>VWYP01016357.1:0-66116 GCA_013400435.1 Pycnonotus jocosus
TATATAATATAAATATAAATATATAACTGAGGATTAGGGTTTTCCTCCTTTTCTTTTACATTTCTTTAAATTTTGATTTTATTTTATTTTTTTTTAATTGCAAGGTAAGGTCAAGTCCAATTTTTATGCACGGAGTTGAAAAAGTATGAGTACAAACAATTCTCTTAGTATGTTTCAGGTTATGCTCTTGTATAGCATTAAATAAAGGTAAAGTTATGAGCAAACCAGCAAAACTTAGCCTGCACAATGTCACAGAGGTCCAACTGAGTAAGTACCAGGCAATTTGTCTTACTATTACTCACACTTCATCTACAAATGTGAGCACTCTTCATGATTCAGTACCCATTAATAAAAGCTCTGTCCACTGAGTCACTCCAAAGGGAACCACACAATCAATGGAAAAGAAAAATGATGAAGGCTTGGATTGTTTGACTGTTGAACACAACCAAATCACTTTTTGCTTTGCACATTTAGACGCTTGTTATAGAAGAAGTATATTGTATGCAGTGGAAAAGAAGAGGGATTCACCATGAGACCAGATCGTGCTCTCTCAGTGTTGAGTCATTTATAGAAATTGATTTCTCTATTAAATCTTTTCTCTCCTGTTTCAGAGAAGAATCCAAATTTTCTGAACTTTTATCAAGAAAATACATAACTTGTAGTTTTCATCTCCATGTTAAAAAAACCCCATGAGTGAAAGCTGATGAGACTGTCAATTTCTTCTCAGATACTTAATGTAATTTGTTTAAATGGATTAAAATCATAACGTCAGAAAGAAGTAATGGGAAGATGATTTCCTCTATCAATATTAATTTGAAGCATCAGACCTGATGGTAATGAAAATTCCCAACATTCTTCACTTGTCTCTTTAGAAAAGGGGAAAAAATCTGTAAAAAAGGCAGTTGAGTTGAATGTCAAATGCATAAGTGCACTATTGCATTAATTTGTCCTTTAGTTTGTATGTTTGATAGTGAGTTTTAAAAATGAAATCCATTTTATTGTTTATTTCTACAGAACTTTTAAAAATTTACAGATTCATGATAATGAAATAGCATTCATGGTTACTGGTTACTGGTATAACCATAAATGGTTACTGGTTTATTTTTTAGGCTGATGCTAGTGGAGGTATTAGCATGACAAGTGCACAACAGTATAATGGGATTCATTTATGGATATTGGAAAAGAATGTCTTTCAGCATCCATATCAGAAGCAGATATTAAACAAATAAAATGTGATTAAATATAAGATTGTCCTATAAATTAGTCAACATCCCCTTCTGAAACCAAAACTGAAGAAATCTCACATTTATATTAGTTTCTAGAAACAATCTTTGCAGTGTTTCAGCTTCTTAGAAACCACTACCAAGGAATGTGACAAAATTAAATTTATAACAATTTTTTAAAAACCAAGCAAAACCTGATCTAACATAACACTAGTAATTTATTTTTCTATTTGATGACAGCAGGTCAGATGCACAGTGTTTGCAAGAGATGAAACAAAGCAAGTGAGAAAGCATTTCTGTGATATTCTACATTTCACTGACTCCCAATTATCACTGAGCAGTTTGATATCCTACAGCTAAAGATTCAAATACTGCAACCCATTTTGAGCTATGTTCATAGGAAAGTTTGTACTTCACATGAAATCAAGATGAAAAGATGGCATTTGAATTCAAGTTGAATTTTTTTCAACTGTCTAGGTTTAACTTTCTAGATTTTTACATATTGGCACCATAGGACATATGGTTTAAAATACCATTCTGGAAGAAACTCAGAAGTCATTGAGTGTCCATATGAGAGAGGAACACTGAAATAACAATATTAAAATTCTGATGTATTTGAAATTTTGCCCATTTGTCTTTAATTTATAATGTTAAATAGATCATAATCCAGAAAACATAAAAATATAAATATATACATATATATAGACAATAATAGGATTCTAAGACTTCCTTTCCAGAGATTCTTTCTCTTTCAATTCAAAAAACTTGTATTGTCTTTAACATTTAAATAAAACTAAAATTACTATACAACATACACAAGCAATATCAAAAAGTAACTAAAAATGCAAGATGCTTGTCCTGAAAAAAACAAAATTATCGTTTTCACAAAGGTTGAACATCTTTCCCTCCATGAATAAACTATTATATACTAGTCTCATAAGTTCCTGAACATTTCTTATTGATTTCTTTTATTTCTTGCATCAGAAAGTAATAAGCAACAGTCAAGTCCAAATTACTCAGTGAGCTAAAATTTTAAATCCATGCAACACTAGTATACTAGTGGCAGATTGTTAATATTTTTTTCAAATTTGTATAACGTGATGTGCAATTTAGAGCTGACATCTGTAGTCAGGCTGCTAAAGTGTCTTATTTCTCAGAGATACTCATAACCCTGAATACTTCACCTGATTCACATTCTGAAGTTTGATGGTCTCTGCATGATATGTATAGGATGGTCATGTTATCCAGCCCAGCTAGCATCAAATTATGAAAGTCAGGTGCTGCTTGACCAACCTGATCTCTTTGTATGACAAGGTGACCCATCTAGTGGATGAGGGAAAGGCTGTGGATGTTGGCTACCTGGGCTTTAAAGCCTTTGACACTGCATTCTCCTGGAGAAACTGGCAGCTCATGGCTTGGACTCTTCACTGCTTAAAAAAACTATCTGAATAGGATAAGAGGAAAAGGTCTCAAGTTGTGCCAGGGGAGGTTTATATTGGCTATTAGGAAACATTTCTTCACTGAACGTGTGGCCAAGCCTTAGAACAGGATTCTCAGGGAAGTGGCTGAGTCCCTTTACCTGAAGGTATTTAAAGGATGTGTAGATGTTGGAATTAAATGCATGGTTTAGTGGTGGACTTGGTAGCATCAGGTTAATGATTGGACTTGATGATCACTGGGGTCTTGTCCAACCTGAATTATCTGTGGTTCTGTGGGATTTTTTTCCCTCTACATTCATCTTGCTGTTTTCTATTAAACCAAGAAATTGAATTATGCTTATAAAGATTACACATCTACAAAGCCACATGCTTGAACAAAGCCATCTGACTTTATGAATGTCTGTTCTATTAATGACTCACTTTTTTCATGCAGAAGAAAAGATCTTCCTAATTATGAAATAAATTAATCTAGATAGTGATTAATTTAGGTAATATTCTCACAAAAACTGCTATTTGAAATAATCATTTTTCATTTATTCCTTGAGACAATAATTGTGTTAATAATTCTATAAGTGAGATTTCCTCTTTGCATGGTTCTATGGAAGGAAAATGTGTGGAACAGCTGTTTTAATAAAAGCTCAAATCTTGTTTTGGTTGATTAAGATAGCATGATATTAATAGTTCAGAGAGTAAGAAATAAATAGTTATAGCAACATGCTGCAGCTACTGAATTGCTTATGACAGGTTTGTATATAATTTCTCATTTTAATAATGCTAATATTTATCACTTAACTTCAGATATGTGATTCATGGCCACGAGGACCACATCTACACCAGTAAGTGGTGAAATACAATTTTATCAGACAATAGAGTCAAGGAATGAAGATGAGAAAATGACAATCACTCTGTGTCTTTCAGGGACATTTTCTTTGACTCAGCTTACTTTGGTCTAGGAACTGAACTAAGAA
This sequence comes from Pycnonotus jocosus, assembly GCA_013400435.1. NCBI lineage: Eukaryota > Metazoa > Chordata > Aves > Passeriformes > Pycnonotidae > Pycnonotus > Pycnonotus jocosus. Next base: position 3,631 of record VWYP01016357.1, read on the forward strand.
ACTGGAGTGCATTACATGAGCCCCTGGAATACATGCAGGGGTTTTGGTTTTGGCCAAAACGATTTTAATAATTTCCTGGCTGAAATCACTGCATTGTGGGAATCATAGAAGACAATTAGGAGGCACACTTCAAAATTATTCTCTGGATCCAAACCTCAAATACTAAAGGAGGTATACTCTACAGCAATACAGCAGTTGCAGTAAAAGAAGCACCCTTCTGGACAAGATAAAGGCCAGGATGTAGCTCAGCTAAATTTCGTGTTTCTAGTGAAGGTACCCAAGTAAGAAAAACAGTTGGCTTATCAGTTCTGTAAAGTAAATGCAGATACTTGAGGAACTTGTAAGGACAAATTAATATTTCCCAGGCTTTCAGATTTTGCCACAGTACTTATGGATATACTGTGAACATAGAAATGTAACATAACTCTCTTGCTACAAACTGTTGGTACAGACATTTTTCCTCTTGGTACTATTTCTATGGTGATACAGCAATTTTTTTAAGAGGAAAATTGAAAAAAACCCCACATAGTTATTAAATATAGACATACCTTTGGCATTGATTTGATTTAGTACTACAGCTTTTATTGTGGTTTTTTTGTAAAACATAGGCCAATAATATTTGTGCATTGCCAATGCCTGGAAGGCACAAGGCAAAAAGGAAGTCCCATGTTCAAACACAGATATTCTGGCGTCAGCGCACAGCCTTTCATGTCTTTGTAGCCCTTGTACGGACTTTAGTACCACTGTGAAGTTATTAGTATATTTTTTCCAACCATACAATATCCTTATCCAGCTGATATTATCTTGCTAGGAAGACACACCACTGCCCTTCAAAGTAGGGCAGAAGCAAAAGCAATCAATAAGCTATTGGGCATAGGCAGATGTTGTTCCTTCATAATGGAATATGCAAAGATGAAGCCTAAAAGAAATGAGTCCCTAAAAAAAATGAGAAATGTTTCTTCAAACAGAATCTGTCTTATTACTGCAGGGTTTTAATATATCCAAAAGAGCCAGAAGTTAAAAAATGGTGCAATAAATTCATAACTTCAATAGAAAATTATAACCCATGATATAACACTTGCCTTGTACTATGTTTTTTTTATACTGAGAACAAAAAATGTTTTTCAAGTATGTTATCATTTAACATTATTGGAGATGTAATGGAAAAAAAGTCTTTTTTTAATTAGAATTTTTGTCAACATTTAGGCCGTAACAGATGAACATTAAATTCATAGTTGGAAGTCCTCCTGTATTCAATTCAGCTAGCACTTCTGACATGATTACACTCACTCTGGATAGCTTGCTAAACAGTTTCAGTCACACAGGATCGTGGACACAGACACCATATTTGCTGCGTGACCGGCTTTTTCACAAAACGTTTTTTTTATCCCTGCCTCACCAGGATTTTGTAGGACTTCATATACCAAATGTGTCAGGTTGTCTGTTTTAAAGGGAATTTGTTATAAGCAGGATCAGAGGTAATTAGAAGTGGAAATGAAACATTTATTGATTTCACATCAGGATAACCTATTTATATGTTTAAAAGTAGTGAAGAGAAAGGGTTCTAATTTAAACAAATCTCCTATAATAACCTCTATGATATTAAGACATTTTATCAATGCTGGAGAACAAAGTAGACTCTGGAAGTGGTTTTGTGTTGCTTCTTTTTTCTTTTTTTTTTTTTTCCTTTAGAAATATATCACCATTGAATTGGAAAACTTCAAAATATATTTTTAAATGGTTTATAGTATAATAAACTAAATTTTAGTCAAACTCTCTTCTTTGCTGTGAGGCATCAGAAAACATATTGGACAGAAAAATGTGAAAAGCCTAAAAATACAGGTGTAAATGAGGCGGTTTTAGTTGTTCTATTAAACTGTAAAGGACTATTTAATTATTGTTTTCAAATAAACATTGAATTAATAAGATAAAGGTTGCAGTTTACATTGTGACTTTCCTACTGAGGAATGTTTCTCCTAGATTTGAATTTATCTGACTGTTGTATTTGCAAGACTTGCCATAACTTTTATTCATGTAAGTTAATAATTTGGTGCTTAGTGATAGTAGATTGGCAGACAGTGTTAGGGGAAAGTTTGAGTCGAGATTTTTTCAGATGTGTCTAAGGTAAAGGAACAAAATCTGGAAGAAAATATTCATTCAATGCCTCTTCCATATTTTGTGGAGTAGGTTTTTTCTAATCATCTCAGACTAGCCCTATCAGGAAATTCACACTATGAGGCATATCGTGAGCTCCTAGGTATTTAATTGTCCTGGAAACCTTCAAAGGAACTTTGAGTAATATGAATTACTCTAAACTTGGCTTTGAGGAGCTCCTTGATGATATATGGATGACTGACATTTACTTAATGCTGTATTTTTCAAATGTCATGTGTGAGCTTTACTCCCACGTGTACCCATCTAGGTCAGTTCACTCTCAGTTAAACAAATTTCAAAGCAGCTTCTATGTCACTGACTTTTCAACTGAATCAGTGAAGGAAAAGAACAAATAAAAGAAACAAACTTGGTATAACAGGAGCAAATAGGCTGCTTCCAGACTTTACCTTCAGCAGCTTTGCCATTTTCCCTTAACACATTCACTTCCACACAGGCGACCCTATGTTTCTCTGGCATATTCTGAATATTTTCTTAAGTTCTTTCCAAAAATCTAAATATTCTCTCACATGCTTTATGGATTATACCTTGAAAGTCTCATGTGATCTTCATTTCTGTAGTATTTTGATTCATATTCTTTGTTTGCCATCATGGTCCAAGACAAGAGCAAATAAACTTGAAAGGATTATCAGTAGGCTACATTCTGCTCTTTGAAGCCCTTATCTTTAGTAAATAAATTATTCTAGTCTTAATTGGGTAAGTGATATACTCATAGTTGATTGGTTTAAAACTCACAAGTAAATGGAACAGGCACCTTCAAGCAACAAATAATACTAACAGTATTACATAATTATAAAATTCTGATCTCATTTCTCGAGGGAAAGAAAATAATTACCTTTCCTATCCAGACATTATCATTTGGTTCTGAAGTAAGTTTTCATTTGTATTCTGTCTGTGAAATCTCTTCAATCTATCTTTTCCTCCCATGTACCAGTCACAGCATTCAGGTTATAAAGTTTCTTGTTGCATATGTAGGTAGGTTGCTCCATATTGAAACAGATATATAAATCTCTTAGAAACTCAATGAAATTTCATGCAGTTTACAGTAATATGGCAATGTGATAGTCACAAAATCTACAGGACACATGAATCTGAATGAACAGGTGGTATGAATAGAAGCACAAACAGATTTAACATAGTTAACATAGTTAACATAGTTTACATAGTTTATCATATATTTATTTATATATAGACTAGAACTGTTATACACTAACAAATTTCTTCATACTGTTATGAAAAATCAACAATATGCTATAATCAGCAAAGCATTAACTTCACCCTCAGGATTTTGTGGTATTTCAATGTATTACGAAGAAAGATTAACTAAGTATTATTTAACATTTGTAAGTGATTATACCAATTTTGTCTTTTATTCTCATGTAAAAAAAAGTTAATACACTGCAGGGAAAACAACTTGCGCATCCTAAAACCTAATGAGGCTGAAATTTTATATCTTTGTCTTATAGTGAAACAAATGGTATAATTACATTCTATGAGAATACAGGTACTCAGTACACTTATATAGATGGTTTCCAGGAAACCAGCTCCTCTTTTGTTATTACGTTTACTTAAAATATAAACATGAAATAACTCTTCCAAAAAGGAGTTATTTTGCATACCAAACATGGAGTCTGTTTCACTACAAGCTTGTGTATATAAAGTGTATATAAAAGCTTATATACACTTTTATCTTCGTTAGGAAACACATAATCTGTAAAATATATTGAGCTGCAACAGTGTTAAATTCTCAGATCTCACAGAATCACAGAATACACTGAGCTGGAAGGGACCCACAAGGATCACTGAGTCCAACTCCTTGTCCTGCATAGAACCATCCCCAAGAGTCACACCATATGCCTGTCCAAACAGTTCTTGAACATCCTGGTGCTCTGACCATTTCACCTAAAATTTGTAAACATTTAGCTTTTAAAAAAATAATATTCATATCTAGGAAGCCTTTAGCAAATTCTTTCTGTAAACATATTCATAGTAGACAAGAAATATATGTGCCCTTTAAATGCATGCATTTGTGGTGTCATTTTACTTTAAATGCATTTGATTATGTTAAATTGGAGATGTGCCAGAATCTGGTAATCTCAATAGGAGATTTAATTTACTTAAAGTTCACTGAGGTTTGATGAATACTAGTCTGTCCTAATGCTGCTGTCTGGAAAAGAATGACAAGCTGGAGGAGATGGCTTATTGAGTGATTATCATCTCCTGTATTAATAAATCTACATAAATGATAATTTTAAGGATCTTTAAAATTTGAGTGGATTGTGCTTTGTGCCAGAGGGTAATGGATGAAGGAATCCATTCACTTAATGAGTTCTACTATCTATTGCTTTGAACATTTAAGGAATTTTACCAATCTGATAAAAAAATTGAGAATCATATGACTAATTACAAAGTTTTGGGAAATTGTCTTTTTTTTTTTTTTTTCAATAATTGTTCTTGGTTTGGAAGAAGTAATTATTTCATATCTTTTCAACAAATTGGTACAACAAATTTAATATAACCACTATGCGTAATTTCCATAACTTTACATTTCATTTGAATTTTTATAATACACTGATTTTTTTTTTTTTTAGTGGAGATGAAAATTGTCTGCACGAATACTCCAGGAGCATTTATACAATCTATTCTCAGCTATAGTATCTATAGTTGCTCAGATATGCTATTTATAGCTGAATACAGCCTTGCAACTTTTTTTTTAACATCAGGAACATTTGACCCTAGTAAGCAATAGGTTACAATGGGATCATGCTGGTGCTTCAATAACCTTTCTGCTATTTAAGTGCTGTAGCTTGACCAATTTGTTATGTATTAAAGTGGAAGAATGGTTCAAACCTAAGGAAAATGGCTTGACATTTAGATACTTTAACATTTTCCATCAATGTTAATATGGTTATAAAACAGTCATCCCTGATGCCATTTAATAATGAGGTAATGCTTATTAATTACAAATGTTGTTTAATCTGTTCTAGTTACTAAAGGTTATGTGTTCTTTTATTATTTATTATGATTAACTCTAAATCTTCAGAGAAACAAAACCTTTCAGAAATTAAATGAAATTTAAACAGGACTTTAACCCTCATAGTCTTCTAGATCCCTGGAAATACTGTTCAAAGAATGCAAAAAAACCCCAGTATTCCACATTAAACATTCTGCATCTGTTGCTCTGAAATCTCTAAAACTCTATTTTCAAACCATGTTAACAGGAAAATGTTCAGTTCAAGGGTATAAAAAAGGCAACATATGATTAATTAAATGTATGTTGGAAAGAGAATTCATGCTGGGCAAGAATATGAGTCCTTTTCCAGCATGAATCTCTGTAAATTACTGCATGGTTTGGAGACAGATTGAAAACACTTTTCAGTTGCAGAAATAATATAATTTGATAGTGAACATTTAGAATGTTAAAAGATACATTTGTGTAACACAAGCAAAGTTTAAAAACTGAAAAAGAAGGAATTCTGAGTAAATCAAATCATAGACCTTTTTCCCTTCAGAAGTTATCTATAATAATATGTGGAGTATATAATAGTAATATTATGTTAAAATATAATATAATATAAAAATATATCTATAGCAACTTGGAATGCAATGTGATTAAAATAAAAGTGGTTCTAAAATACTGCAGTATGAATTTTTACTTCAAAGCAGTATATGCCATGCACAGACTATATGAACCAATGATCAATTTTCCTTTTCCTCCAATATTTTTCTCAGTATTGGAATTTCAAAATGTTCAGAAAAAGATTTAGGACAACCAAGACTAAATGTAAATACATTCTTCTGACTATTGCTTTAACTTATAACTTTGTGAATTATGAAATCTTACATCTCTGTGAATGTTAGAAATCTAGTAATTTCTAATTTCTAATTTCTAATTTCTAATTTAAATATTTCTGCTTATATTGATACAACAAAGTTCTTCAAAAATGGTTGTGACATACAATTCAAAACCAAGTCATGACTTAAATGAATATCCTTATATAGAGGTAGATAATGTTTCATTAGGGGATATATCATTCTCTCAAGTTTCAGAAGCTTTCTTGTAGAAAAGAAGTAAATTACTCAAAATTCTTTTTTAGTTGTCTCTATGTTCATAAATCTTAAATCTTGAAGGAATGTAAAAAATGTATGGGTATAGGTCCTGTCTGAACATTGAGCTTCTACTTATTTATGTGTAATAGATACATTTCCTGACATCACTGCTGATTTCTAGAGCCTGTGCAAGGGTGTGTTGGTCACACTCAGAAGTAACACACTCGCAGGTTTGACTTTTATCAAAGGCTGATGCCAGAGTGGAAAGCAAGGTCTCTTGGTAGGCTTTTCAAGGTGTCTGCAGCATTTTCAGGTGGCTCCAAATAGTGCTGTTTTACAGCTTACTACTGCTAAGAAAATCTTTCTGGGGAAATTGTAAGGTTAGAAAGCATCTGCTCATTTCATTAGCAGAATATTGACACTGAAGCTGTATAGAAAATTTAATAACAACTTTAGCTGATGCCATATATTGTGGTTTTCGATTACATTTACGAAATTGCCTTAAGTTCTCTTATCATGGTATTAGCCTTTACTAAATCTGTTATCCAGATTTATAGAACCTTAATTTTACACTGATTTTGGTTTTTTTCATATTATTACTATGTGATACCATCTAATCTCGCAGCCAACTGACTAATTCTAGTTAACGTCTTAAAACTAAACATTACAAGGATAGCGTCTGACATTAAATTGGACTCATAAATGAACGCAGAACATATGATGTAGCCCATGGTGTTCACATAGCACTTCAGAGCTTCAGGAAACCAGGATTGAGTGGAAAGAAATGCTGTGATTTTGCTTCAGATCGAACATCCTAGAGTTTGACCTTGAAGGAAAATTATAGGTACATGGCTGGACTAAAGGCAAAGAAAGTCTGTATCTAATGAGATCTCTCTGAATGTATTTATTTCAGGGTATCACTCAAGTAAACCTATTATTGCTTTCTATTTGGAGAGGTTACCTAGAGGACTACAACTTTTCATTTAACTTATATTAGATTTTTTTTTCTTTTTTTTTAAGAAACATTGAGCCAAAAGGACAAAATTTTCCCATCTAAGCTTTGAATGCTTTTGCAAATGATACAAGCTAAGGAAAGGCTTCAAACACAAGCCACTCACTGAATTTAAACTGACAATCTGTAAGTGGGAAATAAGGAATGGAAGTTAACACTTCCTGAGATGATCTAATAGGAACTGGAATTGTGCATCCAAATTCTACAGAACTACTTGAGAAATATTCTTGTCTTATTTTATAAGAATGACACTTATGTCTCTGATTTCTAGCCCCTTTAAAAACTCTGTGTTCAATATGGATTGTTAAGTGAGAAGGAAGAGGAGTAAGATTGTGCTCTTGCCTTACATAGCTTTTCTGTTTATGTTTGCAGTCTAACTGCATGTAATAAGCTACTTAAGGATATCTTTTTTCAAGGGGGCCTTTGCATGGCCTCTTTATTTCCAGAACTAGCTAGAAAGTTGTACTTGTTCATGAAATATAGGAGAAAACAGATGCTCTTTTTTCCGAAGGTAAAAAATGTACACCAAATACTTGTTGAGTGTCCCCTTGGTTTGTTCATTTATCATTAGAATCTTTCTTTGGAGAGCCTTTATTTTTTTTTAATATGGATTCATTCAGGGTGCAGATACATATGAGCTTTAGATGCAGAAGTCATTATTAAGTAACCATTAATTAATAGGAAGTTTGAAGGAATAGATCAAAGGTATCTATACTTGTGTCTTGGTTTGAAAGACATATCTGAATAATTCAAATCTCTTCCCTCCGAGTTATTACAATTTAGAAAAAAATTTAAAAGTTGGGGTTTTTTTTCAGACAGAGTTATGGGAATAGGAAATAACAGTTCTTTACTAGTATATATAACAAAGCAAACAAAAAACCAACAACTACAGCATTAATAACAAAACACCACCAAGAACCTTGAGGGCCTTGCTTCCCAAAACCCAGGACAGTTTGGCCTCGATGGCTCGGTGGTCTCGGTGGCTCCTGCATGGAGATGGAAACAGTGCAATGTCATGGGCTGGTATCTGGGAATGGCAGGGTGTCCCTGGACAGGCAGGGACTGGGTGTCCTTGCAGGGCAAGGGGGAAAATGCAGAGTCACACTGTAGCACAAAAGAGCAGTGCTGAAGAAAAGCTGTGGTGGTGGGGCAGGGCCGGCTCTTCTCTGGCAGGGCAGCCAAGGATCTCAGAATTCCCGGGCACGAGAGCAGATGATGGAAGATTTTCCAGGACTGGACTTTCTGGTGACAGTGGAACTCCACCCACAGCAAGCAAACAGCCTGGTCGTGTCCTCATCAGTGAGTCCCAGAGGGCAAGAGAGGGAAACCTCCCCCAGCCCTGTCCCTCACTCGCCCCTGAAACCCACACTATCTCCCCTCCGAGAGCAACTCTTTGCTTTAGTCAAACACCCCTTAAGAACCAATTACTTTGTCTCCCAGCAACCATGGGGAAACAAATTCCTTAAGTAAAAATAATAATAATAAAAAAGTAAAAAACCTAACCCCCAACAACTTAGAACTGAACTCAATGCAAATGTTGTGTTCAAACCCATGTCAGAATTATATAAGCTTTAGTATCTTCTGGAGATTTCTAGTTTTATATTGATGGGAGATCTGTTGAAGTTTGAGGGCTCAGGTTTAGTTAGTCCCTACTTCTCTTTCAGTGGGTTTTGGATAAAGAAAAGCATTTATTTTTTGTTTTCAGTTCAGAGCAATATCTGACTGGCCAATCCAATCTGTGGTACTCTAGCCAGAGTTCATCTTGATAAATAAATAATTGATTTGTTTCCTGAAATTAATTGTAAATTTATCACTCAACACTCAACATGGTTTGGTAAGCCATACTGCCTTTCTCATCTCAGAAGGCAAAACACAAAATGCATATTTTGGACTAAAAAGAAGAATTCTCTGCTCACAATTATATTTTATTTGGATCTGTCACAATAGACATATTGAGAATGGGACTGTATCTATTTCCTACCTGATAACTTAGACTCTGTAATTTTGTTTCTGCAATTAAGCACTAGCAAGCCTGTTCTGGGCCTTTTGTTTATTTACTTGTTTTCCATCTCAAGGTAATAGAATCATTCTCATTCAATGGTACCTCTGGGCCTTTACAGTCTAACTGTTTTCTTAAAAGAATACCTTTAATTATATATTCCACCTATCTGAAATAGTCTGTCCTTTTTTGGTGGGAGGGAGAACACTAAATTTTTTAGCTGACAGCATATTCCCTCTCGCTAGCTAACAACATATTCACTCTCTTCCCTGTATTTATTATTTACAGTATTTTCCAGTTTAAAATTATTTGTAGATATTAATTGGCATCTGATTGCCTCTTACAGACTCTAATAGTTATTAACTTTGCACTGCATATCCATATTTTATATACTGCTGTGCTTTGTTCTTCATTTTCTGTTCCTCAAACAGCTTTCAATCTGTGAACCAGTTTTAATGTATGAGGTAATTACAATTAATTTTCATGTAATATTTCTTATGATGAATATATAATTCTTTTTAAAGGGTATATTTTGTCTGCATTCCCTAATTTCCACTTTTATCTGAACCCAGATCAAGCAAGAAAGATTTGCTGCTTATTAATCTGTATTGTGCATCAATCATGAAAATATGTTAATTCTTAACAGATTGTTGACTTTTCTTTATATGTATGCCTCATTTTAGTGCAAATTAAAAGTCTTTAAGAGGATAATGAGTCATGGGGTTGCAATTTCAACTTGAAAACTTTTTACTGAAATTTTTTTAAACTTTGAAAACAGACTATAGCAAAATTGAAATTAATAATTTTAACAGACACAGTAAATTCATTATCTCATTAATAATTTTTAATGCTACTAGATGCATGTGGAACATAAAATTTTGTTTATGTTTATTCTTCTGGCTATTTTTCCAGCTTATGAATGATATGTATCATTTGGCATGGTAAAAAGTAATGGAAGTTAATCCAGCACTTACATATTTTCATCTTTATGCATTTTATTTTTAACTCATAAATATTACCCTTTTTTGAAACTATTTATTACATAGTAAATATTGAATCTATATGAGTTGCCAGAAGAAATACTTAAGTACTTAGATATTTTGATTGATATTCCTTCACCAGAGACAAGGGCTTCTTGCTACAACCATCTGAACTGATTCCTTTGCCTCTCTTTATAGTCTGTAATGAGAAAAGAACACCTTCACTATGCAGATCAGCTCCTCATGTAAACACTTTCAACAGATCAAAGAAATTACTCTCTGAGATATGTGTATATCTCTCTGCTGATTTTAATAAGCAAACTGAATCTAGAATTGAGGTGTTTGAAACTGACAGAGGTGAACCTGATTGTTGGATTCCAGATAGAGCAATGGAAGAATTCTTAACTGGTAACAAATGAGTTATAGTTCTGTGCATTTTCTCATAGGGAAAAAATCTTAACCAAACCCAAACAACATTCTTTAAGTTCTTAGTGCTCAATGACAAGCTAGCACTCTTGCATTAATGAAAATTTTGAACAGCATCAGATTCAGTATTGATCCCTGGGGCACACTTCAAGTTACTGTAACTAGACTTTGTGCCACATTCTGGCTCTGGTCACTCAGAGAGTTTTCATTCCGCCTTAGGGTCTGCTCATCCACCCCATATTTCATCAACTTTTCCATGAATACCTTATGAATGAAGGTATCAAAAGATTTATATAAGTAATTAGACAATATTCACTGCTCTTCCTGCATCTACCAGGCCAGACACTTCATCATAGAAGTTTATCACATTGCTCAAGCACGAATTCCCCTTGATTAAGCCATGCTAACTGCTCCCAATAACATTCCTGCCCTTTCTGAGCCCAGAAACAGTTTCCAGGTTAGTTCTTTCACTACCTTTATGAAGATCAAAGTGGGGCTGACTGATCTATAGGTTCTTGATTCTTCTTTCTTCCCCCCTTAAAGATAAAAGTGACATCTTTTTTCTCCATCTCTTGGTCACCACTTCCACCAAGCATGACCATTCAAACATTACTGGAAGCAGCCTTGCAGTTACATCGGTACTTGTGAGTGCATCCCATGAGAACCCAAGGGCTTCTCTGTGTCCTGTCTGCCTAAATGTACTCTGATTGATCCTTTCCACCAAGGGTAGTGCAGATCAGATAAATTAGAGACATGGAAACTGTTCCACAGAAATGAAGACTTTCTTTGAAAAGATTTTATTCAGGGTGATTCTGTCATTCTGTGATTTATATTTGTGCTGCTCTCTCTTTATGTATGCATTTTCCTATGCCTTTTATCAAACAGTGTGACCAAGAGTACATGTGTTGTTAAAATTATATGTGCATCATGCAGCTTGCATGACTATGTACTCCATCCTGTTCTTAATTCATTTTCTAATAATTTCTAAGTTTATTTATTATATTTTTGATGTTAATTGAAAATGGAAGAGAAATTTTGACCAGATAAACACAGCTTTTTTAAATGAAAGAGGATCTACTTGTTAGAGCTGTTGTCAACATTCACCTTTTTTTTTTCTTTTTTTTTTCTGCTTCATTGAACAGATAAAATCATCCTTTCACATCATAGAGGACAGAATGTTGTCTAAGAACTTAATAAAAGGGTAAGCACAACAACTTGTCTCTCTTTATTTTACTAGCAAACAAAGTAAATTTTTGTATAATAGAGGTTATATGAGGAAATTGATATTTGTATGATTTGACTCCAGATAAATACCCCATTTTATCCCACCAATCTGTTCTGCACTTCATTTATACATTTCTACTAAAATTTGAGGGGGTCTTTATCATGTTCTTGGAGTAGTCTAAGGCTTTATTTCACCAGTAACGGAGTCTCTTGTTACACTTCCAATGTCATCTGGATGGAAGATTTCTGAAGAGTGAGCAGAGCAGCTGTTGCCTAGTAGGAAGGAAAATCAATGACCTGACACTTGGCAGCTGCAAATTTGTACACAGTTTAATAGTTGAAAGGCAGAGTACAAGAAAACAGAAGGTTGTTCACCTCCTGGGTCCAGCATACCTAGGTTTTGTAAATTACTGTGGTTTAATCAAAAAGCAGTTCTTAGTGTTCTTAATAATACAATACATTTTAAAAAGTGTCTTTTTTCTCCTTAGTCTGTTCACAGATTCCAGGGGGGGTTTAATATTAATGAATTTTACTGAGTGTCAGATATATAAACAATGCAAATATAGGTATATATATGCTCTTGTGGTTGTTTTCATTGGGAAAACATAATTAATGTTTAAATAATTAGGATCTTAAAAGAATGCATAAACTAATGTTTAGTAATTAAAGGAAAAGAAATCTTGCAGGAAACTGATGAAACAATGATAGCTACTATGGTTTCAACAAAGCTGAAGAGAGAAATAATTGCTGGAGTAGTAAAAGCTTTAAAAAAAATCACTGAACAAACATTTTAATTTATACAAAGCATGCTGTTTCTAGTTTCTGACAAATTATCTGTTCATATTTGGATCAACTTTATTTTGTTACCTTGGTAAATAAACAACAGAACAGAATCTGAATGTGAAGCAAAACTTAATTGCTCCATCCTGTAACTTTGCCTGACATGAGTAGGTGGTAAACTTTAATAACAATGACAAAAATATGTTAACTAAAGACTCATACCATTGTAGGAAAATTCAGGGGTCTACTCAAATGAAAGTATAATTGCATTTCTATTAAATAACAATAAACTGGAGGCATTGGGTTTTAAAAATATTAAAATTGTAAGGAGTGGTGCCTAAGGAGGGATGCCTTGGTTATTGTCATAGTTTTTCTCTTAATCACAGAATCACAGAATGCATGAGGTTGGAAGGGACTGCAGTGGGTCATCTGGTCCAAAATCTCTGCTCAAGCAGGGTCATCCTAGAGCACATGGCATGGGATTGAATCCAGATGGTTCTTGACTATCTGCAGTGAGGGAGGCTCCACAACTTCTCTGGGCAATCTGTTCCAGTGTGTGATCACCCTCCCAGTGGAGAAGTTCTTCCTCATGTTCAAATGGAATACCCTGTGCATTAGGTTCTGCTAAGTTATAAAACTTCCTTGAAATCTGTGGTCATTCACTGGGGTGGTGTGGGGGGAGGGGAAGAAATTGACACAGGATCTGAAAAAGAGTCATAAAGTATTGTGTCATATTAAAAAAAGGGAACCCTTTAATTCATAGTAAATCATACTACATTTTAGCTAAATTACTTTTTTTCTCAAGAGTGACAAGTATACCAATGACCTAAATTAGTTCAGAAAATGGTCATGATTACTATTACCTTTCCCTTTTTCTTAGCCATTGTATCAGTACATTGGGATTGTGACTGACTTTTGAAAATTCTTATTGTAAAAAAATTAAAATTCTTAATGTAATCATTTTGGTGTTTGTGGCTCACTTGGAAAAAGAAAAAGTAAAGATCTGTCAATAACAATTTAGCATTTTCTAACTATCCATATAACAGTTTTCTCTTCTGTTGATGAAAGCTACAATTGATAGTTTCAGATGAGTGAACATTGAGCTAGTGTTTTTCTGTGAGATCATGTTAGTACCCTAAAGGGAATGGGTTTTGATAAAATGCAAGACAAACTTTGATGACTTATAACTTTTGAAATTAACTTGACAGAATGTAATTGCAACCAAAGGTTGCCACAGAGACCTCCTGCAAGTAGTTCTAAATGGTGTACATAAAGTAGATAAATGATGTGTTGTATAAATGAAGGAAGAGGAAACTACATTCATGTACTGAAAGGATGACAGCTACGTAACTACCAAAGAGAGATGAGAGATAGAAGGATCATTCTTCTCTGTCATGAAGTAATCACCTGCTATGCAGCAGGCACAGTCAAAATAGCAACATCACTTCCACTCAATGCAAATTCCCCCCTGAATTCTGCCTATAATTTAGCATTTACACATCCTTATTTGGGAATGCTTTGTCATTTTCATTTCTCATGTACTGAATTTTCAATACATTGCTCTTACTTTCTCATTTGTTGCAAACTTTTTATCATGATGTTCAGACATTAAGAAGGTCAATATATTTCTGCTCTTGTACATCTCAACCAGTAACTTTCTGGGGATGTTTTAGTTGTTCATCACTTATAGTTAACTGTGATATTTATATCCCATATCTGCCAAATTTATATGTGCTGAAAACTTTGACATTTTTCTGCTGAAATAGGAAATCGCTCAGATTTTTCTATAGTTAAATAGAAATTCCACGGTTTTTAATTGTTGATGATACATGTTTATTCTCCTACCTGAAGTTTCAGCTCTAGTAAAAAATATTATATTACACATTTTTCTTCCATGAAAAAGAAGCAATGTCCACAGCTCTTAAAAACATCTTAAAATGCTAGGACAATTTATTCAAACACAGAGTCTTCAAGTACCTAAGAGAAAGAATAATTTGGAGAATAATTTGGAACATATGATGTTAACAATTTTCTGCCTGATACTTTTATTCTTCTCCCCTTTTCAAATCCGTGATTCCTCTGATGTGTTTCACAAGCTGTCCCACCTGCTCCCATTACTTTTCAGACAAATCCAAACAGACAAAAGTATACAGCATATATTTGAAAATATTGCATTGGGAAATCATGTGAGTAGCATACAAAAGTATTTCCACTGAGATGTCCATGACAATAGGATTTTAGGCTTATCAGGCATCACTTACTTTACAGGGATATTTTGACTACTATAATGCTAAAAAAGATTTTTACAGTGAGGCAGGCTTCCAAAATCATAGTTTTCTAAAAAAGACTGAAATACTATTGCCTTTTCACCTTTAGTATGTTGATTTCCTGATGCCCTGGTGCTGGCAGGAGGGACACCAGGAACCTCTGTGAAGAGTCATCAGGGCTGCCCCATGCTGGACATTCCACTGGCACTAAACAACCCATCTCAGGACATGTCTGAGCCCCACAGCCAAGGTGGAGGGACCTTGGGGAAACTGTATTTAGGAAACCACATTTTAAAACATATTTTTAAAAAATTAAATACTGCACGACAGTTTCAGAAGTGAGGAATGTGTGTATTTCACACGTGTGCTATTTCACACATCACGTCAATAAATTACATTAATTTTCCCAAAGTCAAGTCTGGTTTGCCTCTGTTGGTACCTGGTAAGCAATCTCCCTGCCTTTATTTTGACTCAAATCAGTTAAATTCCTCTAGGTACCTGTTGTCATCTGAGTTTTACTAGAATGACTGAGACATCTCACAGGGCTGAAGATGGGGCAAAGGAGATACAGAGGACTCACTTTCTCTTCAACCAACTCCTAGAAACCAAGGACATATTTGGGCAAACTTAAATGGAAATCCTTGATTTGCTTAAATTCAATGAAGCTCAGAAGCAGACACCTACATTAAAATGTTTACAGTTGCAGTTCTGAGCAACACTAGAGTCACAGCAAAACCCCTTTCTTCTCAAACTTTTTCCTGGAATTAGAGGGAGAATGCTAAAACTCCAGGTCTCATTTTAATCTTGGCACTAACAATAACTGAAATGAAAAAAAAAAAAAACAAACAAAAACAAAACCCCAGAAATATAAACTGAATTATTTTAGTAGTGAATCAATAGACAGTGAAGAAGGAATATTACCAGTGATATTTTTCTGAAGCTATGCTAATTTCTTAAAATGTCTTACTGACATTTAGCATGCAACATTTTTTTTTTTTGAACTTTGGAAATATCACAGATGTATGAACCTCAAATAGATACCTAAGGCTCATTTTATAGTTAATGAAGGGAAAGAATTACTTAAGAGGTATCATCTATTTTATTCTCACACAGACATTCAACGTGGTGGATATATCATATCTAAATATGCCTATTTCTCTTCTGCAGCTCAGACAGAAGCCTAAAGACATCACCTAAGGTGTACACATTTACATAATAGAATACTGAAGTTAGATGGGAGGATTTTCCCTCCAAAATTACCATTATTGTGGATTGATGGTAGCATGTATAACTTAATCTCTAGCTAGTGCATCAGATACCAGCTCCTTCATTTTTCATTCCAGTAATTCTAAAGTGAAAACCTCTAAAATATAACATTCACGTTATGGGTTATTACTGCTCCAGCAGAAATGCAGTTCTCTATACACATTGAGATTGAGACAATAGAGAAGTAAACAAAGTAATGACATACAGAGGCTAAATGCAAATTATGATTGAGCTTCTACCAAATGGACAAACATAAACAATAGGCTGTTTCAATTTAAAAATTGCTATCATTTATAGTGCATTCATAGGCAGAGGCTGATGCCATGAGTAAAATAATGAACATAGGAAGAAGGTTTTTCTGTGATCAATTACATCAGTAATGCTGATCCATAGTTAAATGCATATTCTTTCAGTTAGAACATAAAATGTTAGATTTTGACATTTTAAAATTAATAATTTAGAACACACAATCAAAAGAAAGATTTGAGTTTGTTCAAATAAAATGATCATTTATGGGAAGTGTCTTTTTTACCAAATAAGATTGTTTCATTTTTAGTTTAAAATAATTTTAAAATAAATCCTCACTAAGGATGAAATGGTCTTTCACAAATTTTTAACCAATAGTTTACAATTTAATTTGCCATTTTCAACTGAAGTTTTAACAATAAAAACCATTGTAATTAAAACCAGACTTATATAACAAAATTACTCATCTTGGTGACTACAAATTTTCTCTTCACATAATGCAATATCTACTAAACTGCACAAATGAGTTCAAGATATTTTAACACTTGGAGAAGAGTTAAATTTATTTGCACAGTATTTTCTGGAGAATAACAATTACAATGGTTAATTGTGGCAGTGCATGTTTTAGGTTCAGGCTTTAAGTTCTATGTCAAAGTTATGTATGGTTTTGTATTATTCAAGTTCCCTGCACCCCAGTTATTCCCAATGGTTTGTCCCATACACCCCTCTGTGTTTTCCCGTCTTTCAGTTAGTTTCTCCTATCAATCAAAGCTGTTTACCCCGGTTCCCCCCTCAGAGCTCCTTGTCTATCATTTGTATCCTTGCCTCCAGGACCTGTCCATCACAACAAGGCCTCTCCCCATGTCTGGAAAGTTCCAGGGAGGGCTTCGTGGGATTGGTCAGGATCCTGGGAGGCTCCCTCCTCCCTTCATTGAGTGGATCCCTGAAATGCCTGTGACCCAAGATCCATGCAACTGTGATTCCTCACTGGTCCTTTCCCAGACCCTGCCTCTCACCCCTCCTCTCTTTATAATCTGCTATACGGGAGATGTCCCTGCTCTTTGGGGCAGACACTCCAAGAATAAACCTTAGTTGTGGTCCCCTCAAAGAGTCTCCTCTTTCATTCCTGTCTGTTGCCACTGGATACAGAGAGAGCGAGTCCAAAGACTCACAGGGAAGGCGAGGTCTACCAGCAGACTGAGCCATACCCCAGGTGCCGTTGGTGCTGCCAGGGCTAGCCAGGCCGATGGGGTTAAAGCGCATCAACTGCGGCAGTTAATTCTAAGAGTTATGGACAGATTTCAACTGTCAAATATTAATTAAATTATATCAGAATTGCAACATAAAGAAGACTAGACAACCAGGAACTGCTTCAGAAAACTGAATTTCTTTCTACACGAACATGAGATAATTGAGTTTTTTTCTTTAGAAGACTAAGTATAGACTGTTATAGTTTAATGTTCAAGTTATTCTAATTTTTCCATTAAACACTATAAATGATAGTGGTTGTAGCCATTATTCAGACTATTACTTTTTCTTGGACTATTTTCACAAGTTTTAGTGATATTTAGAAGAGTGAATATGAATGGCTGCACTTGAAGCACTGCAGTATTCATTCTGAAAAAGAAAAAAGAAGGAATATTCTTGTGACTTTAGAAGTTTCATAAAACAGGGAGATAAATATTGGTTTATATATGGAACCTGATATCCTGTTTTATGTTGAATATATTTTAGTCAATAAAAAAGTATTGTCAAATCACAAAACATATTCTGAAACAAGGCATCTGAAAAATGTCTTTGTTTTATTTAATGAAGTCTCAAATTTTTGAATCTATTTTAGTGTTCCCTCACTGAAAAGTAGGAACGTGAAAAAGAACCTTGCATAGGTTCTTTATTTTTTAAATATATGATGAAGATATTCAGGTAGTCCTGAAAGTTCTCGATTAGGTAGGATGGATGCAGATAACCATTGGAAAATGTTTCCCATTCCTTGCCTTGCCATTCCTTTGGGAATGGCACATTCTCAAAAGCTTAGTGTCCAATGTGGCAAAGAATTTCAGAGCTTATGGCAACTGTTCAAATATACAAGGTTATGAGTTTTAAGTTCTCTTGAGCCTGATGGGAAAAATTTACTTTTGGAAGGGAATTAAAGTATGCTACCAATACAGTATTGCATTTTGGGAATTTTTGTGGGCTACAAATGCAAGAGGCTCTTCTTAGCTTAACTCTGTGGTCTGTGCAGACTTGAATGTTCTGCAGAATGTGCTAAAATAATAAAGCACATGCTGTGTGCTCTGTTCCATAAAGTTTTGCTAAGCAGACTTATAGTTGGTCCTCTTTCCTTCAGATTCCTGCTACTCTAGATGAAGTAAAACTGTTCAGAAATGCTAATGTTCCCCTCATCCAGAACAGACCAAATTGATGATAATTATAGTAACAAATTTGGCTGACTGAAAAAAAAAAGGGAAGAATTTGAAGAATAAGATTACTTAATCTACTTATAGCAAGATTAAATCTAAATTTTCTCTCTGTCCAACCATCTGGATTATGAGGAACAGTCTTTGTTTTGTGAGAGCAATTACTTTGTGAAATCAGATGTGATTATAATGTTGGTGAATTGACATATTCTTGATGCCATGAAGTATAAAATTCTTTGTAATGACTCTACAGTTACTGTTTCTTTTATCAGGTAGATTTCTGGAAAATGGAACTAAAATGAAGCATTAGATGTGATTTCCAACAGTTAGGTGTGGAAGAACAGGAGAAAGACTTCTGCATTTTGTTACTAGGAAAACAAACATATAACTTTGTTATATGATGAAATCTTCATTTTGCAGTTTCCTGTTGGAAGTGTTTCCCACCGCTCAATGTTACATTTTCTTTCTCCTGTGTATTCACAAGTATGTGAGGCACAAGCATCTAAAACTGTGTGGCTGTGGAACTTGCAAAAGAGTATGAATTAGTCTCCTCAGAAAATGTGCTCATGATTTTGGATAGATAACTCCTAAATCATCCATTGTGTGTCATTGTTCATTGTAAATCTAATGGACTAGTAACTTACAGCCCACTCTTGTTAGGATGTTCATGATAAAATCCAATTTAAAATAAAAAAGGATTAAGTACTATCATTTTCAAATTGCATGAATAATGACATTATTAGTGTATTAATGGACTTTCAATCAAATGGTGCTAATGTGTGACAATAAATTGCCTACCTGCTGGAACTCTGCCTCCTTGTCTTCCTTGCCTACCGTCCCAGCCTTCACACTTTCTGTCACCAGGCTGATGACAGCAGACATTTTACTCCTTGACTTGGAATTGTCTGATTAATCTTTGCATACTGCTGGTGCTGAGGCAGCTGCAGATTTTCAGATTGTCTGTATAAAAATATATTGCAGAATGTCAATCAGATAACTCTATTGAAATACTAAATCTACTAGAAAACGTCCAAAGCAGGGATACAAAGATAGTGAAGGGTTTGTAAGAGAAGCCTTAGGAAAAGTGCCTAAGGTCACTTGGTATGTTCAGGCTGGAGAAGAGAAGACTGAGGGAAGATCTCATGTAGGCTACAACTTCCACATGAGAGGAAGAGGAGGGGCAGACACTGATCTCTTCTCTCTGATTACCAGTGACAGGACCTAAGGGAATGGCCTGAAGTTGTGTCAGGGGAGGTTTAGATTGGATATCAGGAAAAGGTTCTTCACCCAGAGGGTGTTTGGGCACTGGAAGAGGCTCCCCAGGGACATGGTCACAGCACCAGCCTGACAGAGTTCAATAAGCATTTGGACAATGCTCTCAGGCACATGGTGTGACTCTTGGGGATGGTGCTGAGCAGGGCCAGGATTTGGACTCTATGATCCTTGTGGGTCCCTTCCAACTCAGCATATTCCATGATTCTGTTATAACAAGTATTCCACTAATTTATATACATATCTCTATATACATATGTATACATACACATGTATTTATATATATGTATATTTGCATTGTATATCCATATAAATGTATAACTAATAAATTTGCAAAAGAAAAATACACACACAAATACTGTGCTCATCTCATACATCTAAGACACTGCATGAATATTAATTCAGGAGTTTTTCTGTGGTGGCTAAATAAGATAAGTTTGAACAAAAGGCTGATTCCTCAAGGGTAAGAGGAACAGCATTACAACTTTCTACTTTCCTACTAATTCCCTCCACCACCCTTCCTTAGCTTTCTTTTTAAGTCTTTTTTCAGTGAGGAACTGCAAGTCTTACTGAATATCAGTGTTCAGTCTTTATCTTACAGTATTTTTCTCCTGTTTTTATCTGATACAAAATTTCCATCTATTCTCAGGAGAAAGGCAAATCAAAACCTCTCATATTGTATGAAGGGCAGCACAAGTTGATTATAAATGGGTACAAAGTTAAGAGAAATCTAATGTTAATGGCTTACATCAGTATCAATATGTTTTAGAAGGTTTCAGAAACCCCAAACACATATATTTCTATTACTTTTTAAAAATTATTGCTTACTTCTTTAAAAATAATTATCTATATACAACATTCTTTTTGTTGTTGTTACTGTTATTACCACAATTTTAATTTTTTTTAGATAAGTATGATCAGCCTTAATGATAACTTAATTCTAAGTCATGTCACATTGGGGTAGATAGAAAAAAATCAGAGAAGTAAACTTATTGGTACTGACGACCTGATATTCATGCTAGAAACTGTCTTTGTTTTAATATCAGACTAACTTGATATATTCAGTCAGACTCTGTATGCTTTAAATTATAAGTCATGGTGATGGAGATCTGTTCCTATTTTAAACATTCTATTATTCTATTTTAAGATTCCATGTCCTTGTATAGCTAGAGCAGATTTTGTAGACTCTTGGATTGTCTTTTCCAAGTTGACTTCATAATAAAAGCAATCTAACACATGCTGCAAATACTATGCAAGCACATAATGTGGGGATGGCTGTGAGATTTATTTCAGAGCAGTAATTCTCATCCAAACTAAAGAATTAGCATAAAGTTGATTATCCTAATCATCCTAAAGGAAAGCATCCTAGCTTTTACACACTGAAAGACAATTCTTTTTTTTTTTCAATGTATCTTTTTAACTAACTGATGCAGATTTCAGTCCCTGATTTTACAAAACCACGGTTTAGAAGTATCAAGGGTTTAATGGAATCAAGAGGACAATGCTTATCTGATGATTCAGATTTTCCTAAGAGCTGTTTAGCAACAATCAGAAGAAATTATTTTTGACTTGAAAATGAAACAAGTAAAAGGTGGTGATTTGTTGGTGAATTAAATACTGGTGACCTCATAAGCAATCTAAAGATCTTATTAATTGAGTTTTACTTTGTGTTTCACCTTCTTCCTAACAGTTTTAAAGAAAAGTTTCATTAAATTAAACTCAAGGGATGTAAAACTGTTCCAAATTGAACTGGTGATAGGTTTTAAAAGTCTATGGAGGCTTGAGGTTTTATTTTTCGTATGTACAAGTAATCAAACAGGATTTCATATTGTTTCTAACTCAGAATTAAAAGTATTATTGAAAAGATAAACATTTACCCCATGAACTGGAGAAGTGCTAATAATTTAAACTCCATAGATATCTTTTTGCCTTCAGGCCATAAAAATCAGGATATCCTGTTATTATAACCATACCTTATATGAGGAACTTGCAGTTAAAAAAAAAGGAGTTCACATCTCAAAATTGCACAATGAAATTGAAAATACAATGAGAGAAAACTCGTGGGATTTCCCACCATTCTGGTGAAATGTACTCTTTGTTCCCAGTCTCCTGCTAATATATTAATAAAACTTTGAAAGAAGAAAAAGGAGGAAATATTTTCAGAGGAGCTAGAGATGCTTAATAGGTTTTCATAACCAACACCACATGAAACTGATAGAAAAAGTTCCCAGATTGTGAAACATGTCCACTGCAAAAATATTGCAGCTTGGCTTCAAATTTTTGAAAGAGAGCTCTGAACTGGAAAGAAAATCTCCAAAGACATCACCTCCCTTAAGGATAGCCTGAATTTTTAAATATAAAAAGCGATTTTTTTCCTAAATTGAAAAAAAAATATAACCTTCAAATTTCCTTCTAGATAATTTAAAGGGTGAAAAGTAGGATCCTCTTCCCCCACATTCCCCCCCTCTCCAAAATTTGAACTTAAAAATTATTCATACTTTTATATTTGATATCCTTCAATATTCAGGAAGTGGGTTTGGAGCTCTGTGGACAGATGTTCACTGTCTTTCACTGATGGAGTTCTTCCAATATTAGGGTCATCACACAACTTCATTAATTCATGCAGCTTGCAGTCTTCAGTTGAGATATGTTTTGGCTTTTCATCCTTAAATTTCTTGAATATATGCCTGCATGTTTTATACTAGAGATCTCTAGATATTTTTAGACCAGCTTGGTATCCTTCTGAAAATCTTACTGCATTGCAGTAAATCTTTCTCCAAGTAAGTAAATCTTACTTCATACCAACATAATTTTAGGGAAATATTGAGATCATTCACTTGAGTATGTGGTATATATTTGGGGATGAAATCCATTCATTATTTTCTCTGGTCTAAACCTTCTTTTATTCAGTTATTTTTTGTGAAACAGAAGCACATATCTACAGTGAAGCCTGCCAGGATTTGGACATGAAATTTGAAACTCTAAATGGGGCAGCTTCAGCTGAGAGTGTCTAGCCTGTCTAGAGGCTTGGATCTTGGTGTTTGACTACATATTCACATGCTGTGGAGGATTCGGAATCTTTGTTCCACACCTGCTGGGTAAATAATGTCAAGAACAGACCACTGTACAAAGTTACTGTTGGTGGCAGTGCCAACAGGCGTACTCTGTAAAATGATTGTGACTGCTCTGTGTCTTGCTGAACTCAGGGCTGTCACTGTACATTAAGAGTGCTCTGAACACAGGAGAGATTGGTTCCCCTGTGCACCTTGGCAATGCTTTGTGTTGTCTCTGCATGACTCTGATATTTAACCAAGAGCTGAATTTCTAGCAATTCAGTTTGGAGCACTAACAAAAATACCTAAGTGCAGGTGTCTTGAGAGCTGTGCTCTTCAAAAAGGAGCTACTAGTCAATTTAAAATTCCCTTGAGGTTAGCCTGAACTTGTGAGCAGGCTGACTGAGTCATTGCTTTGAATTATAGAACATTAATAATGTGTAAATCCCATGTTATGGAAATTTTTGATGGTCTAAAACTATCCATTCATGCTTTTATGATTTGTTTCCCATTCTATGACATAGATCACTCTAGGACTAGAGTACACTACTTTCTTACAGTTTTCTGAGATTTTTGCCAGATATGTGTCTAAAACGGTTTTGATATAAATAGAAGGTCTTTACAAATTCTGACAGGTAAAGGCAACTATAGATAAACCTAAAATTAAAGAGCAATGGTAAGTTAAATATTTCTGCCCCAAGAAAACCAGTCTTTTAATCAATTAATATAGTAGAATTATAAAATTATACATGTGCTTGAATACAGGTAGCACTTAAAATCAGAAGAAGTGCAAAGAACAAAAAGATTAACACTCTTTGGCATAACAGCCTAATTTTTTCAATTTTAAAAACAAACAAAAAAAAGTTAGAAGAAAGGGTTTGTCTATTTCTTTTGTTAAAGAAAATTTAAAAAGGAGATTAAAACTTTTCACAGTAACATGTTTTATGTTGGATGTATGCGGTACAACTCATAACCTCAAGCAATAAATTTTCACACAGTGTTAATAGATCAAGGATGCTAATATTCAAGTGTAGAATTTTTTTTGCCAGATATTCTATGGGGCATCCATGACATTTTAGATCTCTGTAATATACAAGTCTTTGTTGATATCCTGTTTTTAGGTGAGACTGATAGTAATTTGATGTATAAGGTAACATACGTCACACATTTTCAAACATGTTGACTAATTTCTTCTATTAACCTTTTATAGCATTCAGTTTTTGAGATATTTATAACCTGTTTCTCAATTAAATGTGCTTTTGATATACAATCAGATTTACATTTTAGTGGAATGCTCAAGGTCACGTCCAGCGGTGGAGAATAAAGGTGCCAATTTCACAGCCCACTACTCAGATCACCAGAGCACACTCCTAATATTTCTGATAGACAAATGGCAACAAAGTTTATTAGATAGTAACAGAGTGCTACAATGTTCCATTTGTTTTGGTATGGATTTCCTGTTCTAATGACAAGATTATCTGCCAAAGCCATATTTCAATTTTTAGAATTAAATAAATATTACTGCAACTACAGTGAATGGGTTTTCACTTTAACAACAAAATTATGTTAGTATTTCATAGATAAAATTTGCATACATATTCTTTTACACTGGTAAGACCATTATTTATCAGTGCTTAATGTTTTAAGATTTTTCAGTTATCCTGTTTGTTCTGTCAAAATTGTGGCTTAAAAGCTAAGTTTTCTTTGAACCTGAACATTCTGTTTTATTAACTCTAAATACTTTATTCAAATTCTGAATGACAACCAATAATTTTTTTGTAGTTGGTCTAACTTTTTACATTAGAAGAAAAGACATTCATTGTTTATAACTTCTTCACAAATATTTCAATAAAAACTTTCATGCTTAATGCTGAAAAGATGAGGATATCCCACTATATTGATTTGTGGTCTGTTTATTGATTTTGAAATCTCCAGACTGAAGGTGATTTCACTACATTGCTTCTGAAAATTTCATAGAAGAATTTAATCTGTTGGCGAATGGATTAATTAAATCTGGAGATTAAATTAACTGTTGTTAAATAATATAAAATTAGAAAGCAGTATGTATTATATAATAAACCCACATATTTTATGTCTTCAAATGCAAATGTGCTTGAATGCTTAATAAACACCTGGAACATGTAACTCACAGTGAGTTTTTAATTTGTGCTAGTAAATCACACAGTTCTCCTTTAATTTCACTGTTTTTCTGAGATGATTAGATTTATAAAGCAGTAAATATTTTATGGTTATCTTTAATTATTTCTACTGATGATGATAATCAACTACTAAGAGCTAAAGATATCAGTAAAACCAGAGTCAGCAAAGTCATTGTGTCACACTGCCAGCATGGTGGCAATGGAACAGCCTGCCCAGGGAAGTGCTTGTGCCACCACTCCTGGAGGTATTTACAAGATGTGTAGATGTGGGGGACATGGCTTAGTGGTGGACCTCAGGAGTGTTAGATTAACTGCTGGACTCAATGATGTTAAGGAAATTTTCAAATCTATGTGATTCTATGATTGTTGGACACACGTTCTAGGAGAAATGCCATCTCATTGGGTCTGAAGCCAAGTCTTCTCCTTCCTTTGTTTATGTCTCCACAGAATATTTTTTCTTTTTTACCGGTACAGCAATACTTTTCTGTGTGGTGATTATAGAATCATAGAATTCCTTGGGTTGAAAGAGACCTTAAAAAAATCATCTTGTCCAACCTCAGTTTAATCTTCTAGTCAATTAGGTTACTCAAAGCCCCACCCAGCCTGGCCTTGAGCACTCCTGAGGATGGGCCATCCACCACCTCTCTGAGCAACAAGTTCCTACTCCTCACCACTCCCTTAGCTCTAAACCTACTTTCTTTATGTTTAAAATCATTGCTTCATCTTGTCACTACAGACCTTGGTACAAAAATATGTCCTCTCTTATAACTCCCCTTCATATACTGAAAAGCTGCAATAAGGTTTCCCTAAAGCCTTCTCTTCTCCAGGTTGAACAGCCCCATTTCTCTTAGCCTGTTTTCACGGGAGTGGTTTTCAATCCCTTCCACCAACAAGTCCATATTTTGGGCTAGGGGTCCTGGATCTGGATGTAGCACTCCCATTNCCTCTTCTCCAGGTTGTTGAGCCCCATTTCTCTTCTTAGCCTGTCATGGGAGTGGTGGTTTATCATCTCTTCCACCAAGTCCATATTTTGGGCTAGGGGTCCTGGATCTGGATGTAGCACTCCCATTTGGCTTTCACTAGAGCAGAGTACAGGAGCAGATTCACCACTTTTTAGGCAGCCCACAACGCAGTTGATCTCTTGGGCTGGAAAAAAACATTGCTAGTTCCTGTCTAACTTTGTATCCACCAGCCTCCAGCCTGTATTGCTGCTGGGGATTGCCCCAGCCCACATGCAGGACTTTGCACTTGGCCGCCCTGAACTTCATGAGATTCGCATGTGCCCACTCCTGAAGCCTGTCAAGATCCCTTTTGTACTTGTTTTGGATGTGGTGGGGTTAATTTTCACCACACTCACTGATATGGGGCTGTGTATTGGTTTTAGGCTGGAAAACATGTTGATAACATAGAGATGTGTTTGTTATTGCTGAGCAGTGCTTGCATAGTCAGAGCCTTTTCTGCCTCTCACCCCAATCCATCAGCAAGGAGGATGGGAGTGCACAAGATGTGAGGACACAAAGCTGGGACAGCTGACCTCAACTGACCTAAGGGACATCCCATAGCATATGGCACAGTGCTCAGCATATAAAGATGGAGGAAAAAGAAGGAAGGGGTTAATGATGTTTGTCTTCCCAAACAAGTGTTATGCAGGATAGAGCCCTGCTTTCCCAGAGATGGCTGAACACCTGCCCGCCCATAGGAAGTGGTGAATTAATTCCTTGTTTTGCTTTTTTGAGTATACTGCTTTTGCTTAGCCTGTTAAACTGCCTTTACCTCAACCCCTGAGTGTTCTCAATTTTATTCTTCTGATTCTCCCCTCCAGTGTGTGAGTGGCTGTGTGGGGCTTAATTGCCTACTGCTCTTAAAATGGCAATGCTTCTGGACAGCATCCTATCCATCATGCATGTTCAGCCATACCACACAGCTTTGGTTTCCGCAAATTTGCTGAGAGAATATGAAATCCCACTGTTTATGTAACTAATAAAGACATTGAACAGCACTGGTTCTAGTGTGGAACCTTGATACACACCACTTGTTACTGATGTCCAGGGGGATAGAGAGTTGTTGGCTTCAACTCATTGGATGTGGTCTTCCATACACAAAATGAAATTATCAAAATTAGGATGAAATTGAGTCTGCGGACTGTGGTGGAGGCTGTACATGTTTATTCCAGAAAGCAGTAACACATATAATAAGATTCATCTTCATATTAATTTCATTCTTCTACTCTGGCTCATCTCTGAGGGAGCACAGAAAAATAGTTTGAAGTTCAAATAAAGTATTGTCAAGAATATCCATAAAAGTAAAAGAGATTATATTATGTATTCCTAGAAATATTTATAATGTAGCTCTATATCACCTTCTTTCTCTCCTTCCCCTTTGGTCCATCTATTTTTTCATGTTGTAATTTTTGCTTCAATTGTCGAATTGTATGTTTTTTTTCACTAGTTTTTGTGGATCAGTTATGATAGACTTTCTGATTTAAAATATTTTATTCATTTATTCTTTTTCTGTTCCAATGAAACAAATACCTGTTCCAATAACCAGTATTCAACTTGTTTGATTTTGAGCATTGGGGGATTTTTTAGCTTTTTTTATTATTGTATTCTCATAAGGACTGGGATTTTTTTTTCATTTTCTCATTTTTGTCAACATCCTTGAAAATTCCTTCTGATTTTATAATGTATCCATGCTGTAGATGACACACTGCTGTATTCTGTGAGGACATTGCAAGAAGGATTAATATCATCCTGAACTCAAGGTTAATATAGTCTTGTATCAAAAACTGGATAGAATGACATGTCAGCTTTTCAACAACCACTTATCACCAAATATAGACAACACAGTATTTCCATAAATATTTGAAGCAAAACAGTACTCATTTGGGTCCATGAATTTACAATTTCTTTCACTCTAATAACATGAATTCTCTAAGTAATGGGTCTTTCCATTTATCATAAAATTTCTCTTTATAATCATATTTCATATCTGACAAGGTAATCATCTTGCTAAATCAACCAAATATCTGCCTTTAGTTAATATTTATATATACATAAACTAATACAAATATTTTAACTATTTCTCACATTAGATTTGGATATTTACCCTCCTACCAATCACATAGAAAGATAGCTTCTATTATTTAAATATCTATCATGAAGAAATGGCTGCATTGCTTACCATTTAGGGAGGAATACTTTTTAGATTGTCAAAATTAATTCTTCATCTCAAGACCTTTTCACCTTCACCTAGGTTTATACTCATGAAATTTCGAATTGTAGAAAAAAACATTGAAACAACACAATTCTCACCAGCACTCTTTGAATAGCACCAAGGAGGCTTCAGTACAATGAAAAGAAGATTCAATTTTAGCACTTAACTTATTTATCTGTGTTTGCTAGTCAACCCAAATTGCTTGTATTCTTGTAGGCTGTAGTACATTCTCATAAAATTTGCATTTTTACGGAACAGACATGTTGTTTCTCCCAAAGGAGTGGCTATGTTCAGATTTGCTCAATTTAAAGCCACTGAACCGGTTGGATTTGAAAATTGTTTCAGTAAGAATAGATTGTTTCTTTTAAAAAGTATAATTACCTGAGCAGAAGTTCAACATAAGATTTTCATAAGATCCAATTATCACCTAAAATTGAGCCTTAACTGGTACTCAGCTACACACTTCGCACAAAGGACATTTTTACCCAATATGGAACACTTCAAGTATTATCTGGGTATGAAAATTACTTTTTTTTCTTATATTCCTTCGTTCAGTTTTTAGATGTCCTTTTTTAATTTTTAATTATAAGAATTGCTTGATTTGGTTAAACAATTCTTTTTATTGGTATTCTTTTCCATTATTTCTATGTTTCATATCTAAAAAGGGGGATAATACGCAGAATACATTACATGATATAAAAATATCAGCAAGATAAGCTTAAAACTTAATGGTGGTGCCCTATTTCAATGAAAAAAATTAGTTTGACAACCATTAATAAAGAATAGAAATAATTGACACATTAAAAGCCACAAACAGTGTCCCTAAGATTATGCAAGTTTTAAAAAATGTTAGGATGATATATTAATCAGTGTAAGCATTTAAAAGAGGTGACTAAATTTGCTGACATCTGAATTCTAACTTAAGCTGAGAAAGTGTTTTTTTTTTTTTCTAATTTATTCATTGAATTTCACCTCTCTGTGTTCTTGAATTCTCTGTGGGCAAGTAA
Organism: Pycnonotus jocosus; assembly: GCA_013400435.1. Taxonomy (NCBI): domain Eukaryota; kingdom Metazoa; phylum Chordata; class Aves; order Passeriformes; family Pycnonotidae; genus Pycnonotus; species Pycnonotus jocosus. Next base: position 33,174 of record VWYP01016357.1, read on the forward strand.
GAATACCCTCAAATGTATTAATCATTTTACAGTGTCTAGAAAATATTGTTTGTGAACCATTTTTGTCTGTAAACAAATTAAAAGTAATGTGCAAAAACATTTCAAAAATCAAATCAGCCTTGTCACTTTAGTTGATATGTGAATCAAAAAGCTAAATCAGTTTCAAATGCTTATAAATATTTTCTTCTACCTGTCTGAAATTGCCTAGGCCAAATTTAAGTGCTTAATTTTGCATAAACAGTAACCTATTCATTTTTTCATTAAGGAGTTCAAGATAAGCAAATATATTAACCCATTTCCATATTATGTTTTCTACATTATAATAAAATTGTAAGTAAATTTAAAATATTACATTGTTACATTCCTAAGGGTATGTGAAAGCAATTAACTACACTGTATGTATCAAATGAAAACTAAATATCAAATTAGTCAATCTAAAACTTTTTCCCTATAATTGACCTCTTACTTGATTTAAATTAAACTCACAGAACTACATTTCATATCTAGTATGTTCTAGGAAATATAAATTTGAATATGACTTTCCTCTTGGGCATTGTTGACTACCTGAGCAAGATAGATTAAGTAGTTGAAATTAAATTTTACTGAAGATTTGTGTATTGTCTTTAGTTTCTCTTTTCATCTGCTATCAGTCTATAATTTACCATATTTAAACATGTTCTCCTTCAAGATTTGTGGGCAATGTAAGATGAATTCAGCATTACAGCTGTTGAATTGTGTATAGATTTGTGTTAGAATTCCTCCCATTACCTTTGTCAAGAATATCTTTTTATTAGACTATGTTTGTCTACATATCTATTTGATTACTGTTTCCTGTTCCCTGTGAGGAAAAAAAAGCTTTTTACAGTCTGAGTTGTGCAATGCATCTTCTGTTTTCAAGTTCTATTAAATGACTGTGAAACTTCATTTTTTATGGACATTTTACACAAAACTTTCCCAATGTTTCTTATTCATTTGAAAAAAAAAAATCAGCAATGAAAAATATAATCCAAAATATTTTGAAATTTGATTAAACATTTGATATGTTGAGGTTCAGCTGGTTATTTAAGAGATTTCCTTTCACTTATGTACCAGTCTGTAAGTATCAAACACATACACACAGAAAGGAAATTTTACAAAAAGCTGTTCCATATATCTATTTCTAAATGGCCCTTGAAATTTCAGAAAGGTGCTTTATATGTTTTTTTAATTGCTGTTCAATTCTGTTTCACCCGTGAGAGTAATTAGTTAATAAACATTCTACCTTTATCTTGACCTTGAGCTGTCTCAGCTCTTCCCCAAAATGTTGAGGAGAAATAAGAGAGTGGTTGTGTGGGCACCTGTAGAGGTTTGAAAGCAAAACATGTGAGAGGGTCTGAGTCAGAAATACAATTTAATAAGAAGAAAAGAAAGTAAAATAAAATAAAATGCAATAATACAAAAGACCACTGACAGAGTCAGAATACAACCTGAGCAGGGTGATGGGAGCAGTTCCAGATGAGGTGATCTTCCTGACGCAGTGATCCCGTTGAAAAGGTAATGTAGCTCTGGTCCTCTGGAGAATCCAGTGGGGCAATGATGCTTGTACTGTTCCAAAATCCCGGATTATATCTAGTTGAGAATGCTTGGTTCCTCCCCCTGGGCGGAGCATCTTACAATGGAATGATGAGTCATACAGAATGGTCCTGGATAGATGATAACTCCCAGAGGGTGTTATCTATAAGTCGTTAACAGCAAATAGACTGGAGGGAGGGGCAGTGTTTGAGAAGCCATTAACAGAGAATGGCCCAGGGAGAAGGGGCCCGGAGAGACACTGCTCCAACATTTGGATTCAATGGACCATAAAGATGGTGATAGAATACTTTGTGCAAGTCTATACTACAACCCAGGACAGCACCTGGGTGTTAGCCAAGGCTAATCCATCACAAAAGCTAGCAATTATTTTCCGACAATTTCAAGCTACATTTTATTTTACTCAAAACAATTCATATTATTGTTATTGATACTTATATTAAGAGGAGAAAACAGTATATTTTTAAAATCCTGTTGTTTTGCAATATGCTTTTTTAATTAAAGAGTTTTGAGAGACTGGAGAATTCTGACATGTTCCTTTGATCTCAGGTCAAATACCTGGCCAGTAAATGAATACAGATCTGTGGTAACTCTTCACAGTCAAATTGGAGGTTTCAAAACTAAGAAACACGAATTTTCTCACTTTTAATGTTTACCAAGGCCTTGACACACTGCTTTACCAGAGCAAATTACACCTTTTGCCTGTGAGTAAAGACCTTAAACCTGAATTTCTAGTTAATTGAACTCATTTTAACTGGAGCAGAGGTGTCTACATGGACCAACAAACTGCATTCAATGAATGAGATTCCATCTAATATGCACCTCTGAGTACAGGGAAAGAAGACCAAGCTCATTCCCTTTTGCTAGTCCCTGAAGAATTGTATTATCTTGCTTCATTTTCCACCACTGTATGACCTGCTTATACAGAACCTAGCCTACCTGTCAAGCTTAAGCCTTGACCTTATTCAAGTCAAAGCCTTTTGAGTGGAGGAAGTGTTGACACAGTTTTAACTACTTATCAGGTTATTCTATTATATACACATTGTAAAGTAAAATACTTGATAAGACAATGCAAAAACTAAGTGCAAAGGTAGTAAGTGTATCACATAGACTATACAAATACAATACTAATCCTTACATTATGTAAGGATTGTAATAATGTAATCCTTACATTATTACTCAGTCTTCCTTGGTTTTTTTATTTGTTGTGGCCACATAAAAGGGTCTCAAATGGGAGGGCCTCATTTCACCAACAGCTGACATGCATGGCACTAGAAATCCATAACTTCGATGAAATAATAAGTGGCTTTCTTTCTGTCAAACTAGTCATACTAAAAGAATAATATAAGTGGCACCTGCAAAAAAAGAAAAAATTATAAAGAACAAAAAAAGACAAAAAATTTCAGTGATATATAGTTAAATAAATAGAGTATTATTCCATATAAATAGCTGTGATCTAGAATGTTAATGTTCTCACTACATGAAAGGCTGCAAATGCAGGCTTTTCTAGGAAAAAAGAGTGACTTTTTGATTATTTTCATCACACATGATTTACTACTTAATTGTTCTTTGTGAAATTTGATCTTTTGGTCTTTTTCTCTTTACTCTGTGACCTTTAAGAAAGATGTCAGAATCTTTTGTAAATTACTTCAATTTAAGCCTGGGGAAATTACAATAATCCAAAGAAGGTGGTAGTTAAAATGATCCCATGAAAGTACGTTAAACACACAGAGCTGATTATGAAATGTTCAGAACACATCCTTTTCTCTACGCTTTTCACTCATGACATCTACAGCAAGGCAAAAAATTAATATACACTCCCTGGCACATGACCAAAGGGATAATGTTTCTCCCCAACTACTTGCCCAGAAATGCAAATTATGATTAATTTCTGTTGTCTAGGTTTTCATTCTCTTATCAACTTCAAATCTCTGTTGCCTGTTTTAAATTTTGCAAGAAAAATTTGACCCATGCACTTAAGCCAATCTAGTCTATTTATGCCCTTACCATCCCCAGAAAAAAAAGACAACAGGAATAAATTTGGTAAGAAGGCCGTTTCCAATTTTGTCCATAGATGGTTTTCATAAGAAAAGTGCTCCCTGGATCACTTGAGAGTAAATGTCGTTTTTGTTTCTCTTAATTTCCCACTTTAAACAGAGTAGCAATTCACAAAGTCAGTTTTCCAAGGTGAAAAAAAAAAAAAAAAAAAAGAAGCAACATGAAACTTATTTCATAAAAAAGAATCAATATTTTTAAGACCTCTGTACAGCAAATTAGACCATAAGATATAAAGCAAAAATTGAATAGTAATATAAGGGAGGTTTCTAGAAACAAATAAGAAACAAGCTGAAGCCATACACTTGCATTAAAAGGAAATTAGCAGGTATTATAAAATGTGAATGCATAAAGAATAATTAAGAAGAACAAGCAAGTGGCAAAAGAAAACAAAACTAATTTTCTTTTTTTACACACATCAGGATCAAGAAGTCTATATGGCCATTTGATAATCAGAATACAAAAGCTGCACTAAAAGCAAAGAAGCAGAAAAAGGTCAGTGTTGAGAGGCTTCAGTGGTGAACCTTGCAGAAGAAAAAGGGGAGAGGATAGTCCCATTAGGGAGCTGCTCTCAGCTGGAGACATCTGAAACTGAGTGATTGTGGGAGAGGAGGGGGAATTTATTTAGTTTACATAGATTTCAAAAGGCCTTTAGACAAAGTATCTCACACAAAGCTTTTAAGGAAATTAGGTGGCATGAGCAAAGGCATTTGTTGCATAGATGAATGACTGGTTAGGAGAAAGAAAACACAAATAGGAGTAAGTTGTCAGTCCTTGAAGTGGAGACAGGTCATCAATGCTGGTAAGCAGAGGCCTGCAGTATAAAACATATTCATCACTGACCTGGAAAGCAGGAGATTACTGAAAAGAGAATGTCTGCTGACAATAGTGTATTATTCAAAATAGTAAGTTTGAAAGCTAACTGTGAGGAATTAAAAGAAGACTGTAAGACTGAAGGGCAAAAAAGTGACAAATGAAATTCAGTGTAAATAATACAACATGATATACATGGGAGAAAAACAATCCTAATTTCACATATAAAATTATAGGCTCTGAACCAACCATTACCTCTCAAGAGTGATATCTTGGAGTGTAAAAAACCATTTCCTGAAATACCAATTTTATAATACCAGTGTTCAGAAAAACAAATAAAATGCTAGGGACAATTAGGAGGTGACAGAACAAGACACAAGCCACCATAGTGCTGGTAGCTGACTTTGCACACCTTGAATAATTCAAGCAGCTCTGATTCTAAAAAATATGCAATAGACTTAGAAACAGTGCAGAGAAGGCAGCAAAATACAGAATAATTTCTGTAGAAGAAATGACTGAGTAAGCTAAAAACATTTAATCTAGAAAATGTTAGAGGAAGTATGATAGAGGTCTATAAAATCAGGAGTTGGAAGGATGGCAACATATATTCTCTGTTCACATTGGCCAAACCCTGGACTTGAGACAATTCAGCTTTTCTAGGAATGGATGGATGAATATTTGCCTCTCTTGTGGGACATGTCTTTGTCTGGAGTAGTAGTGGAACAGGGATTTTGCAGAGTCTAGAGGGCTCATGTTAGGAACATTCTTCCCAGCTCAGCAGGAATAATGTAATAAACCATGCTCTCTATATATCACTCTTTGAGGTGACAGAAGGAACACACAGTAGTAGTCTTGTTGCCATTGTAGTACCTGATTACAAGGAATGAATCTTTGAAAGGCATTGGAGTGGGAGAGTTTGATCAGGTTGTGTATGTCCTAGACTTTTTTCCTGTCCTTCCTTTTGATCAGTGGCAGGGCAGATGCAGGTGCTTTGGTAGACACATCAGAGCTCCAGAGCCCAAGTGCCTGGAGGCAAAAGAGGCTGTAGCATCCTCCACCTGGCAGGCATCCGTGTGTGCCAGGGTGTGGAGCCGAGGGCTTTCTGCTCCGGCTAGCAGAAGTTTCTCAGTCCTGCTCCACTTGGAAGTGCGTGGGGTTCAGTCTCCAGCCGCCACGTGGTCTGAGCCTTGGTAAATGAAGAGAGGATTCTGCTGTGGTTTAGGAAGATGTTTATTCCATGGGGATGGAAGGCAGAATGAATCAGAATGGCTTTGGACTTCTTTATGTCACCTTGGGTGAAACCTGAACCAGGGGGGTAATGATCCAATGGGGGAGGTGGAGGGGCGTGGTCAAGGCCAAGGGCATTTTACACCACAATGTGAAGGGTGGCACCTGGACACCTTGCCAAATAGGAGAGGATCAACCAGGGTGATTGACAAGACAGGGTGATACCACCAGGGGGTGGGATAGGGGGGGTCAGGGGAAAGGGAAGAACCATTTACAAATCTATGATTATACACCGCAACACCAGGGCTTCTCTGGCTCATGAGATGCACATGACCACCAGCACCAACCCCCTGTGTGGCTTTCTGAGCATCAAACCCAGCGCATCCTGCTGGAGGAGTCAGAGGGAAGGTTTAATGACAATGGAGTGGAACTGGGCTTATGTGAGGCTGCTTCTGGACCAAAATTGTCTGTGCTAATCAGCTCCCAATTGGGCTTGAAACACACACGCTGCAGCACTGTACAGCCTGGAGACAGCTGCTGCTGTCAAACGTCTGACTGCAAAACCTTTCAGAAGCTTTTTTGAGTCTTTCCTCATGCTTATCATGGAGAAGCATTATGGACACAGCATTTAGATCTACCTTTGCAGCAAAACTGCAAGAGATGGAGTGATTAGTTTCAAGTAGGTTTTGAATAAATAGTCCAAAAGTTAATATTCATGTAGGTTTTTCAAACAAACATGGGCCCTCTTCCTGAAGAAAATTGATCTTTTTTTACTGCCTTTTTCCTTTTTTTTTTTTCCCCCACTGAATTTTTTCAGTTTCAGGCTTCTTTTCCCTCTGTTTCAAAGGATTGGAATTAGCATAGTATAGTAAATTCTTATTCAATATTCCAATACTTAAAATTTCAAATTATTTGCACTACAAATTATGCAATCCGGAGTCTGAAAAGAAATATCATTTTTATTTTCCTATATTTCTGTGGAATAATAAAGTAATATTGCCATTCTAGTCTGTGATGCTGACTAAAAAACATGAGGATGCACTGGAAACGAGAGCAATTTAATGCTTTGTAGCATATAGGGATTACAGTTTTACTTACTTATTTTATTATTGATGCTAGAGAAAAAAGGTTACTTGAGTCCTGCAGACCTTGAACAACCTGACTCAAAATAAATGGGTATCAAATTTTACTAGTTGATTCAGATTATCATGGGTATTCCCAGCTCACATTTTTATTGCATATAGAATTTTTCTTCTTGAGTGACAGAGAGAAGTTCTATAAAACTACGTAATACCCGTTCTGATTTATAAATGGTCAGACGTTTTGAAAACAGTTTTGGTTGTTTAAATATCTTAAGATAGAAATATTGAAGGCACTTTTATTTGTGGGTTATATGCACAAGAAACACATTTGAAGAACATAAATATGCATGTTGGTTTGGGGGGGCTTTGTCTGTTGCTTTTCTTTAATTACTATAGTAGCTAAAGCTGAAGGTTTCTTTTTTTCCCCAGTAGACTTTTGCATAATCACAAACCTGAGGCTGTGCCCTGTCCTGCAGTGCAAATAGCAGCATGTCAAAAGCAAATGTCCTGCCAATTAATCTAAGCAATGTTGAACACAGGGAATTTGCTAAACCACAGGCAGCTGAGGTATAGTTTACTTGTTGTGACATTTGGTACCTGTTATTTAAACAAAAGGACATTTTGTGAATTTCCTGTGCTCAGAGAGCACGGGTGGTGTAACCATTTCAGGTTTGAAAAACGAAAAATATATAAACAGTTCTGGAATGTCAGGTTTTTTCACATACAAAATACTCTGAATGCAACTTTATTTTGGGTTTTAAAGAGAAAATAAATGGAAGTTTTCCATCATGAGCAACAGCAGTGTCACATCCTGCAGCACTTTGCATGCAAATCAAATTTCTAAATGGAGGTTAGCATGCACTATGTGTAGCATTGAAACAGGTTGATGACCTCTTCTTCAAGCAACAAAGAGGTGTTGGATAATTCTGTCTCTTAGTAGATGTGAAGCATTTAAATACTTTCACAATAAAAACACAAAGTATGAGTGGGAATATCAGGATATGAGCCATTTTGGTTTCCTTATGTGCCTTGAACAAAATGAAGAAATTATATATTGGCGGTATATCTCAGAGGGGGAAATAGGGACAGCCTGTCATTGCCATCCATCCTGTGTGCCAAATGGGAAGGAAGGCAGTGCAAGAAAATGGAATGCAGTTAAAGGCATACACCCGATACACTCATTGAACAGAAACATTCAAGGCAATTCATTCTGTTATTTCCTAGCTTTTGCATGCCTGAATTTGCATTCTCATTGTCTAGCACTAGTTTTATACACAAGGTCATACAGGTTATGAATTTGAAGTTATGTATAATGTTTATGAAAGTTAAACCTTGTTTGCTTTTAGTGTTGTTATTATTATTACCCTCTATTTTAAAACATCAACCAACAATGACTCAAGTGGTATTTGCTGTGCTTTGCCTATATGGACCCTAGGGACTGATGAAGTAAAAAAGCATACATTCTCTTGAGAAATACACCCTTTATTATATCAGTCTACAGACATTCACTCTCATTGTTCAAAAATGTGCTACAAAGGTGACAGCATTTTCTAAAACGTCCCTTTAAGTGGGCCATTTCAGGAAACTCACAGCTGAGTTAAACTACGAAAAGACTGAGATTTCCTACAAGTAGATAGTGGTGTTAAAAACAATCATGCATTCACAGGAATAGAAATGAACCTTTCAACAGCACCGATGAATTATTTCCATACAGAGTGACACTGACTGCTCATCCATGTGGGAAATCCACACATCTTGTGGTAAATAGAAAAAAAAAAAATGCTGAGCAGCATGTATTCATGCAAATTGTACATTGGTAAACTACATAGTGACCATATTTGAAATGTATGAACTCTCTTTATTGCTGTATACGATGATGTTTTATCTTTAAAAAAATTAATATATTCGGACCAGACTTTCCTACTACAGCATGAGTGTCAAATATATAGTATGGAAACTTTGTTAGATTATTTCTATGACTTCACAAAGAGATTTAAGTAGTTCTAATTTTAAAATCTCATTCATATTACATTGAAAAGAAAACTTTGACTCTAAGATGTCTGTTCTGATTTCTGCTACACTAGTATGAATTCTGAGAGCAATTTACACATTTCCCTCAATTTAGTGAAATTATCTGCAATTCACAGAGTTAAAATCAGATTAGTATCTAACTTGTTTTCATTCTGAAATACTGTTTTAGTACTTTTATATTAAAAAGAAGTGAGATATCTAATGTTGATGACACGTGATGCAGTCACTGACTACCAGAAAAAAATTATGTTGGGTTGGAAGTGACCCTTAAATGTCATCCAGTGCAACCCTCCCTGGAAAGGACAGAGTAATCCTATCTCAATCAGAATGCTCAGAGTGATGTCCAATCTGACTCTGAATTGGGCATCTACCACCTCTCTGGGAAACCTGTTCCACTGCTTCACCACTTTCATTATAAACAAATATCTTCCTCATATCTACTCTAACTTGTCTGGTCTTGTAACTTAAAGCCATTACTCTTTATCCTATTACAACAGTCCATTGTAAAAAGTCTTCACCCATGTTTCTTACTTGTTCCTTTAAATATTTAAAGGCCTCAATAAGTTGTTCCCAGAGCTTTCTCCAGGCTGAACAACCCCAGTTCTTACAGCTTACACTCATGTGAGAAATGTTCTATCACCCTGATCATTTTTGTGGCTCTCCTCTGGACTCTTGCATAGTTCTGTTGCCTTTGGTTGTTATATAAAAATTTACATTTACTCTTTGCACAACAGCTGACTTTTTCCCAGGAGCATTCAGGACTTGGGGTTTTTTTTATGTATCCCTGTGAGTTTTGGAAAGAGAAGGACAAATTACTCATTCAGCATATAGACCTTAATAGAATATATTTCTGATTTATTACATGCTTTTCTTTACTTTTTGCAGCTCTGGCAAATAATCTACATATTATTGGCATTTGCAGTGTGACATAAGGCTTAAAATTTCCTTGGCTAGTTTTCTTTTCTTCTTAGGGTCTCATTTTTTGGCATACTTTTCATACATATTTTCATGTTGTATATAAGCTGTATCTTTTATAAGAAGAAAGGAAACACACCTGAGTTCTGAAGTAAATCAGATTATTTTTATAACTTAATTTTATATCTGCTTTTTACAAAGGTGGAGGACTTTTCTTTTGTAAAAGCTCAATTTTTGTACAAGTTTTACAATTGAATCAGCTTGAAAATTTTTGAAGAATCCTTTTATAAATTTCTTTGTTACAGAAACTAATGAAGAAATTATATCTTATTTCAATTTACAAATAACATATATCTATATGGAAAATTCCCAGAGGAGGGTAGTTTGAACATTTATTATAGACTTAGAATTACTACAGAAACAAAATTTTTCCTAAGATTTAATGAATAAAAATGTATAAAATAAACAAAACTTCATCAGCTCTATGTTACTCAGCTGTTGCCTCATTAAAAAAAAAGAGTACAGACACCCATTAAAAATGATGTTAAGTTCTATTAAATTTGAAAAATATTTTAATATTATGAAAATTAGTGCTGTTTAATAAAATATATGCTATTCTACCTTTAAAAGAATATCAAGTAGTAAACTCAAATCATGTTACTTTAAAAGAATATCAAGTAGTAAACTCAAATCATGTTACTGAAGAAATATTCTTACCTGAGTATTAATCCTTCTTTTTAAACCTGACTGAAGTATTTTTTGCAAAGTATATCTTTTTAGATGTTGATCTAATATGCTACAAAATGCCTATTTCAATCAATCTAAATACTGCATTTACTCTTTATTAAAACTACATGTAATTAAAAGTGTTTGGCATCTGCAAATTTCTGGGTCTGTGCCATATATATTATATTTCTGCCCCTTTGGAAGCAAAGATGCAGATAAAGTCAAGGTGTGTGAGGCCATGCACAAGACTAAAATTTCTTTAATCTTCTGGTGCCATCTTGTGGATAGATAAAGAAATGTCTGTTGCATGAATGCATAAAGCAAAAGTACACAAAAATTGTGGATTTTGTGTAGTTGAGTTCCCACAGCAAAACCAGCTTCCACAATATTTTGGGGTTTTTTCTTCCTAAGTTTGTTTTCTGAACTATGTCCTCAGAATTTACAGTGGCCTTAACTGGGCAGTAAACACTACTTTGAAAATACTTTTTTCCTGAGAACTCTTTTCTTCAGTATCTCTTTCTGTCTTCTTAAGCAAATGTAGGTCTCCTAGTCACAGTACAAGAAACTGTGAAAAGAAACGTTCAAGCTATATCCAGTACAGTATTTTTATATTTTAAGACTGTCTCCTTTACAAGACCTTCAACTGCAGAGATTCAGCAAAATTCCACAATCAGCTATTTCCTATTTATTCCCTTATTTACCAGTAGTAAAAACCTTGAGAATTAGCTGCTGCTAAATCAAGTGTTTCTAAGATGGTTATAATCTCATACCTTGATTAGCACCAGTATCCTTATCAGTGACCATCTTTCTTCAGTTATTTCCTATTCAGCTCTCTTCCACATTATTTAATCATGCCCAAATTCACAGCTGGAGGCCAAGGTGGCTGAAAGAGTGAAATGTGTAATATTCTCAGATTCAAAGCCAACAAACAAAACAAAACCCCTAACTATCCAACCAACCAACCACAACAACAACAAAAAGTCACAAAGAAAACAAACAAACAAAACAAAACACCAACTAAACAAAAACCTACACCAGTACTTTTTTTACAAGAACAGCAGTTCCTCATTCAACATACTGGTATTGTTTAAAGAACTGGCCTGGAATTTTGCCTGTTGTCTTTCTTGTTGAAGCTGTGTCACTGTGTTGCCAGCTATAGTAAGAACTGTAAGGTTATGACAAAGGGGAAAAAAAGGTCCCTACTTCCATATCCTTGCTGACAATGGGCTTGTGTAACTGAATGATCTTATGTTTAATATCTGTTTGTGTGGTTTTTCATGCATTCATCCACTTCATGTTAAACACACATTTTGATATAAGTTTATAGAGCTCTGGAAGTTGTCCAGAAGTCTGAGTAATATTTTTCACTGGGAATTTTCCAGATTACCACATTACAGAATCATACTCTGGCTTTCTTTTACTCTCACTGACTTGATGGATCCTATATTTTTGCCACACTGCCCTAATGACATAATTAAAGTAGATTGGGATGAAAGATGTTGGTTTGGAAAGCCTCATGGAGAGCAATGGTTTTAATTCAGATTTTTCACTTTCTGGGAAAGTGTTCCAGAAATATTTGTCAACCCTTTCAAATCTCATGAAAAAATAACTATCATTCTTGGCTGTGACTTTAAATAAAAATGCCTGTGACTGCTGGCCTGTGTACTAAATAAACCTGTCTACACATGTGTCAGCACCATTTGGACTGAAGCCATAAAATTGCATTTTTATGGTAAGACTCTGAAGGTGAATGTTGCATGAGGTCATATGGATTAATTTGAGGGTATTAAGCTGCTGTCAGAGTATCAGAAGGCTATAAAAGAAAGGAAATCCAACAAATACAATCAAAGCTTGCCATAGCTCAATTTCAGGAGCTGCACTGGGCAGAAGTTTCTCTCTCCAGAAGAGATGCTAGAGTAAAATTATTATTAAATCAATGTGGACAATAAAAGATTATGAGTGGAAGTGAATTTCAGAGCTTAAATATTTCATATGTGGGAACACATATTTCTCAGCTTCAATCAATGTTTATTCCAATCAAATAGGCACATGCATTACTGCATGACTGTGTTAACAGACAGTTGTGATAAAACTATACTTTTGCCTTCCTCAGCAACAAAAAAAAATGAATCTTGGTGATTTTACATCGACGTGTCTTGTGGGAGTATTGTCCTGGAACTGTGTGTGAGGATTATTTTGGAAGAGGCTGGAGTAAGTGGTACTATGCATTAGTGAGTAAGACAGCCAAGCAATGTAGATAATCTAGGGCCCAATTCTTCAGGCCATTCCTTGCCTTCTTTCATTTAGACTTAAACACAGGTATCTACATTCTCTTTTATGAGATGCTCAAATTCAGAAACAGTAGCTTTGTGTTCAGACATTATTGGTCTTTGAGAAAAATGTATTCAGTAGCTTTATATTTTTTTGGAGTAAGTAACAAATATTCACATTGTGAACTGCAAAGTCACTGCCTTGAGCAAAGCAACTTTGGTACTAAGATGAGAACATGATTATTTTAGCCTATTAATCTTGGTTTCACAAAGACCTTTGAAGGAAAGAGTTAGAAAAAAAAGAATATAGCAGATGCATACCTCTTTTTGCATAGCTGTAATGAGGTGGACTTAATATGCAATAATTATGCCAAATATTTAAAATTTAAGAGCTTAAAATTGTACAAACATCCTGAAAGGTGACATGCTCTGCCTGTTGCACTACTATGGAAAAATTTGACAGGTGACACAAACTGTATCCCGTTATTTCCAGTAAACAACTTGTCATTGATATTGTACTAGGGGATGTCTGTGGCCATGTTTCCAGAAGTTACCTACCTAACTGCTTCTGCTCAGAAGCTGTGATCTGCTGTTTATCTGTGTTGGCCAGCTGTATTTCTTGAGCCTTTAGATGCAGAAGGACAGAATTTAATGGTGCTTGTTTTGGTGTTTTCTTGCCATGAATTTGCCGACCTTGGAGATAAATTATGTAGTTCAGCTCAATGAAGCATTTACATATATAGTAAAATTCACTGGAGCTCATTTTAGCACAAATGGATGTATATGAGTAAATTTAAAAAATTTGGGCCATGTTCTCTGGATTTCGAATCCAGGCATTTAGATTCTTGAATTGTTGAAACACTGTTTGGCATGTCCTCAACTAGCACAAGTACTTTTGTCCCATATGGTTTTTCTCTGTACATAGCACAGAATTCTTATTCTGCAAAGAATTTTCTTGTTCCTTGTAAATTAGGTGACTTTTTGCCTAATTCCCCTGATGTGCTACATCCATTTTACCTAGGCTACAACAATGAAACTTTGAGTACTATATCCAAGTATAGAACCTGACAGTGAAAACATGGAAAGGAAGGCACCAGCATTACTGAATGTAATCAAGCAAATTAAATGGTAAAATAAAATAGTAAAATAAAATGCTAAAATGTTAACCAATGAAGTGATCATTTCTCACAGTAACAGGTAGTGCCTGATGAGCTGAAAATAAGACAGTAAATGTGAGTGGTTCTAAAATAGATATTTTGTAGGGTAAAGTCACCCTTAATTTTACTTTGCTGAATTATGAGTAGTAGTGGAGTGTTATAATATATTTGGGTTGTGTGGCAAGGTTTTGGCAGTGGAGGTGTTACTGCAGTGATTTCTGTGAGAAGATGCCAGAAGTTTCCCTCGTGTCCAACAGAGGTAATGCCAGCCAGCTCCAAAAGGGTCCCACTGCTGGCCAAGGTGAAGCCCATCCGTGATGGTGGTAGTGTCTCTGAGAAAACAGATTTGAATAGGGGGAAAAAACTGCTACACAACATCACCCAAAGAGAGGAGTGAAAACATGTGAGAAAAACTATTCTACAGACATCAAGGTCAGTGAAGGAGGAGGGGGAGGATGTGTTCCAGGCATCAGAGCTGATTCCCATGCAGACCAGGGTGCAGACCATGGTGCAGACCATGGTGAGGCAGCTGTGCCCCAGCAGTCCATGGAGGGGAGAGCAGAGATTTTCCTTCAGCCCAATGGGTACCCCATGATGGGGCAGATGGATGCCAGAAAAAAGGCTGTGACCCCATGAGAAGGCCACATTGGGAAAGCTCCTGTGGCTGCATGGAGACAGTAACCTACACTGGAACACATATGGACAGGACTTGTGATCCTGTGTGGGGGACCCAAACTGAAGCATTTTGTTACTGAAGGTCTCTAGTCTGTGGATGGGACCCACAATGGAGCCATTCATCAGGAACTCACATTGAAGAAGCTTGTGGAGAAGTCTCCTGTGGGGGAGACCCCATGCTGGATGAGTGAAATAGAAAGAGGGGGAAGTAGTGGCAGAGAAAAGATGTGATGGACTGAGTACAATCCCATTCCCCATCCCCCTGTGCCATTTGGGATGAGGTAGTGGAAATAATGAGTGAATTTAAACACAGGAAGAAGGGAGGAATGTAAGCAAGATGATTTCAATATTTGGGTTTATTTCTCATTAACTTGTTCTGATCTGATGGCTAATAAATTAATTTCCCCAAGGTGAGTGTGTTTTGCCCATGATAGTAACTGATGAGCAATGACTCCCTCTCCATAACTCATGAACCTTTCATCATATTTTTCTTGTCCAATTGAGGAGGGCAGAGATAGAGTGTCTCGGTGAGGTCTGGCACGCAGCCAGAGTCAATCCACTACAGTCAGTTTTGGTTTTCAAGGACTTAAAATACATAGCAGTCAAATCATGTTAACTAAACACAATCTTTTTTGCATCCCTGTGTACCACTGGATCTACCAGCAGTTAGTTGCTAGTATTCATGTATAGTCAGGCAAAAGATCTAACAAAGAGTCAGCAAGAATGCATAAATCAAGGTTAAAAGGTGATTGATTTTATTTGATTTCCTATGTCTTGATGGTAGACTGACTTTGTGATTTTTAATCTGTTTATTTCATATTATTGATTGTGGTAATGGAGCACTTAATATTTCAGCTTTTGTTAAACAATATTAAATATTTCTGGGTTTGTCTGGATTCCAATCTCAATAATCAAACTGTGACAAACTATCACTAATAGAGAAAAAAATCTTTCATTTTTAATCCAGCATTACAGGTGTTTAGGTTAATGTCCAATTTCACAGAGGTTTTGTTGGAGTTATGTATCCATATTCCTGTGCTGCACACCACAACAAAAGTATTTAGAGGACAGGATTTAGTTTATTGTGTTCACACTTGGGTGGAGTTTAAGTAAACTTGTATATTTGAAGGTGTGCCTGCTCATGGCAGGGGAGTTCGAACTAGATAATCTTTCAGATCCCTTTCAACCCAAGCTATTCTACAATTTAATGATGAAGATGATTGAAACATTTTTCGTTGGCTTAATTATGGGAGCTACTTTTCCACCTGTACTCATTAGGCTTCCTGTATTATGGCAGTATTCACAGTCCAAATAGGGGAAGTTCCACAACAGTGCTCTTTCATATCTTCCAAAAGTTCTTATGATGTCATCCAAGCCATAGTCCGACCTGACAGCATGTTGGTTTCTGTATCTCTACAGATCTTACTGCTTGTGACTCTCTACACAATTCCTAACAAATTCTGTAATCCTCTTAACAGAAAGTTTATGTTTTCTGAGCTAATGTAGGATAGGAGTTCCTGTGTAATCAAACCCCATTCATAAATATTCTGAAGTATCTTTCCACAGGGACAGTGATTTGCACTACACTGGAAGTGCAAAGTTTAACACACTAGTACTTTCCTAACAGAAATATCACTAGCAAGAGTCAGGATAAAAAACGATCATGAAATAAGTCACAGATATTAATAGGAATCTGTCTCCTTTTGTCTACACTAAATCTTTTTAGCCCTTGAGAATCTAGAAATTAGTTTTTGCCTTTCTTTGCTGATGGCTGTTTCAGGTACAGGCATCTCTGTGCAATTCTGAGTAGACATAAACCCAGACTGAATTGCAAATAAAGTGATTGCTTCAAGTTATCAGCACTACTTGCTGTGGATAAGTCCAGAACCCAAATTTCCTGGTGGATAAACAATCAACTCATTTGCCCACTATATTTATCTGTTATTATTGTATGGAGGACCTTCCACTGTCTATGCTGTAAATGTTGTACTGATGTTTTCCAATATAAAAATCGGCTTGAGATGAACAATCAACCTAATTTCATCTTTCAGATATCATCTTTCAGAAGACAGATAAAAAAAAGGGAGGGCAGATAATACAGCCAAATTCTTCAGGGAAAGTTTATATACTCAGCGCTTTGGAAAATTGGATAATTTAAGATGTTATAAGTTTTAGAAGATTATACCTACATATACTATATTAGAATTACATCCCTGAAGTATGAAAAAATGAAATATCTATAAGCAAATGAGAGACAATTTTATCATTTAAAGCACATAATTTGTCTTGCCGCCTAAGAAATTTCATTTTGGTAGCAGAGCCAGTCTATATGTCCAATCCATGTGCCCAACTTTAAGCAGCATGCATAGATTAGAAATCCAGCTAGGGCATGTTTGGTTTTTATTTATGCTTTCTGATATACTTATTTTCTACCTAAATATAGCATCTGTCTCTGAATTTTTTTCTTCTGTTTTTACCTGCTACAATATATACCACACAAAATGCATCTAACAGCTTTTGAAAATACTAATTCCTAAAATTAAATACTTCTTCACTTATATACCTCTTATTTCTAAAGATGCTTTCCACAAAGTCAGAGAAAGTACTACAGGACTCTATTTTTTTTCACTTTTTCAAATATAATCAAATATATTTCAAATATATTTTTGAGATGCAGAGGAAAGAATCAACAAAAAAAAAGAAACAGGTGCTTTGCTAGGAATACTTAAAGTTGCGTTAAGTTTCTCTTATTAAATCCTATTTTAAATGTGTACTCCTTATGTTAGGATATACTGGTTATCCATTTTAGTAAAATGCCAAAATTAACAATACAGTTCTTTATTTCCTAGTCAAACAGGTATATGAAATAGCTGTCATTTTGAATATTTGCTTTCTAACATGTTTCTTTTGCAAGACTATTTGTCTTTTATATGGTTGAAAAAGATTTCCACAAGACCATATTGCCATAACATCTCAGAATATTTCAGAACATGAAGAGTGGTTGTTTCATCACATAAAAATTAAAATAAACTTAAATAACAAGATAAACTAAAAAATCATAATTGTAGGATAGTTGTTAATATGGAGTGATCAGATTTTATTGCATCTAATGTATAAATTTCCTTCTCCTAATATTGTTTGGATACTGCAAACTTAATTACATTTCATAAAACTATGGTGATATACAGTGCTTGCACAGTTTAGGCCCTCCTGAGTAATTTTAGCATTTATTCCTTGGTGGTAAATTCTTTCTGATTTTAATACAAGACACCAGACAGAGCTCACAACTCCTTCTCTCAACATTGCTTAATTCTGTGTATGCCTATAGACTAGTGGTCTATATTTATGTTGACTACAAGTAAATTATCAAATTTATATTTACTGTTTGGTTTGGTTTTTTGTTTTTTTTTTTTACTATTAAAATATATTTTCTGTTTGTCTTGATGTATTTATCTATAGGGACTGACAATTACCAGAACATGCATGTGATGCAAAGGCATCCTCAGTGTGTACTGTACACTTGGTCCTATTCAGGTCTCTGTTATTTTGTAAAATAATCAAATATGTATTGAAGCACAAGCCCATGTTGAACCACTCTCCTGTCTCTTCGTCCCAATTAGTATGACTTATAGAGGGGAGAAGATTTGAGTAAAATTATGAGAACAGTACCTTTAAAATCATAGAGCAGCTTAGGAGATATGTCTTTAAATCCCTTCCCCAAAAGTAAAAATATTTTAATTTGGATCTTGCAGGTGCATTTTGTGATAAGTGATTGACACAGTTAAGTGTCTTTTTCATTGAGAGCTCATGGCTGACGTTAAATAATAGCTCTTACCCTACTCTTATGCCATACTTTGCTCAGCGTGCTGATTTGTGTGAGTCCTGTTCCTAATGGCTGAATCTCCCCATGGAATGTGAACAAAGATGGAAATCTTAACTGAGTCTTCAGATTCCGGATGTGTCTTTACACACTCAACAGAAAGAAATGGGACTTTTCAGACAGCAACCTTAATCCCTAAGTAGACAAAGTTACTGGTGATGCTTCAGTTTCTTAGCTGTGCCTTCAAATTGTATAGGAAGAACCAATGATTTTGTGGTTCTCAGCAAAATATCAGAGACCAGGATCTTCTCCAACTTTTATTAGCAAATACTTTTCATAGCAGTGTTTATCCATGCCTTAATAAATTAAAGTGGTGGAGAATGACTGAGTGAGGCTCTGGAGTTTCAGATCACTTTGAACAGGGAGGTATCTTGTGGTGTACTTGTAGACCTAAAACATAATTATTATTTTAACTGTGTCTTGTTTTTTTCAGTTGAAAATATATGTAAGGCTCTGAAGAACCACGTGGAGTGTCTGAAGAAACTCTGAAGCTAGCTTGCTTACTTTCTTGCTTGCTTGCTTTTTTGCTTTCTTTCTTTCTTTCCTTCCTTCCTTTCCTTCTTAACAAACTACTAGGATTTTTAAATGTAAGGTGTAAAACTCTCTCTCTAATGTAGCTTGCACTTTGGAAATCCTACAAGGAAAAAGGAAAGAGGGTATTAATACTGCTTATACAGGTTACAGAACTATAGCCTGAAAAGTGTTTTTTTCATGGTCTTGGCAAGAAGGCTATTTCTTTACTATGTAACAAGGGGGCATAAACTAGACAGGGTTATTTGCTTTAGGAGAAAGATTCTAGGTTTTTACAGAACAGCATCTCATCAAAAAACAGGAAAAATATCTCATCTTGAATAAGTGAAGATTTTTTGACTCTTGGTGTTTCTCCACTAACTCCAAGCAGACTATGTCATTACAGATTACTAGCTGCTTTGGGATCCCTTTTGAAGCTTGGTACTCTGTCTGTCATTGTACATATCCCTAATACCTGTCTTAGGATGTGAGATTTCATTTGATATATTTCACTAATGTGTTTCATTACATGTGCCTTTTTGATCCCTGCTTTGATTCCTTGCTCTTAAAGACAGATAAACAATTAATCAACATCTTTTTGATACTATAAATTCCTTGAAACACAGTAATAATCTATGTATCATGTAAAAAAAAAAAATCCAATACAATTCAACTAACAACCCCCCCCAAACAAACACAAAACCAAAACCAAAACCAAAACCAAACCAAACCAAACCAAACAAACAAACAAAAAACCCAAACAGCAACAACAACAACAAAAGGGAAAAAGTGGACCCAAGTAAAAAGGTATGTGGAAAGAGGAAAACTAAAGTAGAATAAGAAAGCTGAATGCTCTGTTCCTGGCAGAAGTCAAGGTTTCCACCATACATCTAGTATAAATACCTGCACTGCATAAGTGTACTGCTAGAAAAGAGAATATCTTACTTTTCCTGACCTGTGGCGGTGTGTTTCCCTTTCAGTACAGTATTAGTGAGTTATTATCTGTTTTTGGAGTTCGAAATGGTTCATTCCATGTACCCCTCTGTACCCCTCTTACTTGGTTCATCCCAATTGCTAGTTTGTGTCAATCATTGTGTTATGTAACCCTTATGCCTTGCCCCCTCCTGCCTGTCACCCTGGGCCCAGCCTTCCCTTCCAGAAGGTTCGACTGGGCTCGGTAGGTGATTGGGCGAGAGTCATGTTTCCTCCCCTCTCCCTGACCCCTGTTGGCTGTTGTCTTGATTGCCATGTTGTTTGTCACTCCCTGGTCTTTGTTGATTGGCTGAACACTGAGCTCAGCCCCAGGAGCCACCCCCCAATAAAATCTCGGGTCCCTGGGCTCTCCCTGCTCTTGGAGGCTGATTTCTCCAGAGTGAGGAGCCCGTGTGTGGTCTTCTCAATAAAGCTTGGAGTTTATCCCCTTCAAGTGCCTCCCTTTGCATTCTTGCCGTCGCCTCAGTGGTTGTCCTCGAGGGAGGGAAAAGGCCCCACCCAGGGAAGGCAAAGTCCACCCGTGGACAGAGCCGTACCCCAATCTGCCGTGGGTGTGCTCTGGGCCAGCCGGGGTGGTGAAGAAGAGCGCACCGCGACACTGACCCTTCTTTCAAGTGTGTGGGAGGAAGGACCCTGGGAACTACCGACCTGTCAGCCCACTTCTGTGGGAAGATCATGAAACAGACCCTTCTAGAAGCTCTGCTAAGGCATGTGGAGAAAAGGGAGGTGACTTGGGACAACCAGGGTGGTTTCTCTGGGGGCAAGTCCTGCAAGTCTGCCCTGACCAACCCAGTGGCCTTCTATGGAGGAGTGACTTCATCAGTGGACAAAGGAAGGACTATAGATGTCATTAATCTGGACCTCTGTAAAGCCTTTGACGTGGTCCCCCATACCATCCTTCTCTTTTGTTGGAGGGAGATGAATTCAATGTGTGGACTTTTAGGTGAATAAGAAATTGGTTTGACTGTTGCAATCAGACAAAAGTGGCCAATGGCTTAGAAATTTGCAGGTGGTACCAAGCTGGGCAGTGTGGTTGACACACCTGAAGAACAAAATGCCACCCTTCTGAATGAGCTCAAGAAGTGGGCCCACAGGAATATCTTTAAAACCAAATGAGGACAGCATGTGGAAAGAATAGAGTTTTGATCTTTGATGGAGTTTTTTTTTTCCTTTCTTTTTCTTCCTTTAAAACTAATGGAAAACCTAATATCTTACAATCCTGAGTCCCCTTTAAATGCAAAAAATTTTACAAGAATTTCTAGTCATATTGTTAACAATGTTTTCCTAGATAACACAAGGCTGCTGGTTTGGGTGGCAAAAACCTCATAGTTTTTAAAGGAAAATAAATTACAAACATATAGACTGCATAAAGCTGCTTTATGTAGAGGGGAGAGTGAATTTAGCATTTTGTTATTTTCTGTTATACCAACAGTAATTCAGAGATTTTTAGGCCTCAGCTAAAATTGTTATGAAATAATACAGCTAAAAGAGTTTGTGAAAAAAATATAGCAGGCAGTTGCATGTGCACAACTGTGTTATTTTCAAAGGGTCTGCTATATTTTAAAACTTGACTACATATTGAGAGAAATACTGAATAAACTTATACTGAATAAATGGAATCAACGGGGGTTTTTTTAAGAAAACATTTCACAATCAACACACTCAACCTAAATTAAATGAAGATACAGAGTACCTTCTTTTTATTTCCACTAAGCTTGAAATAAAACTTGCTGCCACTAGAGATCATTGTTGCTCCTTGCAGAAGAGGCTAGCACTGTGTTTATTTTAGTACAATCAGTCTTATTCTTCATGGAATGCATTTCACAATATCAAAAGAGAAACACAAGCAGAAATTGTTTCCAGCTCCAGCATTTCTTCTGTAAAATTTAATGGCACTATAACAGCAAATAGAGTGCTAGAACCTTCTGGCCCAACACCAACATAGCACTGATGATTTGAATATCTATAGGTTGGATTGTCTATATCTTAGCTCTTAAAATAAATATCAACTATTTCCCTGAAACCACATAATTTTTAATGAAGTTTAGTCCTTTCAAAAAGCTCATTCATCACTATTTATAACTACAATGAAACAAAATTTCAGAATATTCCTCAAGTTTCATTTACAATATTTTTATAAAAGTATCTTTCTCCTGCGATGGTCTCTTTATTATAGAGTCTGTATCTGCACTATTTTTAATGCATTATTATCCATGCTGTAGATATTTATTCTTGTGAATAAATTCCATGCTGTAGATTTTTATTTTTGTCAATATCTATATAATTTCAGTCTTGACTCTTCATACAGATTGCATCAGGTGGGAATTAAATGGAAAATGCTTCCCTCTTTTTGCATCATCTTCTGATTAAGTGAAACAGAAGAAAGCCATAGAAACAGTTTCTGCAACAGGGACACAGATTAAATCCTCAATCCACTAACCCATTTTTTTTTTTTTTTAATAGGTAAAGCCAGGACTGAATGACACTGATATTTCTCTATGTTGGTAGTCAATGATCATAGAGTAAAATGCTGGCTCAAACTTGTTTCCTTCTGCAGTATGGCTAGTTGAAGTGTAGCCACCAGCAAGTATCTTTAGGTAAATGTCCTCACCATTAAACAGAAGTGTAACATGAAATATGGCAAACTGCCTCTTCTAAAAAATAGCAATCCCCTCTCTTTCTGAGAGGTAAAACTGTTTCATGTAATAAATAATAACCCTTCCATTGAAACAGAGGGCTGATGATAAATCACTGGAACCATTATCTGCAAAATAATAATAAAAAAAATCAAACGGAAATTACAAATGATAACTGATCAAAGGGGTAACTATGCATATCAACCAAACAGCTAGATCCTATAGTATATTAAAATAATCCCAAGTGTACCATTGCCAACACTAACTATACTGACTTCTGAAGTATGAAGGATTTTTAATTTAGGACTCCCTATGGTGATATGTTGTTCATTTTAATGACTGTTGATTGCTTTAGTGATGTATTTTGAAATATGTCCCTAATATTTTGTGATTTTTTTTGTCCTTTTGGGATGCATTTGCAGTTGTTTTAATATGACACATGTACCATTTAATTGTACCATGCTTTATTTTTGAGATTTTTATATACTCAAGCTTTTCTTAAGTGTTTTAAATATTATTTACATCAATTTTGAATATCAAATTGGAATATGAAGTAAGTAGAAAATAAGATCATTACTTCATAGGGTCATGTGCAACATTATTGTACCATGCTTAGGTCTGCTCTAAACTGAGTGACCTAATTACACTTGTGTCAAGTAGGACAAAAGGCCCTTAACAGTGTTTTATATTTCATGCCCATGCTTGTATGCATAAAGCACTGAGGTTCAGGCCACAAATCCACACTTTCTTCTTGTTTTACTCTCATTTGTTGATAATATTTTAATGAACTTCAGGATCTTTGTTAAACAAGGCTTTTGATTCTTCTTTGGGAAGTGTAAAAGACTTATCTACTTACACAACTTACAGATAAAATTACGGCATTCTTTCACAAAGTTATTATTTCAATAAATAATTTATTTTTCACTCTAAGGAAAAAAAAATCCCAGAGAGACAATATGGCTTCTGTACTGATTTACTGGGCTACTAAATATTTTTAAACATTTTACTTTAATTTGAACTAACTTTGAAGAACATACAAGTCCCCTCTTATGTTTATACAATAGGAGTTTTCAAACCTAGATATCACTGGGTGTTTCTCAAACAGGAATGCATTAAGTCAAATTGCCCTGTTAGTCAAGTCAAGGGACTGTGCAAATCCTGAAGATTTTCAGTAAGACTAAATTTCCCTTCACATTTCTTCCACCATTCAAGACAGTATTTTCTAATGTACAGGGAGAACCTTATTTGAAAATTGGTGTGTTTCCAGGCTATGCTGCTTCTCCATAAAGGAATAGAAACTTAAAGCACTTTCATGACCCTTAGAGAAAATGAGAAGAAAAAATATATGAAAAACAGAAAATAGTGAAAAAAAAAAAGGAAAAAAAAAGGAACAGGTTTTGCAATCTTAGCTTGTCGTTTATTTGCACGTCCCAGGGTTAAAAATAAACATGCACAGAATGATCCAGTGAACAAAGACATAAAAGACAATGAAAAGGAGACTCAGAACTTCAAAAGAGATTAGGCTGTTACTATTAAGCTAATATTAGTATTTTCATTACTTTAGTGTGGTTTTAAAAAGACAATGGTTACTGAATGCCAAAATGACAATTGCCATGCAGCAGTAGATATTTTTGGCATTCTTTGATCCCTCCTTTCATCTCTTCTTGGTTTCCTGAGTCTTTTACCTACAGTTAAGATTCAACAGTAAGGTCCAGTAGAATTTAAGATTCCTCTTCACCTTCACATTGACAAGCTGTGGTTTAATTTCTTACAAAAATCTTCACTGCAAATCAACCAAAGTCTGCATAATATATTTCATGCTAATAACACCATTCATGATAGATTAATAAAGCCCACATGCTTGCTTTATTACTTTGTCTTTGCATGGCCCATAAAAACATTTAAAGCCTATTTATTTTTCTAAATTAACACTGCTGCACTTCTGATGTTAGCTAAAACCAAAAATATAGTGAAACACTTTTTTTCCACCATATAAACCAGCTATATATCTCGCAAATTGTTAAGACACCTATTTTGGGGGGTGCAATAAAATACAAAGGAAGTACAGTATATTTTTTTTAATATGAATTTTGGTGCTAGTGATTATGATTTTAACAGATGCTACGTTGTTTGATGAAACATTTTAGATTCTGAACAAAGAGTCCTTGAAGACCAAGAATGAAAATAATGTCTTACATGTGCAAAATAAATCTGACTTCCCAAGTACAACAGTCATTTACTGCTATCCAGAGTGCCATGTAATGCAGTCATCACAGAGTTCATCAACAGACAATGAATGATGATAATTCTTCTTCCTTGAAAAAGAATTATTTTCTCATATTTTATAGAGACTGGGCCAAGTCCTTCAGTCCTTAATCCAGGATTGATTTCTCAGACTTTTTTCATGGTAACCATTCATGCCAGTGAAATACTGTTAACTTCTTCATTAAGATGAATAAAAATACAAGTTCTCAGGCAAAGAAGGCAATTGGGGGTGAGTAATGAATGAACACTTTGGCTGATAAGGAATTTAAAAATTATTATATATTTATGTTATTCACACAGAAACAAATAATATTTATTATATTGGACTTGAACTTTGCGGTATTTTTTGAAGAGTCTGTAAAAATTCATATTAATAATCTGAAAAGAGAACCAGAGTCTGGACATCAATTATTGCATATTTGCAAAATATTTCCTGTGCAAGTAAAGTTAGTTTTGCCTTTTCCATCAAAATGAAAAGTTCACACTCTTCTTGTACACATTACTCATTCTCATTTAGCAGTTCAATTTACTCCAAAATGGTAACATCAAACTATGTAGTGTATGTGTTTATGAAAATACATAGCAATTAGCCCTTGTAATTTTTATAAGCATAGATAGACAAATAAAAATTAGAGAAACTAAATAGGAACTTCTGTAATTTTTTGGGAGGGTGAAAAAAAGCACCCAAAGGATAGATTTATGAAATGTGGCACTTTTTCATTTCACAGTTTACATTTTAATATGTAGAAATAATCTGGAAAATACTTTTCTTATTAACTCTGTATTGTATTTAGTTTCTACTCTGAGTTGGCATACTACTTCCTGGTTTTGAGTGTAAGATAAAGCAGAAAACAACAGTACTATACCTGTAAGGAGCTGCTCTGTGAAATATACTATTGGTGGTTTTGAACTATTTTTTCTTATATTTTACTAATAAGAATAAAAATGAAAGAAAGAAAACTTATTTCTCTGCAGGTAAAATATTATTTGAAACAAAAATCACCAAATGGATATATTGACATGATGTACATCTATGAGTAAATATATATATATATAATGGATATATTGGCATGATGTACATCTATGAGTAAATTTAACCATGAAACATACATTCTGGCTGTGTTTACAAAAGAGACTTTCTTCAGCAAAAGACATATTAAAATCTGTAGTATATGAAGTACCTCTTGTGTTAAATTACAATGACTGGTAGAAGGCAAGAGGAAGGTCATTGTAGCTGATAAACATAGTTATGCAAATGTGTTATTGTGAGAAGGCACTAAACAGGGTTAAAAATTGTGCTAAGCAGAAGGTCAATCTAAAATTTCATGGGTCTTTCAGGCCTTGAAATTTATAAAAGTGAGGAGGTGAGCAAGTAAGAAGATGATGAGAGTAAGGTTTGTTTGTTTTGTTTTGTTGGTTTGGGTTTGTGTTTGTTTTTTTTTTAATTTAGGTGTATTTGATGAATAAAACAATAAGACTAATGGGAAAAGATGTCATCACCAATTATTTTTTCATCAGGAAAAAACCTCCTCTATTTTATCAAAATATTTGTAAATTCACAATGGTTTTTAGTTTCTCTATACACACCAAGCACAGATATCTAGGCCTAAGATTCTCCAGGTCTAAATTCCTCAGAAGCTCCCTAATTCAGCATCACAGTGCCTAGACCAATTTAATTTGCAGTGTTCAATTTAAGCATTACCCTTATACTTAAGGAATTTATTTCTTGGTTTGTGAATAAATTTTGTTTCAAAGAAAAGAGAGAGCAGAGCAAGCCATAGCTGGGGTCTACTGCATTTGTGGGGACATTAGCAGGATTCTGTGTAACTTTTACTCCTGAGTAGGAGATGGTCTGTCATGCTGATGGAACCAGAGAGAGTAAAAACCACAGTGGATATGTAAACTGATGTTTATTTAAGCACCATCAAAAGTAGTGAACCATCCAAATTAGAGCTTCCATTCCACTCATTTATGACACACACCTGCTCTATTTTCCTCTGTATTACACTCTCTAGGTTCAGCTTCCCCGTGACACACTGGGGTTCCTGCTGGCCTGGGAACAACAAGCATGAAGTTGTGCCTCTTCACACCATGCTGCTGCTGACAGCCACCTTAGGGGACATCAGACAAGGCCCCTGACTATTCCCCTGTCACCTCCTCCATGTATCTGTCTGACAACTGTTTCTGTCTGACACCTGTGATCTTTACCTGTTTCTCAGTCCTTTTCTCCAGCAGTGATTTTCACCTTATTTTTTTCCAGGTTGCCTCCTGTTTCCTGAAACCATTTGCTTTTGTTTGTTTGCTTGTTTTGTTTTGTTTTACTTTCCCTCCTTTACTTTTCCTGAACTTCCATCTCCAGTTTTCCCAATCTAAGTAGTTTAAATGCAGAAACAAAATGTCTGCTTACTGTCTCAGCTGGTGCTTCTGTCTCATCCTTCTTTAGTAACTGGAGGATTCAGGAAGTGTCACTTTTGCATAGTCAAATTCAAATAAGAAAATTACAGCTAGCTTTACCAATCTTAACTAGCACATAGCAGGCTTCCTGTTTAGTATTCAAAAGTTCAGATTTTGATAGTTATCTTCCCGTTTCCCCAAAACACAAACACACACAGAACTACCTGTTGCCTTTCAGTGTTCACAGTCTAAGCTATTGTTTTTCTTCTGCATAGGAAAGAGCTGGCTCCAGGCTGCATTGCAGCTATATTGCTACAATATACCACGGTCTGAATGTGTATCAGGAACTTGTTTCTGCTGCTGGGACAAGACCCCAGAGATGGAATAGGTGAAGAGGAGTCATTTTGATCTCAAGCCTCTGTAGATGGTAGATCATGTGTAAGTAAAGGGAAATATACTGAGGTTTTTAATTTTTACACCTTTTTTAACACTTCATTGTGATGTACAATTTCTTAGCTGAGGTTTCCTTCACAGTGCCCACTGAGGTTCAGCAGAATGAAGCAAAGGTTGGTATTCCTTCTGACACACATCTGTGCAGTGCCTGTTCTGAGATTTACAGCTCCAGGAGGCCTGGGGCCTGGCAGAATTTAATCTATGTGCTACAAACAAGAGAAGAAAACCACCAGTCTGAATTTTCCTTAAAATCTAATAACAACAACAGAATGATAAACATGAAGGATGTACAAAAGGGTATTTCACCAGCTTAAAGTGAAATAAGGAAACCTTATCACTAAGTGCTGTCTTGAACATGAGGCACAAAAAAATTGATCAATCACAGAATAGAACTGATGCATGCAGTTAAAAGATGGAACTCTTCTAAGTTTTGGAGAGACAATAAATAGACTAAAATATGTTTATCCTACAGCAAAAAGTTTTTGACTATAAGTCAATGAGAACGGTTTTGTCCAGTTCTGTGATTTCTCTTACAGTATCTGTACATGAATTCCTCCAATTTATTTTATAAACGAAATTATACTGACACATAAAAGTGGAGGAATGTCTCTGAAACCGTAACATGCCCCTGTGATTTGCATTACGTTAAGACACTCCGTGCAACAATACCTTATATCGGCCATAGGTGGCAGCAGAAGACCAAGTCTCCTGAGGAAATACTCTAGCTGGCGCAGTGCTTTAAAGAAAGTTATTTGTACACTAAAGATGAATATTCTTGTATTAATACATGAACATTATTTAACAGGAACTATAGAGTCAATAGAATGTGAACAATGACTCCCCCTCTCCAAAAAAATAAAAGCCACTGCAGCCAGAACTGGTCCTTTTCTTCAATGAAGTGAAAAGCTTGTTCAATTTGCTCAGCGTGGGAGTCTTTGTCATTTTAACCAGACGGCACAATAGATATTGATAAAAATAAAAGTCTTTTAACATAATAGTAATGTAAGACAATACCAACAAAGTGTCTTGTCTGTCAGCAACAGCCATTAAAAATGCATTAAAACGTGCATTCAGCTCTTTTATTTCCTAAAAAATAAAAAAGGTTGGTAAATGCTTACATGCAAAAAGCCTTCTCCTATGGAAAAAAAGGGAGGCAGGGAGCTCAAGAAGGACTCCACCACATCCAGGCATGGAAAACAAAAGCAAAGTAAAGGAAAAGGGCCCATGAGATGAGGAAAAAAAAAATCTCTACTAGATTTACTAGATTAAGCTAGAGAGAAACATAACTCTAAACAATACTTCTGTATGCTTCATCTATGTGTGTGCAAGGTATAAAGTTTCTCTCTATCTATAACAACCCTTACTTTTTTTTTACCCTGCCTTAAATGTTTGTTACTATCTGGAATTTAGAGGAGTTGACCACTACGACAATTTATCAGTATTTCAAATAAATGATGCATTTGTATAAAACTTGAGCCTTTTAACTGCATAGCAGTAAACAAAGGGGAAAAAAAAGCAGTAAACAAAGGGGGAAAAAAAATCCTTCATGAAAGCATGGCCTTGCTCTCACTTACTGACCCTACTAAACTCTTTTGTACATAAGTAAAGTACACATGATGGATTGTCTAGTAAAAAGAAGAATAGCTCGCACTGTGTGAGAATGGTGGGGAGAGAAGATGAGAGGATCTGGTGCAACCCATGCTAGGATTTTCCAATTAAACTGCTAGTGAGGAAGGAACTTGTTTTACAGTGCCTTACAAGGTTCAAAGCATACACGTTTGTGCTGGTTTTGGCTGGGGTAGTTATTTTTCAGTAAGTTGTATGGGGCAAAGTTTTGAATTTATGCTCAAAACAGTGTGGATAATTCAGGGGTCTTTTAGCTATTGCTGAGCAGAGCTTAAACTGAGTCAAGGGTTTTTTCCTGCCCCTCACCCCACAACACTAACAGAAGGCAGGAGTGTGCAAGAAGCTGAGAGGGGACACAACCAGTACAGCTGACCCCAGCTGACCTAAGGGATATTCCAGACTTTACAGTGTAACACACAGCATACAAAGCTGGGGGAAGGAGGAGGAAGAGGGTGGGGGTTGTTCACAGTGGTGTTTGTCTCCCCAAGTCACGATCACGTGGGAGGGAGCCTTGCTCTCCTGGCTGAACACCTGCTGGCCCGTGGGAAGTGGTGAATGAATTCCTTGTCCGACTTTGCTTGTGGGCACACAACTTCTGCTTTACCTCTGAAACCATCTCTATCTCAACCCATGAGTTTGTCGCTTTTATCCTTTCCCCTGTCTCCCCTATCCCACTGGTGAGAGCATGAGCAAGTGGCTGTATGGGGCTTGGTTGCCAGCTGGGCCTGAAGAACAATAACACTAAAAAAATGTACAGATGTGCAGGTTGCAAAATGTTTAGGATAGTACTTTCTCAACCCAGTTTGCTCAGCTATTTCTTCTCTTTCAAAAATTCATAAGTCCTGTAAATCCTCAGAGCCCACTGTCTAATTATACTAGGCATCTTGTATACCTTCTCATTAAAAACTAACCTCCTATTTTAATGACTTGGTTGAAATCCTTTGAAGATCAGACTGCTAGTGACTGAATGCTGTATTCTGAATATCCCTTCATGCTGCCCTCCTTCCTTTATTCCTTTCTGATCTTTGGTAATTTCTTCTCTTTTATTTTTGTTTCTTTTCTTTCTTTATATAATTTTTAGATGTCTGCTTGATTCCAAGTGAGAATTACAGAGATGCTTTGTTTGAAGGCCACTTCTGCACCCTGTCAGACTGGGACAGTCTGAGTTAAGTGTGTAGGTTGCTTTTAGCTAAGGAGAAAGAGTCTCTTATTTATTTAGCTGAGGCAGTTGTTGAACAGATGCACATCTGACACAGTGCAGTATTTACAGTACCATATTTTTAACAAATTGGGCTATATTAATTCCTCAGATAATTCCAACTGACTTCATTCAAATTACACAAATTATTAATTTGGTTTCTGTATTTCAAATGGTAAACTCTCTGCCAGTTTGATATTTTGAGGGTTTATTTAATTTGTCATAAATTTTTGGCTAGTATCACTGTGGTTTGAACAATTCTTCCAAAATTTTACTTTTCCAGATGCTTTACAAGCACTTTCAATGTCCTTTTGCATATCTTCCACAAGGATTTTAGTCAGAAGTGATACTCACTTCAATTACAAGGGTTGTCTTTCTGTACTTTGTCTTTTTTGTGGGGTTTTTTTGTGTTTTTTTGTGGGGGTTTGTTGTTTGTTTGCGGGGGGGGTTGTGAGTTTTTTTGGTTGGTTGGTTGGTTGGTTGTTTTTTTTTAATTACAGAATCACAGAAACATCCAAGGTGGAAGAGACTTTCCAAATCATCTAGTTCAGGACAATGTTAATGTCAAGAGACATAGAAGAATATGTTCCTCATTCCACATAAGGACCTCTGGGGTTTCTTCCAAATAAGGAGTTAGAATTCTAGTATTGAAATAAAGAATAAAAATGCTGATTCTGCCAGAGGTGGAGGGAAGCTTATCATTCTTTTTTGCTTTTTGTCATCGTAAATCAAAATATAGGCTTTACATGGAATTGTTCTTACAAAGCCAAATATGTTGAAATTGGCATTTAAATTCATGGGGAAGTATAATTAATATGTAAGTTATTTCATTTCCAAAATGTGTACACATAATAATTTCTGCATTACTTAGTAGATGCTATATACCTTACTGTAAGCTTACTCATTTATTTGAGTCAAAGTGCCATGTTATATATCCAGAGAAAAACACACATGAATCTTCTTTATTTCCACATTGTAAAGATGAAAATGTAACTTGCCAAGAAAAAACCCAAAGTTTAAAATTCATTACAAATTATTCTGGAAATTATAATTTGTTTATTTTGACAGGTGCAGAGAAAATTTGTAAAATATTTCATCTCCATATTGAACATAATGGGAAAAAGGAACATTATTTTGATACATAGTTTTACTAACAAGTTTCAAGATGAAATATTGCCTATCATAGAAAATACACCTATTCACAAGAAAAAAAATACAAAAAATTGCTAGCTTTAATAAAAGCTGGGACTCACTGATTAAATAACATTTTATATTCAAGAGATTCTCTAACATAAAGGCCTTTATTGAAAAGGTCTGATGGGCTGAGAAAGAAGTTTTAGTTATTTTAGAGGTACTTGCCTTAAGCACAATTCCCTAATGCCTAGAATAAACCTGGAGTTAGAAAAGCATGAGTGGAGCTCTTACAGAAACAACTCTGCATCAAAACACAGATAACTTTCTATTAGCCATGTCACTAGGTTAGAGAATGGATAGGCAGAATCCAAGCAATTATTAGAGAAACATTGGAACATTATTCAAAACAACCCTGACCTTGATAACTTGTTTAAAGCTCTTCTTCTGATGGCTTATGGAAGAAGCCCAACTTAAGAGACAAAAGTGTACTCTTAAAGTGCATTGTTTGTCACTGCAGACCCTCAGTGGCACAGCTACTTGATGGCAATTACTTTTGTGATGGCTGTGGCCATGTAATTCAACCTCCAAATGTGTTCTATTTTACCACTCTGTTGGAAGAAACAGAAATATCCTCTCCTACCTATTGAAAAGTAACACGAGCTAAAAAGAATGTTCCAGTAGCATAACCAACCAAATGTCCTTGTACTCCAGTTAGTGTGTGGATCAGACCACAAAAATTATGACAAAATAAATGTGTAAGGAACCTACTTTTCATTAGTGGAAGCGATGAAGCTCCTCAGCAAGCTGAATGCACAGTGAGAGAGATTCTAATCTGAGGTATTCAGCATACGAAGCTTCTTAATTCAACACCAAATGTGTTTGTGAGCCTCTGAAGCCACTTAACACCTCCCAGGTGCAAGGACTGTTCCTCTTCAAATGAAGAACTTTGTAACGGAGCAAAGAAAATCTTCAGTCACAGTTTCTTGTGACTTTTTGCAAAGACAGAATATAGACATTTTTTGTTTTTTAAAGATTGTTAATAAAGTGATATTCTTTCATACTTCTTCAGATTTCTGTAGTGCAATACATTGAGAAAGTTAAAAAATATATATTAAAAATGGGGTATTTAGGAGTGAAAAGCACGTACAAGGCAGAAATATTTAAATAGTGATCAACTTGGAGAAGGGAAGGCTCTGGGAACACCTTAGAACACCTTCCAGTGTCTGAAGGGGGCCTACAGGACAGTCGGAGAGAGACTTTTAAAGAGGGCATGTAGAGACAGTACAAGGAAGAATGGCTTTAAACTGAAAGATAACAGGTTTAGATTAGATATT
>VWYP01016357.1:66165-85688 GCA_013400435.1 Pycnonotus jocosus
TAGGATTTTTTTTTTTTTTTTTTTTCACGACGAGGGTAGTGAGACACTGAAACAGGTTGCCCAGAGAAGCTGTGGATGTCTCATTCCTGAAGGTGTTAAATGTCAGGTTGGATGGGCAATTTGGTCTAGTGGAAGGTGTCCCTGCCCATGGCAGAGGGGTTGGAACTAAATGATCTTTAAGGTCTATCCAACCCAAACAATCCTAAAGTTTTTATGACAGTTTTTTTAGCATAATATCTTGTAGTAATAATTGAAGGGAAGGTTTAGAGATACAAGTTGCGTTTTCTGATAGTGTGGTTACTCTTTTTTCTAATTTTTTCTACATTTTTTTCTACTATAGAGAGAAATTCTCTGATTTCCAGGCTCCCCGAGTAAAGAAAAGCCTCAGTGTTTTTTCTTGATATCTCATTTTTCTTCAGTATGAAAACCTTTTATTTTCTCTGGACTGCTGTAAGGTCCTAGAATTTCTGTCACTCATTTGGTGGTTGTATTGACAATGACCTAAATTTTAAAGCAGAGTACTATTATAAATGGGAACATTCATATGAGACATATTAAACTGTCTTCATCTCAGCAACAAAGACACACTGTTTAGTTCTGGATATTTATCTCTAAATCTATAGTCAGAAAATTTTAAGTTAGATTTGCGCAGTGAATAACAATACTTTAGATAAATAGTGACCCTTATGGTTCTCTCACAATGTAGAGAAAGGAGAATATCACATCTGCTGTGAAAGTATAACCCATTAAACCATTGTTTTCTTTGTGCTCACCAATCTATTCCCTTCATTGTAGAAGCCTATCAGGTTGATTGAACACGATTACCCTTTTCTAAACCCATGCTGACTGCTCTCTGCTTTTCCTTCATGTATTTGTATGCTTTCCAGAAAGACATTCCCGATTATTTTCCAAGGGACAATGGTGAGATGGTCTTGCCTGTAATCCAGAGCTTTCTTTTCACCTCTGAAGTCAAGAGTAACATTTTCTCTCTTCCAGTCTTCAGGAATCTCTCCATAATTATTCCAAGATAATTGAGAGGAACCTTACAATGATATTGGCCTGTTCCCTTGAGACTCGTGCGTGTAACCCATCCAGGCCCATGGAAGTGTGTGTGTCTGGTTTGTACAAGGGTTTCCTATCTAATTAGGGAGATTAAGTGTACCCACAGAAGCTGTAAACTTGTGTTTGGCCTGAGGGGCCTCAGCTCTGTACAGATGGATTGTGGGTTTGGGGTTGTTGTTTTTTTTTGTTTGTTTTTCTTTTGGTTTGGTTTGTTTTTTTGGTTTGTTTTTTTGTTTGCGTGTTTTTTGGTATCGTTAGGCTTTTTGGTTGGTTGGTTTGTTAGTTTTGTTTTGGGAGGTTTATTTGTTTTAATGTCTAATCCTTTCNTGGGGGGTTTATTTGTTTTAATGTGTAATCCTTTCTGCACACCCTCAGAGCTTTGAAGTGTCTCTGCGCAGCCCAAATGCTTTGGGACATTGTTCTGTAGGGCCAAATTTTCCCAATGTGCCACATATATTCCTGTTGCTATTTTACTTTGGAAATATCTCAATCTCCACACATCCTTTATAAAAACAAAACAAAACAAAACAAAAACAAAAACAAAAACAAAAACAAAAACAAAAACAAACAAACAAAAAAAAAAACCCACAAAAAACCCAAAACTTTGAAAGTAGAAATCTCTAGGTGTTTTTGTTAGTGTTGTTTTAAATACCATGTACAGATGTGAGAGCTTCTGGCATCCTATTTCTGTTTAAGGTTATGTGTTCCCTTAAGGCTATGTGTGTTGACTACAGCTTTGTACAGGCACCTCATATAGGTAGCTAATGTGGCTCTCTGCTATAACTTCAAAATTCTCCTCAGTCTCAGCAAATTTCAGGATTGAATGTTGAATGTGACTGTACCCTTTACTACTGTGTTTACAACATGTTAAAATACACTTAAATATCCATGATTTATATGATCCTCCTTGTCAAAAAAATCCATGTTTTCTCCACACAACTGGCCCACCTTTTTTGCTGCTTAGTATTTATAAATTTTCAATTATCTGAAAATTTTTGCATTTATTATTTGTAATTGTCGTACTTATTTCTTGATATGCCAGGACCAGGAAGAAAGGCTCCACATAAACTACACTAAGAACAGATCTTTATGATACTCCAGAAGGCACATGCCTTGATCACATTTACTTTTCTTTTTGTGTGGTTACATGTAATGAGACAATGAGTTTATATCACACTTATTTTCTCATAGATTGTCTCATGGAATACACTCATATGACTTAGCATACTGCAGCAACACTTATCCTGATTAACTATAACTCTATTTTCATAAAAATTTGCTAAGCTTGAAAATAAATTAATTGTATTACTGTAGATCGCTTCTCTGTAACAAGTTGCATGAAAATATTAAAAAGTTCTTTTGTTCTGAACACTGCATTCACAATAATTGCATTTTTTAACTTATAATTGCTGATTCCTCTACCATATTTACTGTATTGTGAAAGAAATACACGTTCTCATCTTAGAATGTAGAAGATTAATGATTTCTTGTATAATCATTGTCATCAGGAATAAAGGTTTTGCAGCAGAAATTTGGCAAATTTCTCTTAACTAGAATTAAGTCTGAAATACTAAAAAATTGAAGTGGAATAGTTATTTTATACTGTGATATATGTGAATATATATCTAAATACACAAATGAAGCTTTTACTGATGAAAATATAGATAGATATTAAGCTGTAAAACTGGACAGAGCCTGGACTTTGGTGAATTTTGAATCTGGCTCTCAGTTTTGCATCAACCAAATACTTTACTGGGTTATGTTAACAATCCATATCTTAACAGAGGTAAAGTCAATAAATGTTCTGACTTTGATTTGTCACCAGAGTTGGTGTAAGAATTCCCTTCTTCTCAGGTTACATAAAATATAAGAAGATTCTGGAGAGATTTTTTCTTGCTCATTTGTTTGCTTGCTTTGAAAAAAAAAAGAGAATTAGAAATTGTTTTGTATTGCTTTTTCTTATGAGTGCAATGATGCTATAATACACATAAACCCTGATAAACACAGATGTATTAGGGGAAAAAAAAATAGATTTTCTCTCCACTTGAGACAAAAAAAAGAAGCAATCAAATCACAAGGAATCGTCTTCTTCCTTTGCCTCAAAGGCTGCTAGCACCAGTGAGCTGACATATCTCTCTATCACCAGTTCTGCATTGACACAAACCAGTCAGGTTCCTAGTGTCCTTGCTGCCAGAACTCACAAACCTGCAGAGAATGGTGAAGGGGCAGAGACAACCTCGTGGATGTGACAATCTCAGAGGCAGTGTTTGTAGGGGAGGCGGCCTACCTCCCATGAATTTCCCTTTTTATGCACCTGTCAGGGCATATTCGGATTTGGAATAACCTTAGGATTCATAATGCACATAAATCTTTCTCCAAAGTGGAGTTTAAAGAAAAGCTGCATAAACAGTATGATTCTAGTGATAAAGTGATACTTGCATCTCTATCAATAAATATATAAGACCACAATCCCTTCCTCTGGCCAAGGAAACTCAAAACTCTATCAGCATTCCTTCTAAAGAGACCAGATGGCTTGCTGCTAACTGATATGAATGAGTCCCTCCCTCAAGGTACGGACATGCTGACTTCATGGGATTTCTAATTAAATTTGAAAAAAAGGTAATCATAATTTCTCTCTCTTGTTTCAAGTCACCTTCTGATTAAGTACATAGAAAAAACGCTAATTTAAACCAAAATGTTCAGATCTAACCAATAGCTGACTTCAGAAGAAGAGTGTGAGAGCATGATCACTTAATTCTCATACAGACCAAACTAATCTTTGTATCATCAGCATATAAAAAATAATTAAACTATGGTTATCCGCTTTTAGGGAAGAACTTACACAAACTTCCTAGAATTCTTTTTAATGTTTATTTTGCATGATTTGGCTGAGTTTTAATAAATACACAGAAGGTGGATTTTACCTACACATCTGAAGTGGTGTGATTAAGTTTCCCAAGCACACATAGCGAGAACTATCTAAAATGACACATGACATCTGAGGTGTTGTGCATGCAGCTGGTGTATAACACACAGGATCTGTGGAAAACGTGTGCTTCTGGTGAGGAACTGCAAGCCGGGTTAGATACCCTCAGTTATCTCACACTTCACCAGATATCTCTGCTTAAGCAATTGATTTCTGTGCTGAACTTCCAGAAATATAAATCTCATCCCTGTTTACTTTTATGGTGTCAGGATGTTGTTCCCAGTTTGTGAGAGCTTCTTGCTGTTTATAACTGCATTGGAGGAATATTGTCTAAATATCAGCAGTAAGGCAGCAATTAAGAATGAACTGTAAAATAAAAAAATCAAGAATGATGCCAGAAGCTAAGTCCAGATTTCAGTCAGTATTGCCAAATAACCTGACCAA
This sequence comes from Pycnonotus jocosus, assembly GCA_013400435.1. NCBI lineage: Eukaryota > Metazoa > Chordata > Aves > Passeriformes > Pycnonotidae > Pycnonotus > Pycnonotus jocosus. The sequence goes on from VWYP01016357.1 coordinate 70,598, forward strand.
AGGTAGATGTCAATTGGGAGCTGGTGTTTGGACTATGATGTTGATAAAACAGCCTAAAGTATGTCTGAAGTGTCATTGAAATAGTGTTTGAGACTTTTTGTGCATCGGATAATAGAAGACTACAGAAGAGCTGTCTGAACAGCACAGGACTACACAGGATACTTTCCAGTGATTTCAAATGTCAATTCATGCTGAAGTGTGAGCAATTGTATCAAGTCTTTTCTGTGCAGAAAACCAAACAAGAAACCAAACCAAAACAAACACAAACAAACAAAAATGAGTGAAGGCTTGAATATTCTTGAAAACAATATTTATCTCTCTCAAACATATTTTTTTGAGAAGACGAATTGCGCTTAGAAGGACCCACAGCCAGACCTAGTAACTGGTTTTGAGTAATTGTTGTCGCACTTTAACCAGAGTACTTGTGAACTAAGAAAATTACCTTGAGATGGGCGATGCTGTTACCTCATAAAGAGAATAATTGTAAGTCATTTAGAAAACACTTCACTCTTTATGCAAAAACAAAATGAGTGCCAGCTAAAGAGGAGGTAAGAAGCATATTTATTTTTAAAAAGTCTTTCATTCTGAAACTGTTGAGCATTTCAATATTTTTTTTGTTAAATGAGACAAAGGAAAGTAATGAAAAATGTATTCCTAAAATGAAAGAGGGGAGAAGTGCTTTACAAGGAAAAAAAATTACAAGAAATATGGTTTTAATAAGAGAGTAAACGAAACATGGATGCATTGAAATAGTATAGCATATTCAAGGCCAAAGGATGTTGAAATTTTGAGAGTTTGATTCAGAAGAAATTGTATGAATCTGAAATGAAAATGAGAACTGAATCAGTAGATCAGATTCAAGTTGCCAATGAATATGCTTGAATTGTCAGTTCAAAGTGCATTTGAAGCTGGCATTAGATAGAGCATTAGAGAGCCAGTAGTAATGCTGGAAGTATTGGGTAAAATTTATTTGTTTTTATGACTGTTGTATTTGTGAAAATTCTCAAAGATATACTTGTTACTTGTTTGCTTATAGTCATGTGAATATTTCAAAATCCTGTGAAAAACAGGTAGTCTTCTGAAAACTGAAAAAAAAACCTCAAACAAACTTTATCATTATTGAAATAAGGCATTGGTAAGGTACATTTTTCCTTTTTAAAGTACATTTTTCTTTCTTTTTTTTTTTTTTTACAACACAAAATTTCATTTTAAATGCTTTTTAAAAGGTAATACAATAAACATTATAGAGTGTTAAAATCCTGAGGATGAAATAGGTAAAAATTTATTTAAAGAAATTTTGCCAGGTGTAGGGTTGCAAAAATTATATTTTAAAGTGTTCCTGTTGATTTGAGCTGAAAGAATATTTTTCCTCTTCTGAATTCTCTTTATGGAATTAACAAAATGAATAATAATTAAATAAAAGAAAAGCTTACAATATGCAACTGTGTGAAACAAAAACAATTTATTGGTGGATTAAAAATTTGATTTAGTTCAACTTCCAGAAAACAATAATGTATACATTGGAAAGAAAGCTTTTAGGAAAATTTTGAAACATCATTTCACAAAAGAGTTGAAAGTACTCAGTTTGTCCCATTTGAAAATGCTGTCCTGAGTATGCAAGGGTATAGCACTGGTTTTCGCAAAGAATATGAGAAAGATGTTCACTGTGGATTTCAACCACTTTTTAATTCTATTTTGGACTACATTCTCTAAAAATTTAACAAATCTACACATGTAATCAGTTGCTCAAGGAGATAAGAAGGAGGTGGTCTTATTCCTGTGTTACTAAACTAAAGAAGCCGTGTTTTTAAGAGACAAGTTTATAGTTTTTGTCTTATAGTCAGAGACAATTCTGCAATTTTGGACTCAATATGCATTAAGACAAACAATGGTTCAACAGGAGAAATACAAAATTGGAAAGACATGAACCAATTGTCTAGCCTTAAATATATTATAAAAGGAAAATGAAGAATGCTTTGTTCTGACTGTATGTTTGATTTGACTTGATGAAATTGTCTCATAGCATGTGCAAGAGATGAGGTTTATTTATCTGGAACACTGGCATTAAAATCTGAATATGTCTACACATTCAAAGAAATATCCTATATTGACACATAGCGATGATTGATGGACTTCAGCTTGCATGTCTTTCAACTGTAAACAAAGCCTCTGAAATCAGTAAGAATATTCCCATTAACTTTTGCAGGCTTTGGTTACAGCCTAAGCTTTTTTAATGTGATTGTGCTTATTTGAAGGGCTTGCATGAAATGTCCTCAGAAGAAAAATACCGAAAAAATGATTAATAAAAAATAAGCAAAATTAGGGAACATGATCCCAAAGTAAAGTCTTTCAATCCATAGGGATCTCATGGTTCCACAGTAAATAGGAAAAATAGTCCATGGTATTTAATACTGAATCGCTATCATACAGTAAATGCAAAGGATCTAGACAGTCCTTTAAATTAGTTGAAATGTCACAAAAGGTACATTACCTATCCATGCATCTGGCAGAGGATTACTTATACACCTCGTAAAAGAGACTCCCAAACATTTTGGTCTCCTTTGGATGCTTTTGAATTTGAAGGAGTATTTATGTTTTCTAGTCAAAATTATTTATTTATAAAATGTATAAAGCACCCAGAAGAAAATAATTAAATTCTTGTATACTGTTCAAAGGCATGTGTCCTAACTACTAAAATAAGAATTATGCCCTAACTTCTGTGAGAATCATTTTTCCCAAGAGAGCAATAGTGCTTCATCAGAAGCATAGTAAGTATTCACCATGCTTCACATATCCTTGTCCATAACTCCTGCACTGGGTGTTGTAGGTAGAACACTCTCCTGTGCTGTTAGAAATATTGGCTTAAAATCCCATGGGCCAAGAGCCCCTATTTCTCACTTTATGAAAACTATGTAACTTATCAGTAGCCTAAACTCATTTTACTTCTTTCCACTCTCCCTCTCTTTATTTCCACTCATTCACCTCCTTTTCTCACCATCCTGTTCAAGACAAGGAGTGAGAGAACAGATGGATGGGCTTCTGATAGCCAGCCAAGAACAAACCACCACAGTTTACAAACTTGTCTTCGTCAAAAATAATGTTCAAAAGATTGTTTTCCCAACACCTGCAGCTGACCAACCATAGAAATAGTTTATTTAATACAATTATCAAAACAAAACAAACTCTCAAAATTTATCATGGAATCGTGGAGATTTATCATGGAATCATGGAATAGTTAGGGTTAGAAAGAACCTTGAAGATCATCTGGTTCTAGTTCCATTGCCAAAGGCAGGGACACCTTCCACTAGACCAGAGTTACTTAAAGCCCCATCCAGCCTGGCCTTGAACACTTCCAGGAATAAGGTGGCCCCAATTTTTTTGGACAACCTGTTCCAGTGGCCCACTGTAAAGAATTTCTTCCTCACAACTAATCTAAATCTATTTTCTTTCCATTTTAAGCCATTCCCTTTATCCTATCACTATATGTCCTTGAAAAATCCCTTTCCAGCCTATTCTTAGCTACTATAAGGTCTTGCTGTAGCTTTCTCTTCTTCAAGCTAAACAGCCCCAACTCTCTCAGACTGGCAAGGATTGTAAAGGGCTAAATAAGAGAAAATATTTTTGAAGACAGCTTGCTAACTATTAATATATCATTTATAAAAACACTGATCAAAGAGCTAATCCAGGAAGCAATGAAGTTATCTTCCAGCAATCTACTTTAACCCTGCTGATGTAACTTTTGAAGCAAAATGAGATTAAAACTCTAAGAAACACCTGGAGCAGGAGAATAGACAGGATGGTTTAATCTTGCTGAACTTTAGCTACCTGAATGTTAGCTGCTAGTGTAAGAGATTTGGCTACTTTAATTCTAAATAGAAGACAGACCTTTCCAGAAGGTGGCTCAGTTCAGCCTGAAATAAGTCTGTAACAGGATAAAAGACCTGACAGACAGGAAACTATGCATTCTTTTGCACTAACTCAAAGTATTTTTAAATCAATATGTATATTCATATCCAAGTTTTCTGTGGTATATTTCCTTATAGACTTGTGTCATTCTTGTTTACATCAATATTTTTCTAATTTTTCATACATTCTGTTATTAAATTTAGGTTTTTATTGTTGTTTGGTATTTGTTTCTTTCAACAGTATATTTAAGGTTTGAAGGTTTGGGTTTGCTTGTTTGGGTTTTTTTGATAGTTCAGTTAAATTATTCTGATATTTGTTTTGAGTTCAAGCATAGATTTAAAAAAACTAAATTTAATATTTACGTTGTATCCATCTACATATGATCTACATGTTCAAGCTTCATTTTACTCAGGAAAGATATGACAAAGGATATACTGGAAATAAATATCTTTCTGAAGCTAAAAGTCGAGTGTGATAACCTAGCTCTTCTATTTTGGGTGGTATTATACATGTATGTTTAGGCAAATAAATTGGGTTTCCTCCTGAAAAGTAGATACCTACTCTGTAAACTACTAAATTTGCTGATGTGTGATGCTTTATAAAGTAAAAGGATTTTCTACCCAGATGTCACACTGTCTGTTCTTCTCTAAAGTATTTCAGAAGAGAACACAACTGCCAGATGATACTGCTGCATTTATAGGGTGGTCTTACTCACAATTCCTTGTAATAATAGAATTCTGAGCCTGTATCTGTTTACAGCCATAAAGTAAATAAAACACCTGAGCCAAAATACAGCCATATAAAACATCATAATATTAGTGTGACAAGAAACAATTCATACATTTATCTTCAAACAACATATAATTTCTTCTTTTCCAAAAGAGTAGGCTTTGTAAGAGTTCAAAGGCAGGGAATGCTGCAAATTTTGAACTGTAGACATAATCCCATGTTATATTTTCCTATGGCAAAAATGGCCTAGTTGGAAAACTATTGACAAAGTGTTCAGGAGGGGATCACAGTAATATTGGAAAAATGAAAGAAAGAGAAAAATGAGAAGAGAACGACCTATGTCTATCTCAGTTTTCCATTACTGATTTTGACAGTTTAAGAGCACTTGATCTTAATGGATCTTACCCTAAAAATGACATCAAGATGCAGAGGAAATGGATGCAAGGAGGTTTTGGCTTTTTTTTTTTTTTTTCAATTGTGTAAATTAGAGAAATTTAGTTAAAGAAAAAGCATGCAATTCAGTAAATAAAAATGCAAAGTGCCCTTAGACAAAAAGTTACTGCACAAATACAAGTGAAGGCATTGCTAGGAAAAAAGGCTTCAGTAAGAAAAAATCTGGAAGTTCCATGAATGAAAAGCTAAATGAGGCAACCCAGGATTCCATTAATACAGGATACCCAGGTCTGCTTGGGAATAAAACAGCTACTCATCCATGTTGACTGTCTGGGAATGTTTCTTACAAAGTTTTGTTGGCAAATCTACATATCCCTAAGGGTTTTCAGCCTTTCTAGCATTACTTGTCACATGAACTAAGAGAGGAAGAATGCTGTGCCTCTCTATCTCCTCTGCTCTTGTGGAAGGCAATAGCATCTAGAAGAAAAGAGAAGTTGATTCTCCACCACAGACATGCTACTGTTTTTCACAGAAAGCTCAGATTTTCTCTGCCACAGGCCAGGCATTTTCTGCCAACAGCTTGGTGGTGTATTTTGGGCAGCACTGTGTATTAGAAGTAATCAAAGATTAAGGCCACTCTCAGGTAAAATCTCTTAGCTATGATGAAAATTCAACCAGTCAGATCAATTCTGTGTTCCAGAAAGGAGACTGTCTTTGTAGTTAACTTTGTGACTATGAAAGCATTTTTATTTATGTGCCTATTGTTTCAAGAGCAACCTATTTCACAAATTCTCAATAATCAGTCTGGTTACATTCATAGAAATATAAAATAAATAAAAGTAAAATACTACAGTAAATAAATAAATACAAAATACCAGTACAGCAGAAGTAATTATAACTCTAAACATATTAACTTCCTGATTTATTGTTCCCTAGGACTTAATAAATTCTGAAAATTCAGTCTATTCAAACTTTTCTCACATTTAATTTTAGTATAGCTGAACAGCTGTCATCTTGCATGGTTATTTTACAACCAGCATTTGCTGTCTACACCTATGTATGTTTAGCTGGTAAATATCTGTTATGTTTCAACTTCAGTTTTCTGCCTTTTTGTATACAAGGACGTTTTCATTATCAGAGAAATACAAAACAACAGAGTCTTGTTATGTACATCAGACGTGTGTAATTTTCCATAACCATAAATAAGAGCTTGAATAACCTTGATCTTCTGTTCTGTCATATTGTTTTTAAGCTGATGTAACACCATTGACATCAATGGACTTACCCCAGTATGAAATTGGTGTAATGGAGTGGAAAATCATTGCCGAAATCTCTAAGGGGATATTCAAAGTTCCCTTTACTGTAAGCTGTGTATTAGACTGGAAGATCTGTAGTTTTTATTTTCATGTTTTGATGTGTATCTCAAATGATAAAGAACTGTAAAACAGTCCAAATAGGAAGTTATTCATAACCTTTTTTAATTAAGCATGAAATATTTCATTTTTAAATTGTCATATTTATTGTATGTTTAACTATCTACTCCATGTCACAATTAATTTTAACTTTGGAGAAAAATATGATGTGTAGCTATTTAATTTGATACTATACACTACCAAAGTCAACATAATTTGTTGAAATGTAAATGAACTGAGTTGTTTTTTCTATTCAAACTAAATGATATATGGGAAAAGAGCTTCATTTGGGACTACTTTTTACAAAGCTACTTAGCAGACAAGATCAAGGTTTCATAAGCCTGAGTGTTCATCTAAGTATTAGTCACAGTTACCTTCTAAATTAATAACTGTATACAGGTTTTTGTATTCTTCAAGTCATTTTCCTGAGAGAAGCCAGATTAAACTGTCTTGATTTTCTTTCCCTAATTACAAGATCAACATGTGAATATCAAGTGGAAAATAAGGATATTATGTATCTATTTGGTTTCACACTCTATTTCATGTGAATTTCTGTTAGAAGAGGATGGAAATATGAACCACAAACCACTTTGTTGATCTTTTTGTTAAAGCAGAGCAACACGCATGGGTTCATTTTTCTTTCACATCTGCAAAAAAGTGAATCTAGCTTTCAAAGCAAAAATGATAATTGAGCAGAATTAAATTAGTGGAAAGTGTAGATAACAATGTGGGTTTTGACCACCTTGTGAAATTTTATTACAGTTAGGAAGAGCTTTGTCAAATCGCTTACATATAATTTATTTTATTCTTCATTAGTTTGTATTGCAAAGAGGCAAGATCCTGTTTTTTGGCTATCAGTGAATAAAACATTTCCTGAATACTTTAACTTCCTTAAGAAGGCAATTTTTTCTTACTTTTTTTTTTTTTCTGGGAGCATTGTTTCTCACACAGAATGTACCTTTTATAGTCTTGATCACTTTAATTAACAATTTTTTCACTTTTCTTCCTATGCACTGTATTTTTTAACTATTGCTGAGAAAATTCTCTCTTAAACAAGAGAAGTATGTGGTCAAAAGAAAGAAAACTGTGCCAAACAAAAAATCCTGTGTGATTTTCTTTTATGTAATGTCATATAGAAACATGAATCTGAAAGTGTTCTACAGACAGCATTAGTGGATGCATTGATTTTTTTTCTAACTTGACTTGGGGTACTTTGCATGTCCTAAATATGGTAAGTTTAGTTCCCAGTCTCCTGTGCTTTGTCATGTCATTTTCCCCTGGGAAATGTGCTATCATATCAGAATTATCTATTTGTTTTTAGTCGCACTTTTATGTTTGTTTCATGGGGAGGGGTGAGTATGTAATGGCAAGGAAGGAGAGAGTTGTGCTAACAAGGTCCTAATTTGCTTTCTCAGCATCAGAAATGACTCTGAGGAAAAGTTCCTGCTGCAGCTCTGCAGAGAATTATGGCAAATTATTTACTCTTTGCCAACCATTTACACTGATGTATCTCTGTTGATTTTGGTTGCAGATAGTTTATGACTGATATTCAAATTGGATGTTTTCTATTCTTCCAACTTGCTTCCAGAGGAACCCAAAGTCAGATTTCAATAGAGATTGTGGTCCTCTGTATAAATTATGCTGGTCTGGGATCATCCTATTCCTAATCGCCTGTGCATCTGAAACCTCACTAATTTCAGCTGGCATTCTGGTTGCCTAGAGATTTCAGCCTGGGTCCTAATTAACCATTTCAATTTAGGTTTTGTCTCTGATTTTGATTAAGGATATCTGGAAGAGAAAGGTTTGTTTTCTCCAGATACGTTTTTTATTTTATCTTCACATTCTCTGAATTTAATTCACTTCCTCATTAATCTTTATTTAACAACCATTTTGTTTGTCAATAGCTACAGAATATCTTCATTAAGTTAAAATGACATTTGTAGTTGTCTCTCAGTTCTTAATTTTCATCAGTTGTGAATAAATATCAGTCATAAAATTTATCTACTCATAACTCCTTAAATAGAGCTATCTTTGAATTTTCAGCTACGTGCTTATAAAATGATAGAAGTATTGTCAACTTCTTCGTGAAAGTATAGGTGGGATGAAAATCTTGAAATGATTCTTGAATACGTGTGCCTAGATCTAATAACATTAGTGTTTATTTACTCTCCAAGCAAGATTCTTTGTTTATCTGTTGGTTTAAATTTCTTTTGATCAATACAACAAAAATGTCTTGAAAAATGATCTACTGCTTGGTTCAGGCAAACTGTTGTTTTGGATGGTTCCAGCAGCAAGGAGCAGTAAAAGAATGCCTCATTTCTCAAAGAATTGTAGTCTGCCTGTGCTGGCCCAATCCTGCATACCTTTGAGACTTAAATACACAACCCCTCGTTTGGGTTGTGCTGAAGTGACAATTTTTGTCACTCAGTTTCTTCTCACTACCCACTAGCTGGCAGTCATCCTGCAGCTTTTCAGTAATTAACTTTGTTCGTGTGAGCATTTCCTAGCACAGTGTGGGCAAAATCAGTTGCATTGGTAGACATTTCTGAATTAAACTGTTCAATCCAGCCTGCAAAACAGCAGAGAATGCTCTCACACAGTGGTGGTAGTAAGAGTGTGTGGATCTACCTCGAGCCAGGGACTGATGACGTGCAACTGGGGATGCAAAGACTCTCCCACAGTTCTACGCAGATTCACACTGGTCAAAGCTTGTTTTGATATCAGCAATCTTTCTGAGTTAGTCTAATCTTAATAAGGAAAATTCTAGAATTCCCCATCATCCGTGTGGTACAAGGGCTAATTGATTTCAGCTGGACTGTTTATAAACACAGACATCTACTTACGCAGTTGAGCAAGAGCTGGCACGACCGAGCTTTAACAGATGTCCAGGTTTAAAGATGATGGGCTTAGTTTTTACCTTGCACTGGAATGGCACCAAAATAAAAACTTAAATTGGAAATAAATCTGGCCTCGGAGGATATATAACAAAATGTTCTTATTTTTCTTTGCTATGATACTGATCCTTGGGTTTCTTTTCATAGAATGTTTGATACTGTTTTAGAGATTATAAATATCAAGGTGTAAGTAAAGTGTTCATTAAAAAAAAAAATATTGCTAACTTTTGAAGCTGCCATTAGCTGATTATAAAAGAATAATTTTCTAAAGGAGTTGATTCAGTCATGTATTTTTGGAGGATTCTATGATATTAAAAAATGTATCATAAGGAGAAAAACCTAATCACTGACAGAGGTCACAGTTACATAAAGAAGAATTGAAAAATGGAAGAATATAAGAATGAAAGAGCCACATGCAATCATGGAGGAGACAGATACATCAGTGCAAAGTTGTCACAGTTCAGCTTGGGATCAAGCTGGCTGCAAGAATCTTCATAAATATCTGACATGTAGAGGTTAAAGAAAGTATATGAGCATTACAATAGCTTGATAATAGAACCAGGTCTGAGTAAACAGATTTGCTAAACACTGAAAATTCCTGGGCTTTTTCAGTTAATTGACAATTACTAACAGTTTACTTTTTTTGTTGTCATTTTCTAATTAACTCTAGAGAGGATAGAGCTTTAAAAGAATTTAATCCTTGATTTAATTTTATTAGTGGAATTTGGAAAGAATGGCTGCCTATAAGGAGTACTATGATTCAATATTCTGACTTAATATCATAATACATAATTGAACATTTAAAGATCAAAATTATCCTGGCAGATCTCAAGATACAGAAATTCTTAATCTAGAAATCTAAGAATGCTTTTGTAATATGATGGCAATATGAAAATACAGTAAAATTAATAAAGCAATTGAAAATATTTCCTCTGCAAATGTAAGATAGTGTCATGTCAGCACAAGATATCAGCTAATGTACATTACAGCTCTGAAATTCAAAGTTCTCACAATGGGAAGAAATGCATCTAGTTATATAATTAAAGGGATTTTCTTATTGTTTCTGCTGATCTGGGAACTAGAAAAAATATTGTTTAAGGTTATAAATGTCTTTATTAAAATTACAATTTCAGTCTAATTTATTTTAACAAGAATTGTAATGTATTCTGCCCTTTGATCTCTTAGCTTGAAATGCTGCCTGTTGTTCCATTATTCCACCATCCATTTGCAGATAGCAATACATCAGAACCTTTTTCTTGCTGCAGAAACAATGCCCTTTATTTGAGAAAGGACATTGTTTTGACAGATAAAGTAGGCATTTGATAAATTGGAACAGGTTCTGAATTATTTTGAGGGGAATGTGTGCTACATCTGTCTGCTGATTTTCCACTGAAGCAGTGCTTAACTTTCTTGTCTGTTTGTGATTTATTGAGCTGCAGAAAAGGTTAGGAAAATTTCATGGCTCTTCTCTTATAATTTGTAAGTGAATCAAAAAACATTTGTTACTGTTTATGATGCTCAAAAGACAGAATTACCCAAAACATTTATACACAACAAAGACTGTAGTGACAACAACAACAAAGGTAAACAATATAACGATCTTCTAAATTTTTAATAATACAAACACAACACTGAAAACAATTCCAGCTGTCAAAATGCATGGAATGGTAATAAAGATTTGAATGTCTATTCAATCACATTTTTAGAGGAGATAGTTACAGGGAATCTTTATCAAGAACTTCTCACCAGCTTATGTAAAATGCTGGCCACAGGGAAGTCAAGACATCTATATTACTCAGCATTTAGATCTGAGTTTAATTGCTGGGACAGAGACTATTTCTTGTTGTTTGAGGCATCCTATGGGATCCTCTCTAATCTGTAAATGGAAAGGCTGTTACATAGGGTTGGTAGTCTATAATAATGTACAGCTTTAATAACTTACACCAACCATGCCTATATTTAAATAACCAAATAAAGAGGAAATCCATCTTTAAACAGTTGATCCTAAAATTCAGTTGTTTCAATGTAGGTGTTTGCCTTTGAGCCAAGTTTTTAAGCTCTCATTATAGTTAATGGAGAATTTATTTGTCCAGTGTAATCTCATGACCACTGTAAGCTTAAAAGTTCCAAGAGCTCCATACAGTCGTCTGAACACTGCTATCTTATGCTATTTGAAACTTTTTAGGATTTCAGATATATCTATGTTAAAAAAGGGAAGGAATGAAAAAAGAAAAAAAAAGAAAAAGAAAAAGAGGGAAATTCACTCAGTTCTGAACCAACAGTCAGCAGTCCCAGGCCAGGTGGAATCATGTAGGGTATTTCAGACAACTGTACACTTGCCCCGTCAGTCCTTTGCTCTTGCTTTTGATAACTGCATGGTTTGAAGGTGGCATGAGATGCATCTGTAGAGTGTGCAGCTGAATGAAACACCATTAATTGCTCTGAATAAAAATCACAGTGCCAGTTGACCAAACATATGTTCAGTAACATTTGAGATACCTGTTATCCTGTTTGACATCCAACTTCTGCTTCAGAACACGCATCTCCCATAGGTCCTTTTTCATCTCTACACTTCTAACATAAATTTCTTACTTTCTTAGGGCCCTAAATGCCTAACTGTGCAGCCAAATTCAATTCATGTGGAAGATAAAGTGGCTCTCCTCAGGGAAAACTTATCCCACATAATTAAGTATAATTTTTTTAGTTTGGGATTGATACATCTTTGGAGTACAGAAGAAGCCTACCTGCTAATTATCGACCTTACTGACGACTGAAAATGGAGGAAGACAGTAATTTTATAATTTAGTTTGTGTGAAAGTAATGTTGATGCTTTGTATTTCTCTATTCTTTTTATTTCAGTCTTCATATATAAGATGATACACAACTACATCACAAGGAATATTAGACATATACTAAAACAGTAGATGAGATGTCTCTGAAGAGAATTCTTTTTTCACTGAAACACAGCTGCTGCATATGGCCTTTCTTTTGACATTTAAACTCAAAAATCCATCTTGTTTGTTTGGTTTCCTCTTCTATGCCCTTCCTGCTGTTGATGTAATTCTCATGCTGTATAGATTTAAGAATTCTTCATTCGTATTTTATACAGGGGAAACATATGTGGAATTGTGTTTACTGGTGGATGTAAATTCAGTAGTTACCATCCTTCTAGGATTTAGTTTTGCTACCAGTTTGTTTTCCTGTTTGAGAATGATTGCAAACAACGGGCAAAGTGACTCGATGCACCTCACAGGTTTAAGATATACAGTTACATTATAAGTGTATTACATCTCCTTTTCATTACCAATAATTTATTTATTGTCTGACATTAAAAAAAAATGTATTCAGTAGCTCCCAATCATGGCAGCTGCTACAGACAGATAAAATACATTGGCAAACCCTAATCCACAGCAACAGAAAAATATTTCTAAAGTTTCATGACATCCAGCAGTCCTCAAGCAACCAAAATTGCATCATCAAAAATAAGAATATGTAATGCCATTAAATCTCCTACAATTTAAAAAAAAAAAAATCTGTAATTCAAAATTGTCCTTTTTTTTTCCCTTTTTTTTTTTTTTTAACTGTTTCTGAGTAAGGCTGTCCAATGACAATTGCTTTATAACATATTGGCCAATCCTTGTATGAGAATGAGTTGTTTTGACATTGACAAAAAAGGAAATTAGGAAAGGATGAGGCAGAGAAACATAAATATTTTTACCAATGACAGGAACGTATAAAGAAGCTTCTTTTTTATATTAGAAGAGAGGAATACAATTTGATATTAGTCAAGGTAAAAGAGGTAATAGAAATGAACAGTTTTGGTAGCAGAAGGGCTGCAAGTGTGGCTTCTGTAAGATCAGTTGGCTCTGAGATGATCCCACACTGCACAAAGCTGGGCTGTTCAGCAATGCTGCTGGTTCCTCTATTATATCATATTTACAGAAGGATTAAAAATACACAGCAGCTGTGAGTGAGAGGAGTAAGAAAATGTGAGAAAAACAGCCCTGTAGGCAGCAAAGTGAAAGAAGAAGGAGGGGAGAAGGTGCTCCAGGCACTGGATCAGTTTCCCCCGCAGTTCATGGAAGACCAGACCAGACCAAGTGTCCCCATGGCAGTATACAGGAGACCCCATTCTGGCTCTGGCAAACCAGGAAATCTGGCAGCCAGACAATTTTACCCACTACAGACTTTCAAATCAAAAGGAAAGTTCTCTGTCTTGAATAACCATTCAAACAAGTTGTCAATGTATTTCTATGTGTGTGGGTACAATTATCAAGAGAAGCACTTACTGTGTGTTCTGAAACACAGAAAAATAAATTAGAGAAAAAAATCCAACAACAAAACTGTATTTCATTCCAGGAATATATTCAAATCAAATACTTACAATAGATACAGTAATATGTTGTGTATGAATTTATTTAAAGTAAATTTTGGGTGGTAGACTAACAATGGATATTTTATAGGTACAACAATAACAATTTCAACTTGTCAAAACTATTTGTAACATTTATACCCTTAGGTCTCTGTGACCAGGCGTTGAGCAAGAGTGGTAGGAAAAAAAATCTCTCACAAATTAAAACACTACCCCAAGACATTTAGAACAAAAAAAGAGGAACCTCTATTTTATTTCCATTCTTCAGATATTCCAATTCACAGTCTCTTACACCAATACAGGAAAACATAACAGTAAAATTCAGTCTGAAGATCTGCAGGCTGTTCCCCTAGAGCTGTGGATGGCTGTGGCACAGACATCTTTTTCTGCTGTTTGCAAGTTGTATGGATGCTCGCTCAGACTGCCTGCTCAATGTGTACTGAAATAGCGAAGGTCAAATCTTGTTTTTACTTTCAGTGACCTCTGTGTTTAATCTACAGCCAAGTGGTATTGAGGTGACTTATTTATTGTTTAAAATCCTTATGCCTCCTTGTGTTTTAGCAAACATCATGGGAAGGCTGCTGAATGAATAATAAAGGACCTGTGTTAAAAGGCAGGGGAATATTCACGAGGAAGCAAGTGACTGTAGAGCTGGAAATGTGGTGTTATGGCCAGGGCTGGAATGGCACTTTCATTCAAAGCAGCATTTTTCAAATGCTTTTCATTTCACTACCTGCCACGAGGATATTTCTCATGCTTTTTCCTCTCCCTCAACACACTGTTTTGCAAAGATTGGTAAAATTCCATTGCTCTATATTTGAGAATTTAGTATTGAAAATGTATTTGCACTATCTAGGGAATTATGCAGAGTCCTCTCACATTCTCATATAACTCAGTATGTTTTATTTAGAATACTGTATAGACTAAACCAATCAGATTTTAATGAGGTTGATATTAAGAGAAATACACAGAATAACCCAGACCTTTTCTAAGGGTTCAGAACAATTTCCCATGCCTTATTTGCTTACTTTTATCTTTGAAAATACGTATTTTTGTTTTAAAACATGACATTTCACCTGTTTAAGGATCTCACTTGCCTGCATATCACTGTGCAGTTGATAAAGGAGAATGAATGTCTAACATAGCATCAAATAGGGATGAAAATCTGCAAGTAGACAACATTTTAAAGATTCATCAAATATTAAAACTTTTTATAACTCAAGTCACAGTAGTGGGATGTGCCCTTCCATTTTCAGCTTGTTTCTTAACAGAGTGTTAATACTTACTCAGTTTTGACATGTTTTGTTGGCTTGGCTTTTTGGCTTTGCTTTTTGGCTGGGCTTTTGGGAGATATTTTCATTGGTTAATTGGATTTTTTAATGGGT
>VWYP01016358.1:5265-22144 GCA_013400435.1 Pycnonotus jocosus
ATTTATATTTTATATATATATTTATATTTTTATATATTTTTATATATTTATATTTTTATATATATAAATAATATACAAATAATTTATAACTAAATTATAAATCAGAAAACCTAAGATACACAGCTCCTGCAGTGATAAAGCCCCCGTTCATGCACAACATTAATCTCTCATTACTAATGTACATCAAATTTCCCCTGCTCCCCCTCATGGCCTGAAAGAAGCTGAAGCAAAGCAGCAAAAACCTTCTTATTAAATAATAAACATCTCCCTTATTATTTCTCTGAGATTTGCCCTGTGCAAACCTGACACTTGGGAACGCTCAGCTGATTCATTTTATGGCCACTTTGAGACTGAGGCGGCTTTTGGTCCCCAAAAAAAGCCCAGTGCCACTGACCCTCAGACCTGCAAACAGCTGAGGGGCTGCCAGGCTCCCTCCTGAGTCATCACAAATTCAGCCTGGAGTTAACCAAGCTCCTCTGCAGCTCCACCTTCCCTGCAGCCACTGGGTCTGGGTAAGGATAATCCTGATTCCAGCCAGAAAGCAAAGAGTTGGGAAAATGTGTTCAATTATCAGCGGTTTTTAAACGCTGTTTCACACCCTGTTGAGAATACAATCACACCTCAGACAGATCTGCCTCTATCACAGCCTCTCCCACACCCTGTTTTTGCACCTGAGAAAGGTTGGAGGGGAAGAACCTTTATCCTAAGGATGCCTTGAGCAAAGTCTCACATCTTTTAAAACACGGGCGAGGAAGGTCACTTTTCATTGCTTCAGCAACTTTTCTCTCCCAAAAGTCCCAACCCAAAACTTGCCATGGCTGTGTGGGCACCCTGCACACAGA
Source organism: Pycnonotus jocosus (assembly GCA_013400435.1). Taxonomy (NCBI): domain Eukaryota; kingdom Metazoa; phylum Chordata; class Aves; order Passeriformes; family Pycnonotidae; genus Pycnonotus; species Pycnonotus jocosus. The sequence continues at coordinate 6,108 of VWYP01016358.1, forward strand.
GCTGGTCCTGACAGGAGCTGACAGCCAAGCTTTATTTTATTCCCCCTGCAAACAAAACACATCAGCTGAGCACTGCTGGGGGAGCAGCAGGAGCAGAGCAAATTCCCAGAATTTGGCTGTGAGTGAGATGGAGCACTGGAGCACATGGAGCAACAGAAGCTGAACAATGCATGCGTTACTGCAAGGAAAATTAACAATATTGGAGGGGAAAGGAGGAGGGGAAGGCGCTTGCTAACAAATATTTAATAAATCACCGCCTTATCCTCATCTGACCCTCATTGTGATGGCAGAAAATGGGACAGGCTGGCATCACTGCTGGGGTATCCAGGCACTGTCACTGACCATGCATGGATGGAATTGTCCAGGAGGTCCCACAGCCCTTCCCTCCAGCAATCTGAGATGTGTCACCTCATGTCACCTCCACCCCGTGGCAGGGAAGGTTGGATCCAGATATCTTCAAGGTCTTTTCCAACCCAAACCATTTGAGGATTCTGTGATTATTTTGAGGCCACTCAGCCTCACTCTCCAGGCTCTGAGAGTCCTCTGACACAGGCAAAGAACCTTCCTGGCTCAGAGCAGCCAGCTCACAAAGTGACAGCCCTGTCAAAAGGACACTCAGGTCCTGCAGCCCCCATGGATCTCCTTCCACCCACGTGTGGGATGTGCTTCCTTCCCATTCCAGCATGCTCCATAAAGAGGAAGGAAAAATCTGCTGGCCTCAGAGGGATTTGGGGGCTTCAAAACCCAACAAGTTTAGGACTCAAGTGTGCCTGCCACTACTAATAACTCCAGCACTTCACAGGAGCAGAGGGAATCATGGTTTGGGTTGGAAGGGAGCTGAAGATCATCTGGCTTCAAGCCTGTGCCATGAGAAGGGACACTTCCCATCAGAACAGGGTTTAGACAATATGAACATAAGAAATCTTGGGAAATCCAGGCACATGCCAAATGGTTGGACAGACTCCCAAGCCCATGCCATGAGAAGGGACATTTCCCATCAGAACAGGGTGTAGAGACCACGAGCACAAGAATTTTTGGGAAATCCAGACACGTGCCAAAGGGTTGGACAGACTCCTGAAACAGCTCAGCCAGCAGCGAGCCTGGTGCAGTGCTCCCATCAGTCAAACATAATCCCATGGCATGATAACACTCCTTGAATATGCTTTACATTTAAAAGGTAATGAAGAACCAGGGTGGGAAAAAAAAAAAAATCCTCCACTGTGACGGAAGGGAAGAGTTGAAATTCAACCCCTGTAAGAAGCCCTAAAGACAAAAAAGCACATTTCACATTTTCTGCAATCTGTGAGAGGGTTGGTTTTTCTGTTCCTCAGCTTCAATCACCTCTTTGCTAGTTGAGGTTTGGCACCAGCCCAGGTCTCCTGAGGAAGCAGAGGTGAGGATTTTCCGAAGGATTTGTCACCCACATCTCCTCCCTCAACGCTTCCTTGGGGGTTTCAATGAGCAAGGCCCTCCTTTGAAAAGAAATCTGCCTTTAAAAGGTGAGGCCATGCCCACGAGAAACCCCAGGGCAATATTTCTACCTCAGCCCCATGCTTGCCTGCAAGCCCTGCTTAAGGAGGATGTTTTCATTATTGTTCAATTTGCACTGAGTTTAGCTTAACGTCCTTCATTGGATTATTTTTTTTTTATATATTTGATGTCCTCTCCTCTCCTCCTCCTTCTTTTTATAGCCTGGTAATCCAAGTCCCTTGGCGAGGCTGAGTAATCTTGATCAGATTTTAATCAAAGTAAGCCAGATCCTCAGCTGCCAGTATTGATGCTTCTGCCTTTAAAATATTTGAACCATGCTGATTTACCCCAGCAAGGCACAGGGCCCCATTTCCATTCAGGAAATTTAAATTCCTTCCTAGGCATCAAGCTAAAACAACAAGACAGAACAAGCAACCTGCTGCGAAGAGGGTTTTAGTTTATAAAACCAATGCCCAGGATTTCAAAACTAAATGAAAATCTGAGATAATCCCTGCCCAAATCCAGCCTGGGAAAAGCACTCCGGACAGATAAGTATCAAGCAACTTCTTAAAACGCACTTTTTTTTCCTTTTGTAAAAGCTTTCATCAAGTCAGAGCCAAAGGGAAATTACCCACAAGGCCTCGTTCCTTGACATGACCCAGAGAATTCATGTTTTCCACTCTTAAAAAATGTTTATTTTACCCAGGCAGGCTTCTTCAGGATGGGTCTTCTTCTGCTTTGTTCAGCGATGACCCCTTGGCACCGCTGCCAAACCCCAAGCAGCCAAAATCAGCATATTAGTTGGAAAATAATGAGATTTCTGGAACACAAAACACTGGCTCCACTTTCCTCACCTTTAAAGATGATATCTGCCAGCTTCCCTCCGCAGATTAGAAAGCAAAACAAAAAGCACTTAGATGAAAACGAGTCTCATCTAATTGCCTGGCTCCAGGAGATGAGTTGGAGGCAGAGACAGGGGCTGTCCCACAGAACTTGTCAGTATTTGGAGTGCAAAGGTGGTGCCAGAAAGAGATGATTGCCTCAAATACTCTGCCAAAGGCATGACAAGCCACTTATCCTGATTTCCTGACCCAGCTGGGGGTGAGCTCATGAGAAACAAGAGGGATTTTGGAGGTTCTCTGGTCATTTCCACTGGGACAGGTGTTACACAAGCATCACCTGAGGAGCTTTGACTCCAAACCCTCACAACACATCTGCATGATAGAATGCTGTGAGCTCTCCAGGGTGTGTCAGATCCGTGCTGTGGTTTAGTCCCAGTCCTGAACAGGAGGAGAACAACTCAAGGATCTCAGTTTCTCCTTTTCTCAGGGGGTTGAGGGCTCCTACTCAGCTTTTCCACCCTTCCTTCCACCTCCAGCCAGGTTGGTCTACAAACAACCACACCAAATCCTCTCTTCTCCATGATTCTTATTTGCCCTCCTGCTCCACAATTAATGCCTCAGCTTTGCTCTCCACACCCCAAAGTGAAGAAAGAGCAACAAGAGCAATGAGGAGCAGCTGAGGGAGCTGGAGGAAAAGAGTCCAGGGGGGATCTTCTCACTCTCCATAATTCCCCAACAGGAAGGGGTCAAGCTCTGCCCCCAGGGAATAAGGATGGGACAAGAGGAAGCAACATCAAGCTGTGCCAAGGGAGGTGCAGATTGGATATTAGAAGATTTTTTTTTTTCACTGGAAGGGTGTTCAAGTGCTAGAACAGGCAAACCAGGAGAGTGGTGGAATCCCCATCCCTAAAAGTGTTCAGAAAACCTGTGCATGTGGCACCTGGGGACACGGTTTAGTCCACAAGACACTTGGGGGGCTTTGTACTGCTGGGTTAATTGTTGGGCTTGATGATCTAAGAGGTCTTTTCCAACACAATAAATTCTATCAGTTTATAATCACCCTCGTGCAAGAGCCCAGCTCCTGTGCAGCATTTGGATCCAGACCATGTTCTCCATGGAAATCCAGAAAAACCAGTGAGCAAATACTACAGGATTAGTGAGGCCCTGGGACAGTGCCCTTAAGGTGTTATTATTCATTAAGGGGACCAAAAATGAGCTGAGCCTTAAAAAAAAAAAAAAAAAAGTGAAGTCTGCTGATTGTTGTAAGGGGAAATTACAAAAAAGCAGAAAATGAGCTGGGCCTTAAAAAAATATGAAATCTGTTGATGGTTGTAAGGTGAAATTACAAAAAAAAAACAAAAGTAGGGATGAGGAAAAATCCAAGTTACCCTCGTGTGCCTTCCACGCTGTTGAAGACTCAGCTGGAAGATGTTGTCCAGTTTGGGATGCTGATCTTCCAGACAGTGTGAACAACTGGAGACAGGCCAAGAGAGACAGACAGCAGTGACTGGAAATCTATAGGAGACAGCTGGCAAGGAGGGGTGGAAAGCATTTGTGATGCTCAGTCCAGAGAGGATGGAGACACAAACAAAAGGAGGAGGGGGAGTAAAAAAAAATAAAAATAAAAAACATCCACCTTTCCCCATCTCTGGAAAGGACAAGAAGTCCTGAGCTAAATTTAAAACAAGGAACCTTTCAGTTAAATATTAAGGAGATTGTTCCAAGTGCACTGACAGCAAAAGCACCAGACAGTTGTCAGGACTCCATTGCTTTCCTCCACCATCCACTGTTAAATTAAACCCTTTGGGCTGCACTGCAGAAGACCCCATAACTCAGCCACGAGGCAGCTGAGAGAGTTACGAGCTCATTCTGCACTGTGACACGGGGAATGGATAGTCCAACGCCGGTGAAAAAGAAATTAATTTCCAGCCCATCATAAAAAACACCAAAAAAACCCCCCACCAAACCCAAAAGCCACAGAGCAGATGCAGCTTAGAGGGACCTTTAAAAACCCTTCCAGTGTGAAAAGGGCAGTGAGGGAGGGAGGGGGTGCAGCAGATTCCAGGGCTGAGCCCCCAGGATGGTTCTAGAACTTGATGGGGGCTAAGGTGAGGCAGGAGAACGTGGTTGGGTGTTCTCAGCAGCCAGAGGAGAAAGAGTTTTGGGATGTCCTTGTTTTTGTCCATGTCCAACTAAATAAAACAATGCATGCATTTGTATATATCCAACCAAATAAATCTTTTCTAAATCAGAAGCTTTTCGAGCCTGAGGCCAATCTGGGCACCCTCAAACTCTTCTGAACTTTACTTGGAACATGGGAAGGAGTCCAGGATTTGCACCACTCTCCTTGGATTTGGGTCCTGGCTGTCTGATGACCTCTTGTGTGAGTCCAAAATAAAGTCATTTTTCTGTCTGCCCCATCATGGGTCTGCTCTGTTCCCAGCCAGATCCACTGGCTGGAGCCAACTCCTGCATCACATCTTCAAATTCATCCAAGCCAAAACTTCTCGTGCTCTGTGGCCCAAACCTCCCTGAAAATCAGCTCTTTGTGTATTTTTGGTTGGATCTGGAATCCAGTCAGCTGAGAGATGCTTGGAGAAACCAAACTCTGGCTGGTTGCAGATCCATGATAAAGCAAGGATCTCATGGAGAGTCCCCTAGTGATGCAGATATGTTTTGCAGGAGGTTTCACTCCAAATCGAGCCTTTCCAGAATGACAGACCCAAATTTCAAACCCATAAAAATCCCTCCTGAGTTTCTCCTCCCACAATGACTCGTGCTTGTTGTGTGGTTTGGCTCAGACCATCCCACTCAACTGGATTTGCAAGATTAAATGCAGTCAAACTCAGCTCACACGAGAAGAAACTTCTGGACCTCTTCCACCACTCCTTTTCTAGTGCAGAGCACAGAGACACTCACAGACATGTTTGCAGTGAACTATTATCCTCTGCACTCTGCATCCTGCTTTGTTTATAGAGATTTTGGGGAGATTTGTGGGTCTGGTGATGAATTAGAGGGAGGAAGACAAACATATTTCACAGTTCCGGGCAAGGAGCGCCGGAATCCCGCGGACATCTGGAGGAATTATTTGCAGAAAATTAACGCTGTTTGTCATGTGCACGATGAACTTCTGGATCTCACATGAGTGATGGGAAGAAAGTGGTGGGAGATGCTCATTATCCCTGATGGAGTGAAGCCCTTTGACACCATGCTAAGGTCACCATGATCTATGGACCTGCTGAGTGACAACTCTGAGGGCTCTGGAAGGGAGCACACTCCAATTTAACTGTGGGTGTAAGTGATCTGCCTCGTTAAATGCTGAGGTGTTAATGATTTCATAATTGTTGCTTTTGCCGGAGTTTGGGATGTGCTCCTCCTGGCTGTCTCGCAGGGCACGCACCTTAACTCCCTCCTGGCTAATTCCAGAGGGCAGGAAAAGGTAACACACCTGCAGGTATCCAGAAAAAAAACCAAAAACAAACAAACAAAAAAAAAAAAACCCCAAAAACAACAACAAACAAACAAACAAAAAAAACCACCAAAAAAAACCACAAAAAAAAAAAAAAAAAACAAAACCAAAAACAAACAACCAAAAAACCCCCCAAAAAAACCTTCCAGGGTTTCTTATTTCTCTCTTGCTGTGCCTTTGGGGATGGTGCTCTCAGCAGCTCCCTGACAGATTCCCCACCTCTGCCTCAGCAGCAGTTACAAATCCCAGGTGGGGGCAGATGATGTGCCATCACCAGCCCTGCACTCAAATTCACAACGGCACAGAAGCCCTCAAAGTTCTCTCGATGCTCCAGGGCAGCACACCTCATCCTTCTGCATGTTAATGTTTGCTGCTTGGGAAGTTCCTTCATCTTCCCTGCAGCTCCAACATGCCAGGAGGAGCTCTTGGTAGCAGGATGGCAGGGACCCAGAAGAACCGAGCCTGAGAAATGTCATCTCACCTAGGACACGGCTCTTGGTCTCTCAGCAGCTCAGCTTCTGCCTTTGAAAACATGAAATATTCTGTGATCTTTTTCCTGAGGTGTTGTTTGTAAGAGTTCTGAGTGTTTCCCGAAGCAGGAAAGAAAGAGGCAGGGTTGGGGTGCAGAAGGGGTGGGAGGTGTCTCCAGGGGAGCAGAGGGGATGCATCAGCTGTGGCAGCCTGATTAAAGGAGAGGCAAGGAAAGCAGAGGGCACCTGGGCTCAGATTGAATTCACTGTCCCAAGTGCTTTTGTGAGCTCCTCTAAATTCATTTCCCGGCGTTTTCACCCCCGTCTCCAAGCAGAGAGAGCAGAATGCCCCTTCCTCACAGGGTGCTGGGAAGATGAATTCACACACATTTTCCAGGCAAGAAAGCAGAAGAATGTCGAATTGACGGAAGACATAAATGGAAACCCCAAATGTTTTGGGCGCCAGGACAACCCCACAATTGCCAATAGGATGAGGAAACCAAGGGAAGTCCTTTGGGGCTGACTGGGAGCAAAAGGGGGCAGAGATCTGAGCAGGGACAGCTACACTGACAGCCAAAATATTCTGACACCTTTCCTTTTATCAAACAAAGCACCGTGATGGACACAGTGCAGAGAAATCCTTTGTGGAACACCTGGAGGCCACCATGTGATGAGCCAGGGGATGGAGGAACGAGGTTTGACTTCAGCTGAGAGACAGAGAACGAGAGCAACCCATGGATTTGGGCAGGTATGGGAGAGCCAGCCCAGTGCCTGTGGCTCTGATTTTACATGTCTCAGACTTGCTCTTGATATTAAAGCGAAAGCCTTCTGATGGTTTGGAACTCTGAGCTCTGTTCCCAAGCCTTTTCATGTAAATAAGAAATGTTTACATTCCTTGGTTCTGATAGAATATTTGAGTGATTGGTATGAACACCAATCCAAGGGATGGGATGTTCTGCTTTGGCCAAGAATTGGCCACCTTTGTACAGTGGATAGAAATGGAGTCAGAAAATCAGAATAAAGAGATTTTTGCATGCTGACTCCGGACCTGTCTGCCTGGTCCTTTCCAAACTCCAAAAAACAAACGCTGCACCCCCAAAAAGAGGTGCAACAAGTGCCCAGCAGTGCTCAGGGTATGGCTCTGCTCCAAGCTCTGTCCCTCCTTGCTGGGACTGGAGCTGAGACAGGGAGATTAAAAACGAGCATCTGAAAGTGCCCATGAATACGGTAATGCCGCAGGGCTGTCACTCATGTGCTAATACCCTTAGCTAAAGAAACATATTGATCCTGATTGCCTGGAATTGCACTTGAAAAGGGCTGGGTGACATTTCCAAGGAGACACCGGAGCCACTTTCAAGTCAATTAGCGGCGTTGGAGGATTCGTGCCGAGGGGACGCGCTCACCTCCCAGGAATGCCAGGAGAGAATGAGAATTGAATTAAGCCTTTTCATACACCGAGAAACAAATCCTTTAATGGCCTGTAACAGCTGACAGGACAGCCAGGGTCGCCAAAAGCATGCTGGCAGCAGCTAGGTGAAGAAGTTTTCCTCCCCCTGTGATGGAGCTGAGGACTGCAGAGCAGCTGAATCATTGAGACAGACCCAGGAGGGAGAGCAGAGCTCCACAGGGTAAAGCTCTAAACAAGGGAAAAGAGGGAAGCAAAGTTTAAATTCCATGTCAACAATCTTTGTGAAGCTCTTCAGTCCTTCTCCAGGTGCCTGATCTCCCTTAGGATTCGGTGGGAATGTCACAGGCAGCACATCTTATGTGCCACTGACCCTGGTGGAAAAGACATTTAAATGAGGTCTTCTGCCTTCCCCCAAAAATATTCCTTACTCTTAAGGATTCCAAAGCCTCCTTCAGGATCTCAGCAGGTTGGAAACCACCACAGCAAATCCAAAGGCAGAGAAATTAGTGTAACTCTGCAATCCCTCTGTTGGTTTTTTTTTTTCCTATTTGTGGATGCTCTGACCCATATTTAGTTTCCATGGTTCCTTTTATGTTCCTATAAACATGAGGCTTGTACCTGAATTCAAGGCTTTCTGGACAGCTTTACAGAGATGATTTCCTGCTCTCTCACAGCGACTGCAGTCATTCTGTCTCACCAGCCAGGGAGCAGAACCCTTCAATCCCTGTGCAGGAGGGAGTGAAAGCCTTTTTAATCCACCTGCAGGGTGGAAGTGACCCCACCAAAACTGGACAGGTCCCTGGAGTGTTTGAATCTTCCTGAGTGTGGCACAGGAAAGTGAAAAACAGCCAGAGAAGCCATCCCACACGTTTTTTCTCCAGCCTCAGTTCTGCAATCCCTCAGACTCTGTGGGGTTTTTTTATAACTCATCCTCACCATGATGCAGGTTTTCCTAATCCAGTACAAACCAAAACCTTTTTGGTGCTCCCCTGGCTTTGCCCCCTCCCCTCTGCTGCACTCCTACAGTGAAGGATGGAGACAGACAGCTGCAGCCCCAAAGGAATTCGAAGGGAAGTTGTTCTTCTCAGCTCAGCTGATGAGAAGAGCCTGTGTTAATACACCTGCAGGCTCCCAGCAGAATAAATGAATCTCCTGATAGCCCCTGCAGACAGGAGGGGCTTTGGGAAATGGATCCTCTCCCTTGGGTTTGCCATGGAGCGTCCCTTGAGTTTTTAACCAAGCGATTTCTCATCCGAGTTTCTCAGGTGGCCAGTGATTTTCCAGAGAGAAAATGATATCAGAATTCTGACACACCTGAAGGGTCCTGCAGAGCCAGAGCCCCAGTTCCTTTGGTGACACCTCAAACCACAAACATCTATCCAAAGCACACCCAAAAACCTTAAGAAACCCAATTTTTTTTTCACCAAAACAACAGAACACAGGGTGTCAGGCTCATTTTGCAAGGGCTGCTTGGAGCCTGGATCTCAGTCAAAGCTACCAGGGCTCAAAAATCACCTTTTGCAGCATTTTGCAGCCTGTAACACAAAGCATGGGTCATGTTAGTGAAACACACACAGGGCTGAGGCTCAGCTTCAAAGCTGAGCTTTGAAAAGCTTCAACACCCACTTCTTTTCTTTTGGGGATGGAATCTGGTTACAAACAACACATAACCAACATTTAATACCAAAGAAGTCGCTCAGACCACACTGGTGCTTACAGGTAGAGAGCTGATGCACACAAATTACTTCCCCCAAAGCTCTGGTGTAAATCCAAAACACAACCCAGATTTAACCTCAGGTCTTCCAAACCCCTTTTTTCACCCCTCAAACCATTGCACTTTGCTTTCTGCTTGCTAGGAGGGATATGGGATGGCTGCATGGACACACTCAGCAGCCAGTGAGGAAAGAGAGAGAATCCATTCCCTCTGTGAGATGGGAAGAAAGCAGAGGGGCACAGCAGGGTGCTCCTGACAAGATGGGAAGGAAAGCAAAGGGGAGATTTGATTTTTTTTTTTTTTTTTTTGGCTTTACTGTGAAGAGATGTCTGCATTTCCCTTATTAACAGCAAGGCTCAGCCCTAGCTAGAGAACAGCAGGAGAGGCTGAAAAACGGGGTCTTTTCAAAGCACCGTTTCTCTATAAATATCAAGCAGGAGCTGCAGCCCACGACATTTCTGGGGTGCTCCTGCCCAGCCATACAGGAAGCCAAACTGATGAAATGACCTTTTTGTGGGCTCCAAAACAAAGCAACAGCATCTCCCCAGCCATCAGAACATCCCACTAAGGGACTGAAATGTTTAAAAAAGTCAAATTGGGTTGTCCCAGCATCTGTGGGGGCAAAAAAGGGGGTGGTTCTCACTTCTAGGTCTGGAAAAAGGAGAAGATTTCCATCAAGTCTTCAAGCTGTTTTTTCTGGCCCTTACTGCCATGATGAATTTCTTCTGCTCCTGGCAAAGATGATGCAAAATCCAACCCAGTATGAAGCTGGAGGAGGACTCAGGTAATTTTTTTTTTTTTTTTCCCCCCACAGCCAGCTTCAATTCCCATCAAAATCCCAGTGCACTCCAGCAATCCCTACTGCAGAAATCTCAGTGAATCCAATGACCCCAGGAGTCCACGCCCCTGCACTGGGAAAGCATTTAAAATACACACACACACACAGCCTGGGGGGGAGATCTTCCCTCCACCTTCTCATATCCAGACCTGAGGGCTCAGCAGTGTCTTCTCACATAGATATTTTTTTTGTGGAGGCAGAGGAATTAAGCTTTATTAAAAACAAAGGCCGTGATTCTCTCTGTCACATGCACCCACGACACGGGAGTTCAACGTGACATGTACCACCAGGAGGGCTACCAGCAAAATTGCAAGAACCAGCAACCAGAAAGGGCCAGAGGCAAAGGAAAGACACGGCTGAATATCTTGTATTGCTCTCACGTGTGTCCTGGGGTCAGGTGGGGAGCACAGACAGCAGTGAAACAACGCTGGTCGTGTCTCCTTTGCCCTGTGCCATTCATGCTCCGAGGCTGTTACAGCTGCAGCCACAGACAGAGAGGATTTAATTCCCTCTAATCCAGAAAAAACCCCTCTGGATGAAAAGCAGGGTTGGGAAAGGAAGCCATGACCAGATTTTTTTGCCACCCAAAAAAAGTCTGCGCAGCTGCCTGGGTGCCAATAGGACAGAGATAACGATATTGAAGCGAATAAAATCAATTGTTCTGTAAGAGCTTTCTGGGACCATTAGTTAATTAAGTTGCCAACAGATAAAGGTCTGTATAAAAAAGCTCTGATCACCTTCAGCACACAAGATTAAAGAGGGCTGGTGTCCACTCCCTGCAAAACCCCAAACTGTGCATTCTCTGGTTCACAGAGCAGCAAGAGTTAAAAAAACCCAAGCCACACTTCTTCTGCAGAAGCAAAGGCACTGCCAAGCACGGGAACACCAGGGAGAAGGCAAGCACATGGCTTGCAAGCTGCCCAGCTTTATTATTTCTTGAAACAAGGACATCTCTTCGTGCAAATGTTTTTTTTTCAAGAGGTTCAAGAGACGCAATAACTGCCCTGAGTCCCTTTCAGACACATCCACCCTCCTTTTGGGACCTTCATTTGGGTGATGATGGGCAATTTTTTGGCCCCACTGCCCATGGACCCCTGCCATGGCCATGGAAACATGACCAGCACTGCTTCACTGCTGCCTAATTCCACCTCCACACACTGGAACTAGATGATCTCTAAGGTCCCTTCCATCCCAAGCTATTCGAGGATTCTATCATCCAAGCCCACCAAAAGGCACATCCCAGCTTTTCCCTTAAATGTTGAAGTGGCCTCATTCTCCCCCAAGGAGCTGTGAACCCACCCCAAATCCCTGCTGTGCTCCAGTGGCCTCAAGAGAGTGAAAATCAGGCAGGCTCCCCTCCAGCAGGTGAACTGAAATGGGAAAAAGGGATTTGGAAGCCCAAGGACAGATGGGAACAAAGAGGGAATGTTCTATAAAGATCTTCAATAACAGAGTATTCTTATGAAAACCACAGAGGTTTGGCAAACAGGAAAGTCAGACCCCAATTTCATTTTTAAACACTCCTGGAGATGCTCCAGGACTGAGCATTGCTCTCCCCAAACCCTGCTTTTCCAGAAGTTGTGGCTTCCTGGTGTCCCTTTCCCCTGCTGGTGACCCTCAGAGTCCTTGTCACCACATTGCCACCCTCACATCTGAATCTCACCGAGGAGCTGAAATCAGAATTTTACGTGGTTTACACACATCTGCTGAGATGGGGAATATCTTTTTTTTGTTTTTCCTGGCTCCCCATGTGAATCACAGCCCCCTCTGGGCAGTGCAGGACTGCTTTTGAAGAGGAGCTGGAAAACACTTCAGCACTTTCTGAGCAGATAAAAGGGGAGCTGTCGAATCCAGTAGTTCTGGAAAAATGAGAGAGATTTCTCCTTCCTGAGGGCTGTTTACAGCGCTGGTGCAGCCTGGCTGGGGTGTCATTAACCACCCTGGTGCTCCAGCAAAGTCACCAGCACTCCAGAGGAGCAGGACGAGACTCAAACAGCATCTGGTTAACATCCAAATCCCAGGAAATTCCTACAGGGAATCCAGGCTTCCTGGGGCTCTGCTTCCCAGGCAGAGCTGGGCTCTGTTTTCCAGTTGGTTGGAAGGAAGATGCTGGAAAAGGCTGGAAAGACGAGCTCTGGGGGAAGACATGGGCACATTGCAGCACCTCCCTGAATCACAGGAGCAGGACAAGCTCCCAGGACTTCACAACAGCATGGCAAGGATGGCAATGTGAGCCCTGGCAGGGCTGGGAGCACCCCAAAACCAGCAATGAAACCTTAAGATAGAGCATAACATTTTACCCTTTGTTTATCCCGATGTCCCAAGGCTTTCCAGCAACGCCCAGCTCAGGAACAGCTTTCATTACTTTGTTTAAACCCTTTCCAAACCCATTTAATCTTTAGCATCCACAGTATCCCACAGCAATGAGTTCCACAGTTTGCCTACACGGCGTGGCAAGCAATTTCTCCTCTTGAAGCACCCCCAAAGTAATTTCACTGCAGATGCAGGAGGAGATGAAAAAAAAAAGCAGGGGGCAGTCTGGAGGAGAAGAAATTAAACCGTCACGGCTTTAGGAAGAGCTGGCAAGGAAAGGTTAAATGAACTAGGTTCATTCAGGCTAGAAAAAAAAAATAAAAAAAAGGAGAAGACTAAGGCACAGAGGCATAACAATCTTCCAGTAGCTTGCAGGTTATTAAGACAGCAGTCGATTGTTCTCTGTGTTCAGTGGCAGAAGAAGAAATAATTTAACTTGGAGCAAAGAAAGCTCAAGTTTAGACATCTGAAAAAAAAAAAAAAAAAGATTAAAAAACTTTCTCCCCTAGAACAGATACGGGGGAAGTTGCAGAATTTTTCACTGGAGACATCTAGGGAAAGGTTAAACCAACACCTGTGTGGAGGGGAAAGGGGTAATTGATCTTGCCTCAATGCCAACACACGGAGTAGATTTATCTGCAGAGCCTCCTTCCAGCCCCTCTGCGACACCCACAACAAACTTTTTAACTGCTTTCTTCATGCATTTTTAATTGCATTTTAATTTTTGTCCTCGTATCGCTCGAGACAAGCGTGAAAAAAAAACCCAAAAACCACGGCTATTATATCAGAAAATTACATGCTTTCCATTCCTTCAATGCAATAAAGAGATGTAAAAGTTGGAACAGATCTGTCTTGAGCTCTACAGTCACACCAATAAATATGTATGGGTGTCGCGTCCCCCTTTTGCTTTGCCGAAAATAGCACCGAATTATGCCAGCCAATGAAAAGCCTCGTTTCATTAGGAAATGAACTTTAAAAATACGAGATTAAAACGTGGTTTTTAAATCAAGATTTCCTGCTCGTTGATTTCAATCGTGATTAAAATGGGTGATTTAAATCAACCATCCTGCAGGAAACGGGCCAGAAGACAGCGGTGCCCCAAAGACCAGGCAGGTAATTCCCAGTTTCTGCTGCTCTGCTCTTTCTCCAGCTCAGCATTCCTACCACATCCATCTTCTCTGAAAAAAAAAACAATTTCCAGCCCCAAACCTGACACCCCAAATCCCTTCCACCACCTTCTCTGGACTCTGAGCCTGCGCGGTTCTGATGCCCAAAGAGCATCATCAAGAAATTTCAAGCTGGCACAGAATCAGTCTCAAAGAAAAACTTCTCTTTGGCAATTATAATCAGATCCTCCCTGGATGCAAACAGCGTTTCTGAGCGTGGGCTCCAATCAAAGCTTGTGAATAATTACGACAGGGTTTTAAAACCTGCCCTCCAGAGCAAGAGGATTGTGGAATCAAGGTGCTTGCTCGAGGGGATGGAGGCACACACAGAAGGTGGGAACTTCCTGAAGAGAGTCCCAAAGACCTCATTACAAATGGATTTTGGATATTTCATCCCAGAGCTGATGTCTAGAACATCAGGGTGCCACAAAAGGTGGTGGCTCCACCTTTCTGCAGAACATTCTTGTGTTGAGATGGCCAGGTCTCATCTCCAAAGTCAGGGCACAGGCTTCATGCAGAAGAAGTTTTCACACCAAAGCTCTGAAGAGAGCTCCAGAGATCCTTTGGTTTTCAGATTACTCTGCCAAGACCACTGCCAGAGGTGCAGGACACTGGTGTTTCAGGGTGCACTCATCTGTCACAACAAGGTGAACACCAGCTCATTTCCCTGGGCCCATGGACACAGGTGGGACTGAGAGAGGAAGGAGAATCCCTGGACAGGACACTTCCCAACTTCCTCTTTCCTCCAAATCAAAGGTTTACCTATGGTTCTGAAGATTCCCCAAACGAATCCCACCATTTTTATTTATTTACTTATTTCTTTAACAGATCTGAGGAACAATAAACCAACAAAAAAGCTCAACTTCAGCTGTTGCAAAGCCAGAATTAACTCTGCAGTCAACACAGGTGGAGATCCAGCCTACCTGAGCAACATCCACAGGCCACATGGAATGTCCAAAATCTGCCTTTCTTACAGAAGAAGTGGAGAGAAATACTCTGAGAAGAAAAAATCAAAAAGTTTTCCAGCAACAGAGAGTGAGATGGAGGCAACTCAGTCAGGTTAAGGTGACATCTCTGGGAATCACAAAGATCTTGACCCAACATCCAGGAAGGAAATGCCTCATGGGCATTTTAATGGTCTTGGTGCTGGCAATTTCAGTGCAAGAGGAATAAGAATGGAAAAATGCATCAGCAAGGATGAAAGTGGGAAGGAGAGACCGGGACAAATCAAAAGAAATAACCAAAACTCCAAGAGGGATTGGTCATCCCACGATCAACTTGAAATCTTCTCAGCGCCTACTGAGGTTTCATCAGGAGCAAAACATTTCTACCAAGTGACATTTCAGCGGAAATCCACCAAAATAAAAATCTAGGATTTCATCACCAGTAGGAAAAATTGTGACTTTCCTTGGTTTGGCTTTTAAAAATCAAAGATTTGTAATGTTTTGGGGTTTTGGTTTTTTTTTCTTCTTATGCCTGGCATTATTTGAAACAGAAAGAATGGCACCCAGGCAGGATTCACCTGACTTTCTCTTCCCACCTCTTTTAACTTGTGAAGATTTGTTTCCTCTTTAAACAAAATAAGAGAGAGTCTGTGAAAGAAAAGCTAACTCATGTGAAAAGCTGCATCTGCAAAAAAAGTGAAGCAAACTTCGAATCAAGGACAGAATAGGAATGAAAGACAGCAAAACCACCACTAAAAATAAGTTTTAATCCTTCCATTAAGAAAAGTCCTTCTCCTGTTCAGTAAAATTGAACGCTTGGCGGGGTTTTTTTTGCTGTGAATTGATTGCTGTATTGTTTTGTTTGGGCCTCTTTACCAATTTAATACATTCCATTTGCATTAAGTTGGTCAGCACAAAAGGGCGCCGGGGGCAAGTCAGACTCGAGATTTTTTTTCAGCTTTGGCTCAAAAGCCAAAATCTGTTGTTGATTGCTCGGGTAGAACAGCAGAGTGAGCTTTAAAAACAAATCCAACACCTTCCACAGCCCAAGAGGCATCCCTTTCCATCTGCCACCTCCAGCAATTCCCCTTGCAGCGTGAGGAGCAATCCAAGACCTGAGCGTATTTCGAGGATCCTCCCGTGATTTTTGCGAACTCAACCCCGTGAGAAGGGGAAGAACCACGGTCTCATCTTCCTCTCCTTCTCCCAGCGAGCAAAACCCGACTGCCTGGCCCTGGATTCTGTCATTAGAGACAGGAGTCGTTAAGAATTCATGCCCACTGCCAACGCTGCAGTTTTTTTGGAGAGCTCCTGCACTCAGGCAGAACTAATGAGCAGGCAAAGAAAGGGAAGAGCGGCTAAAGCAGAAAACACGAGCACAAACACAGCCAAAAAAAAAAAAA
>VWYP01016359.1:0-12503 GCA_013400435.1 Pycnonotus jocosus
TGCTGACAGGCACTGACCCCCAGCAAATGCTGCATTTGGCCTGAGGCTGTGGAAAAGGCTTCCAAAACTGAGTGATAGCACTGGGATTATGGGTGTGTAGTTTAAATAGAAGTGTGTAATATCACATGGTGGAAAACTTAAGAGTTTAAGGTTTTAAAATATAGTAATACATATAAAGCAAGACAGAGGATTTAGGGCAGAGGCTGAGTCCTTCTTTTTCACCTTCTTCTTCATGGGTCTGGGTGGTATTTTGTAATTGGATAGAAAAGTCTGCATTATAGACCATGGGTGGTTGGTTATTGGGTTAAAAGTAAAAATAATTTAGGTGTCATTTCTCAATTGGACAGTTTGTGCTCAGAAGGCCTTGTAGAGAGAGAGATAGAGGCCATTTTTTACTTTGTTAGCTAGAAATGCTGTAGAAGTCACAGCTTGTGAGAGTGTAACATAGATAAGAATTAATAAATATCTGAGTCTGAATGCAAAATGCCATCTCAAGCATTTAATCCCAACTCTGGCAGAAAAAGGAGATCTAAAGCAGCAGTGACACAGCTCCCTTAGCAGGTGGTGTTGAACCCCAGCAGAGCCAGGTGTGTGTGCTCTGCAGCAGCTCCTCACCTGCTCGATCCAGCTGATGTAGGCAGAGACCCGGGTGAACACGGAGGGTTTCCGGTAGTAGTTGCAGCCAAGAGAGGAACCAAAGCTGACAATGCCGTGCACTTCCCACCTGCCATCAGCCCCTTGGCAGTTCAGTGGGCCCCCAGAGTCCCCCTGGGAGGAAGGGGAACACAATCCAAGTGTGAGCAGCTCCTCTCTGGGGTTTCACAGAATCACAGAATTTCTAGGTTGGAAGAGACCTTCAAGATCATTGAGTCCAACCCAGCCCTAACACCTCAACTAAACCAGGGCACCAAGTGCCATAGACAGTCGTTTTTTAAACATGCAGGGATGGTGACTCCACCACCTCCCTGGGCAGACCATTCCAGTATTTTATCACTCTTTCTGTGAAAAACCTTTTTCTGATATCCAACCTATATTTCCCTTGGCACAGCTTGAGGCTGTGTCCTCTTGTTCTGTCAGTGCCGCCTGGAGAAAGAGACCAACCCCACCTGAGCACAGCCACCCTTCAGGAAGTTGTAGAGAGTGATAAGGTCACCTCTGAGTCTCCTTTTCTCCAGGCTAAACAACCCCAGCTCCCTCAGTCTTTCTTCGTATTTTAACCTTCATTTTTAACCTTTCCTTCCCATCAGGCCGGTTTATCTAAACCCAAGCCCTGAGGGTGGACTCACGTTACAGCTGGAGATGATTCCATCCCCACCAGCACAAACCATGGTGGTTTTCACTATCTTTCCCCACCAGGAAGGTTTGGAGCAGGTTGCATAATCCACCACCAGCAGAAGGCCTTGCTGCAGGTCATCTGGAAGGGGTCCATTTGCTGAGAGAGAGAACAGAGACACAGAGTCATGGTACCAGCTGGCACTGAAGGAAGAATAAAACTGCTCTGCTAAATTTCTCCCGGGATTTGGGTACCATCAATCCAGGTAAAACACTCCACAGGAGCTATGTTAAAGGAGAAGCTGTTATAGGTATGAATGTCCCTTAGTTCCATTATTTTATATACACCTTAACTTACTAAAAATTTGCATTCCATTAAAAAATGTCTCATTGTTAGAGAAATAAACGGTTACTCTTTTTTCACGAGTTTGCAATTTACTTATCCCTCAAGGAATTGTCTCCTGAGCCAAGCTGACACCTCTGCTCAACTCTCTGAGATTTTCTTCACATTCATTCCCTTATGTGTCTTCAGCTATTCAGCAGCTGTGTTGGGATTAGCAAATGCACCTGTCTGCACACTATTAACATTTGCATCACAGTAGTTCCTAAAAGCTCAATAAAGGCCCCTCAGGTGCATTACCAACCCTGTTATGAGGAAAATAAACTTGAAAGACAAAAATCATAATGGGTGGGTGAAGTGGGGCCTAATATAATAAACTACCTCGCTACCCTGAGTTTTGAGGAGATCTTGAGCACCATCAATAATCTTTGCTGTCAATCTCAGAGGAGAAGGCACTTCTGAAAGTTGTTTTTTTTTTAATTCTATGGTTTTGCACATGCCCAGGTACTCACTCAGCAGTCTGCCCCAGCCAGTCACATAGCAGGCAGTGTTGGAGGAGAGGATGCTCTGGGCAGGGGGCAGGCAGGCCAGCTGGATCTTCTCACTCAAGGGGACGTGCTCAGAGAGTTTGATCAAAGCAATGTCGTACCTGTGGTAACGTGCACACATGGGGGAGAGAAAGGGAAGGTTTGCAAAATGGGTTAAGGCACAGCAGGCCGAGTACTCAGCAGTTACACAGAATATTCAGAAGAGAAACAAGGGGGCAAAGGCCAGTGCACAAACAGCAAATATTCCTGCACCCTAAAGCAATGGGGAAATTCAAGGGCTGGAAGGCTATTCCCTGCAGAACTGCCTGTTTTCCTGATGGCAGAAAATTGTCTTTTACAGTTATACAGTTATAATTATCATTATAATTATCACTTATAAGTATTAATTAACTTATAATTATATAATTATGTAATTTATAGGGTTTTTCCACCAAAAACCAAGCATATGTTAGGACTCATTCCAAGGACTGAGGAGATTTCTTTGTTACTGCCCTTAGCCTGCAGGAGGACACAGGGGTCCTTCAGCCACATGGATGTTAATGATCACTAATTCTGTGTCTGTGCTGCTGGTAGGAGGGCTTCAAAGAGTGTTGTATAAAATGCTCCATTCCCTTTCATTGTACAAAAGATATCATTGCACAGAACAGCTTCTGACCCAAGCATGAACATGCAAAATGGCTTCTGGAAGCATTATTAATCAATAAGGAATGAATACTGTGAAATGCTTTGTATTCTCTTGAGGGGAAGGTACAAACTGGACACTGTAACAGGAGGCTCTAAACATGAATTTAATTTGCCATAACTCCAGGTGGGTGGATTCAGGCAGTTTGATTTTTACCCTCCACCTAAAAACTGAAAAAATACCTGCTACCAGCTCACCCATTTGCAACATGCTCTGCATCCCAGTTCTCATTAACAATGATCTTTTCTGGAGAAAGTGCAATTGATCCTTCTTCCTCAGCTGTTAGGTTGTATTTTCCAAGAAACACTCGATATGTCCGAGAAGAACTGGGCAAGACAAGGATGAACACTCAGTTATGCAGCTGCTGCTCGGGCATTTGCATCTTTCACTCCTGAGAGATTCAACAAAAATATCCTTGACTGTAATCTCTCATCACAGGCATGGTTTGTCTGGAGCTGAGCCAGTCTTTGCTAAGAGCAAAGATTGTGTTCTAGGCTTCATCATCATTTCATCTCTAAGCTGTCCTCTCAGCTCCTGCTCAAGGCTTCATTAAGAAACTCAAAGTGCCTCCAATCTTTCCAGGATTCAGCTCATTTTCTTCAATGCATTAACAATTTGAACTCTTTTTGACAGCCTTAAATAACTTCAATAATAAACAACTGTGTGATAGACACAATATGTAGGATTTATAATATGTAGGATTTGTAATAATAACATGCAGCCAATCCTTCATGTTTCATATTATGATATTTGCTACAACAATCAATGTTTGTGGAAACAATTTTGATGATGAAATGACATCGCTGAACCTGATAATTTCTTTTTACACTTCCACATAATATGAAGAGTTTACTGAAAATGATTGGTGTATTCAAAATATTTGTGAGTATTTCTTCAGGGGGTGGATTAATTTGATTAGTTAATTTTTGGATCTCACTGACACGTATATTACAGAAACAGGCAACACAGCTGAATTTTAATACCAACTTGAAAACAGGAGGATGTTTGTAGTTTGTTTATGGAAAATGAAGAGTATATAATTCAGATAACTGGGGTTTTTTTTCCCTTTTTACATTAAGAAAATAAAGAGATGTAATTCTCCGGACTTTTAATCAAAAGATATGATGTGAAACTCAGAGTTTCCAACTGGGAAAGGAGAACTGGCATTGATATGGTTTTCATTTAACTCTTTCTGCTCATGTGCTGCTTCCTGGGTCAGGTTTATCCTCATGGCTTACCTGATGCAGTGGGCAGCTGTCAGTACCCAGTTGGTGGCAATGAGGGTTCCCCCACAGGTGTGACGCCACTGGCCATTGGAATTGTATTGAAGGGAGGCCTGGGATCAAGGAACCAAGGAAGGCTCAGGCTTTTGCTTACTCATTTTTCATCGTTGTGCTTTGTTCCTGCACCCAGAACACAACTTGCTGATGGTGAAAGGCTTTCAACTTTCCAATTCCTGGCCACGGAAAAGCTTTCTCTCCTTTCCTATCATCCAAAGCTTGATTTTAAAAATATATCTTGCTTAAATAGCCCAAGTCTACTAGACTTCAAATGAGAGCCTGCATTACCAGCAAAAGGTGGCACATTCAGAGCTTTCTTTAAAAGACTGGAAACTACAGGACTGATCACAAGAGAAGAGTCAAAACCTAAGACATGTCAGGCAAGATGCATCAAATGGAATTTAGGAGGTGGTTTTGTTCAGTTGTGCTGTGCAAAGATAGCACAGCCCCAGTTGTTCCAGGGAAAGCACAGGATGACCAACCTGCCAAGGCCAGCTGTATGGTCTTGCATTTTCCCCTCCAACAACTCTGGACACAAGAGGTGGGTAGGCAGGAACCCCACAGCCAAAGGCTAGAAGACATACAAACAGAATGTGTGTTTTGAAAGTAGATTTTAAAAAAATATCTTTACTATGAAATTGCATAGCACCCAGTTACTCTTTCAAGAGACCCTTGCAATGAACATCCTATGGTGGAATTTTTTCTGCTTTGATGCAGAATGTTCAGTTTGTCTAGAAAAGGAAAGTTGTTTTTAGATTTTAATTAACTTTTTCATTTAAACCTAAAGGAGAAGTTGGACACATACCTGCAGGTGCCAGAGTCAACACAGCAAAGAGGACTCCAAGCATGGTGCCAGTTCTGGGTGCTGCAGGTTCAACTCCAGGCCATTTTATAGAGTTTCCTTTATCTCTGGGACATATAACTTAAAATGCAGAGCTATTCCAATACCAACGGAAAACCTGTGTCACTGTGGGATAATTCTTTATATACACAAGTTGCTAAAATATCCCCATTTAGGTGGACCTTGGATCCAGGCTATATAAACAACATGGTTAAAAAGAATTCCAGATTAGTTGCATATTATCTACAGCAGCTGTTTGCATTTCCATTGCCTTGAAAATTCATCAGAAAGGTGTTCACAGAAGGAAAATGTTAAATTAATTATTTTAACACTTGGTGCTATGTCAGCAGTAAGTGTCTGATATATTTGGACAGCGATAAATTCAGATGTGTTGGTGGGGTTGGATTAGTTGATCTCTAGAGGCTCCCTTCCTACCTTAGTTATTGTACAATTCTATGACTGTTTGGGATTTTTAGTCTGGGGTCTGCTTTTGTTTTTGTTTTGTTTTGTTTTGTGTGTGTGTACCTGGGTGGCATCTACCACATTGTACTGACTGAAAACCTGTATCTTCCTTCCCAGCTCAAGTTGCATGTGTTTTAGCATGCCAGACTTCTTCAAAAAACCAGACTGTAATCACTTTGAAGTGGATTATACTTCAAGCCATACAAAGAACCAGCTGCCCATGATGAAGCAGAAATCCTGGTATGTTGTGGTGAGTCAGACTCCATTCCTTTCCTATTTCCCTTTGTTAGATCAGCAGCACAGCCCTGGAAAAAAACCAGGGTTCCTGCAGCATTGCAAATGAGCCTGTGTACACCCCAGATCAGTGCTGACCTATGCTACAACACACTGTGAGCTTGTTAATGAAAAAGGGCAAAGCACCTTCACTCACAGCACAAAGCAGACAAGAGCAGGCAGTTACACCCCTCTGGAGATGCTGCCACAAAGGGAAGTGTCCTAATTCATTACTGACATGTGAGATCAGTGACTAGATATCAGTGCTTACCCCTGTCTCTTTTTTTCTTTTCATCTTCTACTACAGGAATTTTCTCTCTCACCTTTTCATCCATTGAAAAACTGTTGCTGGTTATTTGAAAAACAAACAGCTCTATCCTGTACGCCGGGACACCCATAGGGAACAAACTCACTAGAATGGAAACAAATATCGTAATGTTGGTTTTGCAACTAGAGCTGTGTTGTACACAGACACCAAACAAGAGGCTCAAAAATGATGAAATAAATCTAATGTTTAATGTCAGGATTAACAAGCAGAAAAATCCCTGATTTCCAGAGCTTCCATCCAGCAGTGTTTCATATTCAAGGTACTGTTTCGGATGAAAGATGCCTGGAGCACACATGTGGAGGGCAGAAATATAGAATGCTTTGCTGTTTTGTCTGCTTCTCAAGAATGTATTTTCCTACCCAGACAATAGTACTTGAGAAAGCTGCATTTTGAATTGCAAATTAGATCAACCAAACCCTGTTCCGGCATCTTGTATTTATTATCTGACAAAAACAGAAACCAGGATTAACAGTGCAGAATTGAGATTCTAAACTTTTTTCCATTAATTTGTTGGCTCTTTTCTTAGTGTCTGAATTTACAAGCTAAACAACATGTTATGCTGCTCAGTTTAACTTCCATGTCACTATCATTTTCACTGAATTCCAACTAAAAGTATAAATTTCAGATGGTCAGTTACTATTTTAACTTTCTTCATTTGTTGTGTGCTTGTAAACATGGAATATTGTTTAGTTCTTTAAGCATTTCTGCATTTCAAATATAACCTTCTACTCTCTTGCATACTGTAAATAGAGAAACCCTGTTTCTTTTTCCCCTTCTTCATGGAGCAATTCTGAAACAGTTATTTTGTTATGGAGGAAATGCTCATAGGAATCCTAATACATTTAATGTAAAACACTCTCAAAGCTGTTTTGGTTTTTGTTCTATTCATGCTTTCTGTGATTGCAGCTTATCCATCTTTTCCAGGCCTTAACAGTCTTCCTTGGACTCCATGGGTGTCATGCTGCTGGCAATTCTGCCAGGGGACATCAAATGGCTCAGCCTCCAGCTGATACCATGGTGGCTTGGAAATAGACCCCTGGAAATTCTTATCACCTTCATGCCCGACGTTTCACAGAAACAAAGCAGCTCATGGAACTCCAGTGAGAAAGAGCTTCTGGTGTCCCCCTTTAAAGCAGAATAGTAAATATCTCCTTCAATACACAATGCACCTGTGTACAACTCATAATGGACTCTGTTGCTTCCCTGTCTTTATTCCCTTGAAGTGCAATTACTCTGATATACTAATTAGTAAATGGAATTGTCTGGAAAAAAGTTACAGACACTGAAATCTGCTTTCCTGAGGGATGTTTTTCATCCAAAACCAGACAGTAACCCCTCTAAAAATTTTAAGTTAAATCCTGACCCAGTTTTTCCTTGGGACCACCAGCTGTGACAAATTCATTACTTGCTGGATTGGCTGTTAAATCTGCTGCTTGATGGTTCCCTGGGATCATTTCTGTGTTCCTCAAAGAAAAGCTTGGCCTTCTTTCCTCAGTACAGAACAAGGTTACACAGAGCAAGGAAATGGAGATGAACATTACCCTCTGTGTTTTTGTCATCTGTTGTGCCTTCCAAATTGTCTTATGTCCAGCTTATATCCATTTATAGGTTACTTTCCACACTGTATTTGCAGTCAATACTGACCACAGATGGAACATAAGGCTCTGCTTATCTAAACTGGGTGTGGAGCAAAGGCAGGAGAGAACAGAGACAAAACCAACAAAAAACCCAGCCACACTTCAGCAATCAGATTAGACTGAAAGATATTTATTTAGAAACAACAGCTTTGGTATTTTAAAACCAAACAACCTGTAAGTCACTAGAAAGTGGGATATCTTCTCCATAGCCAAAACAAATCAATGCACAAAGTCTCAATAGGCTTCGAATAGGAAACCTGTAGATCAGCATTTCCAAGTGTATACCAGAAAACAATTTAATTAAAATGATTTTGTACTCTACAGTCATAAAGGTTGAAAAACCTGTTACGAGAACTTAGATATCTACACTTCAATTGACTGTTACTGAAGTTGAGGAAAAATTAACATACTCCCCCTCCCCTCAAGCAATAAATTAAAAACTGTATACCAGAAAGGAAGTTACACTAAAGTTTTCTAGTTAACTCTCAGAAGGGAATCATCATCCTTTATTTTTCTGTAGAATTAAAAAAAAAAATCAAAATATCAAAGGACTTAGTATATCTTCAAGTATTTTCACCAAATGGATTACTCCTAGGGAACTGAACAGCTTACAGCGAAAGGAAACATCTTCTACACAAGCTTCTGGGATAGACTATTGAATCACCACACCTTCCAAATCTCGGGTTCCTGTCATAGCAAGGCACAAAAGGATTGTTGCTTTCAAATGGTCCTTGTTCTCGGCTGCAAAATTGCCAGGAGTCTTGTGCAAATGGAGGCTGAAAGCAAGACTAAGTTCACTTGGACATGGGGATGTTCCCATTCAATTAATGGAACAGGGTGTTATTTCAAGACCTTCTATCTGGCTTACTGCTACAGATTCTGAGCTTCAACTGGCTTTCACTTCTTCCCTGTTTCTGGAATCAAGTTCTGCATCACCTTCACTGCAGAGTTGTTTGCTCTGCAGTGCTCAGGAAGATGAGGGGTCAGGTCAGCCCTGGGCTGTGGCTGTGAAGCCTCTGGGCACTTCAGCGGGCAGTGTCGGGGACAGTCACCTGCAGCAATGTTAACAAGTCACTTGGTAAAAGGCAGAAGGCAAATCTTGGAGACGACAAAGGCAACTGGATCGACAACAGTGAAAGGACACAATTACACCATTCCAAGGACATATTTCAGGCGCATGTCAGGGCACAGCTGTTACACAATAACTGACATCACCTCCCAACGCCTTCCTCCCTTTGCACTGAAGATCATGATCAGAGGCTTGTAACTGCAGTTGTCTGATACACATTTCTATCCTACCTCTTCCTAGGGTAGTTTGTCTGGCTACAAGCACCTCCCACTCAGTCTTTTATTGGATCACAGGTATTCAGACTGCTTGGGTCTCCAGTGCTCAAAAGGACAAAACCAGTGAGCTGACAGGGAAAATTCTAACTCACAATTCTAACTCACTTTAAACCCCACACATATCAGCTGTCAAGTTTAGTTCAACACCTTCTGTTCAGCCTTACCTATCCAAGATTGAATTTGATTTTACAATTTGGAATAACAGTACAATCTATAGCTAGAACTTTTCCTCTGACAGCTCTGTTTAACTATTTTTTTTTTTTTTTTAACCTACATATAACACTGTTCAGCCCTCAGGAGAGAAGCCTCTGAACAGCACAACCAGCTCACACAGCAAATCCAGTCTAGTCTTGCATTTCCACTTCATATCAACACACAATCAGAAAGTCTCAGTACTAAGAGCAGATCTCACCATCTATTGTCTATTCTGTACTAAGTTTTTACAGCAAATAAGTTTTCCAAGGCAACTCAAAACAACTTGAAATTTTTTACACCCAGGTAAGATGCATGAGAGCTTGGAGCCAGAACCTTCAACTCACAGTAAAAAGCACTCAGTACTTTCCTTAACAAAGCTTTGGATTTTGTCTGACTGGGAGAAACATCAATCCAGCATCTTCCCAAAATGATGGTGGTAAGTGTGGTTTGATGGAGGACTGCACAGTGTCTAGAATATGAACATGTACCACAAGTCCCAGCAGGTCAGAACCTTCACCTCAGAACACCAGCCTGCCTTTGGGTGTTCTGTGTGACATGTCACACATTCAGAGCAGGCAGGCAGGTGTGCAGGTCTCCACACAGCAGTACAGACAGGTACAGCAGCTCTCTCACACGCTTTCTGGTACTGAATAACAAGAAGCATCATCTCATGACAACTGAGATTGCTGGTCTAGAAAGGAGCAATGTCCTACACTGATGTGTGGGAAAAGGACAGAAAGCTGTGTTTGCCTCCACCTGCAGCCTCACAAATACCTAAGGACACACAACGAGTTTATCTTTTCTAATGATTGTGAGCCCTACTGCTCCAATCACTGCCCTAATCCTCCTTCTTGCAAGAGGTCACAGATTGCTTGTTTCAAGAGAGACTGAAAATCATCACAGTCCAAGACAGAGCCTGCCCAGGCACAGCTGACATGACACCAGGCTGACAACACTCAGTGGACAGCAGCCAAAAGCAGCAGCCTTATACCTTACTCCTGAAGAGTGGCTTGGCTCCCGGCCCACAATATTCGTTGTAGATGAGTTTGAACAGAAATAAGTGAAACAAAGTAATTAAGGAGGCCACACTGAACCAAAACAGGAAGGGTAAGCCTGGGTATTGCTTGGCCATGTGTTCCTCATGAGCCAGAATAGCTTTTAGGTGGAGTGTGTGTCTTAGGTCCTGCAAGTGGACCAGATCTGTTGATATATAAAGCAGTGGTGTGATGGGTTGAGTCACCATGACAGGGAAGGTGTGACCTCGTGCCTCTGAGGTCAGCTCCACGGGCTCGTTCATGCAGCCAGCCTCACACGCATACAGTCGGACTGGCTTGTCCTGGAACTTCACAGACACATGCAAGAAGGGCTTTCCTTCAGCATCCAGGAGAACAGCTAAATTGATCAAGTCCTTATTGTAATGGATGCCACGTAAGGAATAGCTGTTATGAAGTACATCAGGGTCAGCCTGAAACTGAAGATGGTTTTCTGTGAATTGCAGACCCCCAAAACTAAGCACCATTCCCTGCATGAGCCCATGGACTCCAGCTGTCACCAGACCCTTGCAGCCCCGTTTCTGGAGAGTCAGCTTCCACAGGTCTGAGAGCTGCAGGATCTGGGTGACACTGGTCAGCTTTGGTGGCCAGAGGTTCTGGGCGTGCATGGTGGCGTGGCCACTGAAGCAGTGGTCAGCGTAGTTCAGGCTGGCTTCAATCTTCTCCCTGTCCTCCCCAGCCAGGAGAGGGTCTAGCAGAGGGGCTGGCACAGTTGACAGCACATAGTACAGGGTCATATTGACAGTCTCACTGGATGGGGTGTGTGCATCTGTGATCTTTCTCATTTCAATCCCTGTAGCAAAGGAAAACAACCCATAGTCACAAATTAACCAGGAGGAAAAGAAGATCAAGCCCACAGGTGTTCTTTAGAACATCTAAGAAACCTTTGTCCATAAAACACCAAAGCTACACAGTGGAACTAAGAATCAGCAGTGAAAAAATACATGTATAAAAGTTATTCTGTATTATTAACTGTTTCATCGTGTTACAACGTGTAGCAGGCATGAAAAATGAAATTTATTATTAGAATAAATACTCTACAGAGCATTAGAGCTTCTTTTTGGTTTGTTGTTTGTTTGGGTTTTTTTTCTAAACAAACATAAATATTCCCTTGTGTTTGTCTAAGGAGACACTCTCTCTGCTACTTGGGAGTTTGAAAGCCAAGCTCCCACTAAATACAATGCTAATTTAATATACAGATGCATTACAGGCCTGTCATCATGATTCTGCAAGAATGAGTTGTCAAAAGAACATAATCTTTTTACAAAATAGCAAGTTCTACATTATTTGGTCAGCTGCTCTTTTATGTAAGACATGAAAATCTTAAGAAAAAGCATCCTTGTAGAACAGCCCTTAACTTCCAAGCAGAAGCTTTTATGTTATCACTAAAGGTCAACTTTATTTCCAACTAACATGCAGGGTAAATCAGTGAAGCCACAAAAAGCAGCACACACAGAATAATGATTATAAATGTTCTTCTCTCACTTCCTAGACGTAGTCAGGTGTACTCCACTTTGTAAGGCAAGTTGGCTTCCAAACCAGGAACACTGTTTTATTATCCCACAACCCAGCAGGAAGAGCAGAGCCTCTGTAGACCTTACAGCAACCAGGACATTGAGCTTTCAGCCACCCTCTAAAACAACCCCATGGAAGTTGAGCATCACTTTCCTTACCTGAAATAAACAAATCAGACCAGGTCTGCTGGTGCTCCTGGAAAAGATCTTCTACCCCCATCTGCATCACCTCCAGCATCTCTTTCTTGGCTGCCTCCTTGAGCTTGCTGAAGGTCTCCTCCAGCCTGGAGACCTCGATGGGCTCCGAGGTGTACACCACTGACAGCACGGTCTCATCAAAGTGTGACTTGGGCGAGACCTGCACCCGGCTCACGAGTTTCTTGGCAGCCACCACCACCAGCACCATCTTGGGGCTGCCGGCCAGCAGCAGGCGGCCGGAAGAGAGCAGGAACTGCCGCTCCTCCACCTTCTCCAGGCTGGTAGCGAAGCGCCCGCCCAGCGGGGACGAGGCGGCGGGGGCCGAGGCCTCGAAGGCGGCCACTCGCTCGGTGGGGTTGGCGATGCGGATTCGTTGCAGGTAGAGATGGGGTCGGCTCCGGTGGGCCACCACCTCCTCCCGCACGGTCACGCAGTCCCCGGCGCTGGCCCCGGGCCCCGTCTGGACGCAGCGCACCCTCCGCACGGCTCCGTCCCGCAGCGCCGCCAGCGCCGCCCGCGCCTCTCCGCGCCCGCCCA
>VWYP01016359.1:12762-89747 GCA_013400435.1 Pycnonotus jocosus
CTTCCCGGCCCCGGCCCCGCCGCACCGGCCCTAAGCCGCCATCGCCGCCGCGCCCTGCGGCAACTCCGCCGCGATTGGCGGCGCTTTGCGGCGCTTTGCGACAGCCGCGCTCTCCGCCCCTGAGGGGGGCTTGGCTGGGAGAGGCGGCCCGGCCCGCCCGAGGCCCCCGGAACCGCCGGGACCCCTGGATTCCAACCCTCCGGCTTCCAATCCACCTGGCTTTCAACCCTCCGGCTTCCAACCCCGCCGGCTTCCAACTACCTCGGCTCCCGGTCCTCCTTTGCTCGGGGCCCTCCCGTCTCCGGGCCCCTCCCGTTACCGGGATCCCTCTCGGCTCCGGGATCCTCAGCTTCCAACCCCGCCGGCTCCGGGACCCCCCGGCTTCCAAGCCCCTGTCTCCGGGCCCGCCGTGCCTCTGCCCCGCTCCCTCTGCTGTATCCGCGGGTGCCCCCGGCTGAGGTTTTGTGTCCCCTGCCCGGGTCACTGCACCGATCGAAAAGGCCTGGAGGGATTTTCCGTAATTTCCGTAATTCCCGTTGCAGTTTACTGGTTTACCACAACAGACACTGTGCGGGAAAGGAAGTTTTTTTTCTATTAAAGTGTATCCCACTGTGTCGTAAATACAAGGACAAACTTTCTCACGTGTCTTAGATGTGCAACAGGAAAGCTTTGTATCCACAGCAGTGCTCCAAAGAGAGAACGAGAAACACAGTTGCAAGCAAGTCAGACAGAAACACTGTGAGTTAAAGTAAAATGTGAAATTCTCGACCGGGTTGAAGCAATGAACCAGCTCAATGAAGGGAAACAGAGACACGTTCTTAGTTTATTCCTAAATAAGGAATGAGGAATAATTAGGCTCAAATAGCTCAAAAACGAGCTATTTGATTGCGGGGAGGGCACTGGGATCCCAAAACTGCGGGTGAGATCCCATTCCTTGCAGGTTTCAGTGGGGCTGGCGGTGTCTCAGCTCTGAGGCTGCTGTAAGAGCAGAGCTCTGACCCTTCCCGTTTTCAGGAAGTTGCTGCTGTGCCTGGAGCACGTGTTGCACGTACTCGCTGGAACATCTGCACTGGCAGCTGGCTCTGTTTAAAAAGACAGGCAGGCGGCTGCAGCCAGTGCACAGAGCAGTGCAAACACACCAGCGGGGGAAATGTGCTCGCTGGCTTGGCATAGCTGCAGAATACAAAGCTGTCAAACAGAAACAGCCTGGGTACAGTACCATAAACAATGAGGCATTCATGATTTCGAGTGTGCAAAAGCGCTTTTGGTTTAGACTGGAGAGATTTAAAATCATTAAAATGAGAAACTTGAAATTTTAAAAATCCGTGCTGAGTTTGCAGCTCAGTCTGAGGTTTGAAGGTGAAGGACTCAACATCTTTGCTGTGGCTCCTGCCTTAAGCTGTTGAAGCTGCTACAGATTTATCATGGGCTTTGCAAAGTACTGAAGAAATCTAAAGTGAAAGTATGTTCTCTTTCCTTTTTTAATTTAAGGAAACTGGCATTTTTGCAAACAGAAGTTTTCTGAAATCACTATCTTAGAGAGAATTAGTATTTCCTTGGGTTCTTGCCTGGAATGCTTATTGCTTGACCATGAGGAATGTTCTATTTGACTGGTAATTATGAGGGAATTCCTGAACTGGGGAGAAGGAAAGGAAGGAAAAGTGCTTTGAACACACTCAAGAATATTCTCAGTGAACAAATAAACAGTAATGGGGATTCTTTGGGATAGTGTTGTTATAGACCATGGAGAATATCTAGCTCTTCATCTGTGACCCTTCTAATGTGCTTGACTTTCCTTGTTCTATCTGTGATTTCTGTTAATTTAAAGAGGTGATTTACTGACAGGCCTCACACAGGATCTGTGTCAGTGGTAGCTCTTCATCTGGTGTCCTGCAGGCTCAAAAATCTTACATTCACTACAGTGTAGAAGTGACCATAAAGCAAATGTTAATTCTAAGAAGTATNGTTTCCCTACATCTAAATCTTACATTCACTGCAGTGTAGAAGTGACCATAAAGCAAATGTTAATTTTAAGAAGTATAAATTTCTAAGACTGGATTATTTTGCTTGTTCCCAAAAGCAGAACAAGGCAGAACAAAACCCTGCCTGGATAAGGGGTCAGGGTTACAGCAAGAAAACCCAGCACAAGGCCACAGAGATTAATGTAAGACTTAAAGATGTGTATATGGCCAGAGAAAACCAGTTAGTACAGGAAACAAAACCGCTGCAGATTTTGTGTTCACCAAGGAAATACAGGAGGTGGCAGGTAGGAGGAAAGTATGAAGAAGGTATTTAATAAGACTTCCAGTTTTTCGAGCCGTGCATAACATTAGAATGCATTTCTGGTTTGCTTTTTATACATTAATATCCCATAAGTGTCAGCCAGCTGCAGCCCACCAGCAGCTGAAGCTGGCCAGAGAGTGACTCCTCTCGTCCTACACCGGCGTTTGCTCAGTGCCTGTTTGCCCCTCTGCACATCCACTGCCCGGTGCCCCAGGGCCGCGGGTGCACCCCAGGATCAAACCCACGAGCTCCCCGGCTCGCTGTTCCCTCGCTTTCCACGCAGTCCCAGCGCTGTGTCCCACGTCCCAGCCCTGCCCCGGCTGCCCGCCCGCCTCTTGCGGGGGCCGGGGCTGCCCGGGAGGAGGAGCCAGCGCCTCCCGCTTCCTCCGCCCGTCTCCGCCGGGCGGGTCTGGTGCGTGGCACAGCTCCGGCAGCCCCGGAGCCGCCCGGTCCGTCCCGCCGGCATCGCTCCCGGTCAGTGGCAGCTCCCGGATCGCGGTCCCGGGGGTGAAGTCGCCTCCATGGTGCCTCCGGCGGTGCCGCTGCTCTGGGCGGTGCTGGCGCTGCTCGGGGCGGGGGGTGGCCGTGCCTCGCAGCAGGAAGGTAAGGGGGGGCTGCTCGGGGCACGGGGGGGACCGGCAGCACGGGCAGTCGGGCTGATGGACGGGCACAGCCGCCCTGGGTGGCACTGCTGGCCTCCGCGTCCTGGTCTGGCTCCCAAGCGTTGCTCAGCCGAGCCTACGGCAGTGTGAGCCCCTGGGCGGCACCTCGTGCAGCTCGCAGCTTCGTGAGACAACATCATTTCATCCCGGCGAAGGACTCTCGGTGGGTTGCATCCCACCTGGGTCAGCCTCTCCCTGCTTTTGAACTTAGGCGGTTCAAGAGTTAGGTAAAGGGGAGAGCGTTTGATCCCAGACTGGCCACACTGATTCCATGGATCAGGGATGCTCCTAAAATAGCATCAGCCTGTCCCCCCGTAAACAGTTGGTAGAAGCTCTGGAGTAGTTGGTAGAACAGCAGAGGATTAGAGCAGCTTCAGAGTCAGCAGCACCGACAAAGTGGTTCATACACTGTCACTCTGCCAAGAAGTTTGGATAATTATCTCTGTCTTCATTAGAGAAGTAGCAATTAGGATGAGATTTAATCTTGTTACACAGAATATTTCCCTTCACAGTGTGATTCTGCTATAATAACCTTTATTATATATGTGCATTACTTCATACAGTTAGTGTGTTTCTGTGGGGGTGTTGGGAATTCTTTGGCTATGGTGGCATAATTAAAACAAAGAATCTCTGTGCTATCCTGCCTTCCTTGCACATCCCAAATCTTCCACAGTTTTAGTAGGGTTTCAGAGTGCACTAGAGATATAAAACTGAGAGCTAGGAGAGAGAATGAGGTAAATTGGTTAGGAAGAGGGATTTGGAATTAGCTGAACCCACCACTTTTGGCATGGGTCAAAGAGAAAATGCCTCATCTTTCCTGTGCCTCAGCTTCCCCAGAGTAATGTGAGAGCAATGATACCTGTCTTCTCTCTTGGATGTTCTTTTAGATCTCCACAAAAGCTCTCAGCATTTGTTATTTGTAGTTGATAGAATTAAAAAAAAAATCTTCTGTAAATGTAATACAGAGATTATATTATCCACTGTTAAAATGTGCAGGGTTTTTTTCTATTTGATCCCCATATTAATGATATTTTCTTAGACACTATCTTAACAGGAAGTGGCACAGTAAGATTTCCCAAATCACAGCCTAGGGATAAATTCATTCCTTGTCCTAAAATGCAGCTGCAGCTCTGCTTTCCCTGTAGACTTAGAGCAGAAGTAAATAACTTTATTTTTTTTGTTGTTACTGAACTCATGTGGTCTCTGATTTTTATTCTTTATAAAAACTCAGAAATTTACTAAATCATTTCATTGTGATCTTGGTATCAGGGTTCCTGTTCCAGTGCTTTGTTCTTACAGAATCCTTTTCATCTATAGAGCTCTAAAACCTTCACAAAAGTGGTAAATGTTCTCTTTTATCATCCTACAGATGGAAAAACAGAGATAGCAGGATTGGCTTCTTGTTGCACAGCAGAACCAGCAGTACAGTCCAGCTCCCCTGGTTCTGGGTCCAGTGCTTGCTTTGTTAACAACCCTGTGGTTGTGTTTTGCAGCCATGCCATTATTAAATGCATTTATACAATTCCTAATTGTCAGTGTGGCCCAGGGAGCCTTTGGGCCCAGGAGGCCCAGCTTAGCAGAGCAGGCTGCATTTCTACATATGGAAATTGACTGTGATGTGGGAAACAGGGAAGCATCAATCTGTTTGGATTGTTTTGAAAAGTTTCCATGTGATACTGAAAGTAAGAGGGTTTACTGCTCTGTCCTTGAAAGTACCTATCCGCTGCATCAGTGTTCAGCAAAATCTTTGGGAAAGAGAAGAAAGAGTTAAAGCAGAAGGAGTGGAGGCAACATAGCACAAACTTCCAGAGCTGGGCTGAAGGAATGTCTCTTGGGATGGAAAGCTCTCGCTACTGCAGAGAGTTCTTAAACCAGAAACTGAGCTTAGTGTCTCTCAGTGTCCTACCCCACAGGGAATCTGTAACTTGGGATTCTGCTGGGGATGAGAGTGGTCTTTGTGCTGGTTTTTCATGCTCCTGTGAGCTCACAAACTGTATGGGGAGAATTTTCGTGTCTTAGAAATAGGACACCGCTTCCGGTTCTGTGTGAGCCTTTAGCGCTCATCCTGTCCAGCAAACTTTTGGCAGCCAAGGCATAAACAGTGTGTGGCTTTCTTGGGGTGGCAGCATGAAAATGAATTAGAGATTGATTTAATGTGAGATGCCTGAGATTTTGGGTTGAAATAACTGCATAGCAGTCAGGATCCTTTCTTTCTTCCCTTCTTTCATTCTCTTATCATTACCATATGCTTTCTCCCTTCATGTACTAGAATTTGAGGGTTGTCTACATTCCTCTCTGGCAAACCCATGTTTGTCCCCCTCTTCCTTGGCAGTATGATCCTCACCTTCTCAGAATCCACGAGCTCAGAGCTGTCTCATAAATCTGTCGTGGCTTTCTGTGTGCCATCATATGGCTGGAAACTGTAATGGCTTTAACATATTCCCTGAGGACATACATATTTTACTCATTTGTTTGCTCCCTCTGACTGGGCTGGACACAAGACACTGTGCTGCAGGTGCTAGATTAGGAATGCACTTTATATGTCTAAAAATCTGCCCTTAAAACTGCACCTATGTGGGATTCATATTCTTTTATTTATCACTTTGTGCACATGTCTAATAAATACAATTAGACCTGACCTGTTGATTGTTCTCAATCTCTCTTCTCTTTCTTATTCTGATGCAGGTAAAGGATTTGAGGAATTTCTTTGAGAATATCTTCTTTCTTCCTAACTTGGAATCTTGCACTTTTTACTTTTGCTGCCTTTGTCTGGTGCATCTAAAACTCCAGCTTCTAGATCCTCCCTCTCTAAGACCAGACAGAATATCAATTTCACAGGTACATGAGGGAGATACATCTGGTACATCCATTGATAGAAATCCTTGTTCCAAAATAAGCCTGCTGAGGCCAAGGATATGTGCTTTCAGTTTTTCCTGGTATTTTCTGACGTTTAAATCGGATGGCCAGATTTGCATTTAAACATTGTTGCCAGAGCCTATACAAATTCCTACTTCAGCAAAACTGTTAAGGTGAAGTATAAGATTTCATCATTGCAATGAGGAAACCAGAACTTCCACAGAAAAATCAGGGTGCCACAGAGAAATTTTGAAAGAGAGCTTCAAGATTTAGTTTTATCATTTTTAAGGGATTGGAAATGAAAAGCAAGTTTGGGAGGAGGATGTAAATGAAAATTATAGCACAATTAAATTCACATTGAATATGTATGAAAAACTGGAAAATGCTTCAGGAATGCAGTAAAAAGTTGAAGCAGCCATGGAGAGGGAATAATAACATTTAGTCTAATTTTGGTTTTCCCTACATCCAGTGAATGCTGAGTGACAAAAAAGCAGGTCTGTGAGGAATAGAAAGTCAAAACTGCATTAAATAGATGACTTCCAAATGGGCATTTTGTAGTAGTTCTATTTTTTAGCTTCAAGTTTAATTTCCTTTGTACTCTGTGTGAGAGAAGAGAATTGTAGCTTTGACTAGCAGGGCAAAACACCCACTTAATAAATTTTATTATCTTTTTTTAGCTCAGGCAATGAAATTGTATCTTTACATAATCTCTCGTTTTATACTCACAATTGAGTTAGGTGTGGAACAGCAGGTTGTGGAAACAACACAGGTTGAGTATCTCTTGTGCTTTCCCCTGTGTGCAGAAAACCTGCTGGTTCTGACTGTTGCCACCAAGCAGACTGAAGGATTCCAGCGGTTCAGAAGATCAGCCCAATTCTTCAACTACAAACTCCAGGTGATGTCTAACAGCTTCCATGGTGGTGGGTCAAAGGGAATTTCAAATTGTGAAATGGATATGACTTGGCCCCCCAGTGTTTAAATAAAAGCTCAAGAGAGGACACACACCTGCTCAGCTGGCTGAAAAATACCGTGACTGGGTCATTTCTGCAGAATCCTGAGTGTTGGCTTGACATGAGATCCATAACTCCTGCTCAAGGGAGCCCCATGGCACTTTTCCATTGCACTGCCAAGACACACAGTACAGAGTGTGCTTCTGTCCCTGTGCTAGGAGTGCTTTGTCACTGTACTGTTGTGACACTGACTGTCCAGCCCAGAGACTGGATCAAAGGCTGCCTACTCCATTTGTCCTGGGGCTGTTATTTTTGCTGTGATTTGGGCTCAGAGTTATCAGCACCACTAAGTTTGTGGGGTTTGGTTTTTTCCTGTGAGCCTTGCTGGGAAAGTGCCCTGTTGAGGTGACCTTGTGCCTGTCTCTGTGTAGGTGCTGGGGCTGGATGAGGAGTGGCAGGGTGGAGATGACCAGCAGCCAAGTGGAGGTGGGCAGAAGGTTCGTCTCCTGAAGGCAGCTCTGAAGCAATATGTGGATAAAGAGGACTTGATCATCCTTTTCACAGACAGGTAATGGTGGCAAAGAATTTGTCAGGAACTGAATTTTACAGCTGTTTGGACAGGCTCTAACTGAGAAGAAATGAACTGTGAAATCAATTGCTTTTGAAAAGTGTGTCCAAATCTCTGTTGGTTTTTATGTGGTTTTTTGGTTTTTTTGTTGTTGTTTTTTTTTCCCTGAATGCTCTGTAATTTCCTGGGAATCACTCAAAGCTGCATCCGTGGCAGTTGGGAAGGTCTGATCAGAATAGACTGATGCCAGTTCCTGCATGAAACTGATAGTGTTGCACCTGATTCTGCCATGGTGGAATTTGGCTACCTCTATCTGCAGAGAATGAGCAGACAATTGCTATGGAGCTAGGCAGGCCTTTCTTACCAGAGTTATTTGTTTTATAAAGTGAAGTAGGCTACAGCACATCCCGACAGCCAAGAATTAGTCTGCCAGAGAGGTGAAGAGAGAAAAGGATGAGTTGAAGTCTCAGTGTCTTTTCATATGCCCAGCATATGAATAAGACACTTTAATTAGTTGCATTACAAAAAATGTAATACTGTTAAACAGTACTAAGAGAAAGGGATTCCCAAAGAATTAGCTGTTTCTAGAAACTTTTCTCACTGACATGTTTTTCTGACTCCATTCCTTTTGTCCTTTTTTGTGTTTCTTTCTCTAGCTATGATGTGCTCTTTGCTTCAGGCCCCACAGAACTGCTGAAGAAGTTCAAACAAGCCAAGAGCAAGGTGGTGTTCTCAGCAGAGAGTTACATCTATCCTGACAGAAAGCTGGAAGCCAAGTATCCTCAGGTGCGAGATGGAAAGCGCTTCCTGGGTTCTGGAGGTGAGACACAGAGCTTGCTTTCAGCTTTCTCCTCCTATTTGACCTGTGGGAGAAGTGGCAAAGCAAACTGAAAGTTCAGATGAGTCTCTGCAGCAACACAGGGTGTAGTGAGATTTCATGTGACAGAGTGAAAGTGCATGTATACAGGAGTACTTCCATGTTTTGGTCATCTAGGTTGAAACACTTCCTCATACTTATTCCCATAGGCTTCATAGGTTATGCTCCAAACCTGAAGAAGCTTGTGGAGGAGTGGAAAGGACAAGATGATGACAGTGACCAGCTCTTCTATACAAATATCTTCTTGGATCCAGAAAAAAGAGTAGGTGTATTTAGATTCTGGGTTTCTGAAAATTTGCATTCTAGCCAGTGGCCCCCTTTTCTGTTATTAGCAGTTTTTATATTTAAGCATAAAATGTGAATGGGAAGAGAGGTGTCTGA
Organism: Pycnonotus jocosus; assembly: GCA_013400435.1. Lineage (NCBI taxonomy): Eukaryota > Metazoa > Chordata > Aves > Passeriformes > Pycnonotidae > Pycnonotus > Pycnonotus jocosus. Next base: position 21,340 of record VWYP01016359.1, read on the forward strand.
AAACAAGTCTTACTGGAGGCTCATAGCAGTATCTGTAGGTGCTGGTGTTTAAAGCCATTGAGTGTGGAGGAACTAACCAGCCTCCTCCCAGGGGATGTGAAACTGCAGAGTGCAGAGCTGAATTAGAGATATCCAACCTAGCACTGAAGTACATTTTAGGAAGATGCCATATAACATCCTACAGAAACCTGGAATGAGCCCTGGAAGCAGCATTGCCATTCCAGCACTGTGTGGTGCACTCACCAGACCATCCAGCCCACAGGTCGTTCTGGTTCTGCTGTCCCTGCCCAGTTGTGCATTACAGAGGCCAGTCTGTCCCTGGGGACACACCAAATGCATGGAGAACTCAAACTGTACCAGCCATTTACAAATCAAGAGGAAACATTTGAAATAGGGAACTGCTATCAGAGTAATTAGAGAGAGACTTGCAATTTTTTTACCAGCTAGGCTAGTAGAAAATTTAGAACAGCTGGACTTTTTTAGTTCTCCAAATCTGAGAATGACTTGTGATACTTTAACGTGAACAGTCCCTTTAATGTTCTCATCTGCAGTTCTGGCCCTGTGCCATGCAAGGGCTGAGTAATTCCCCTTACTTGGCACTCAGACAGTGCATGTTAGCACCCTGCTGTCCTTTCCAGTAATCAGTCTTAATAGATGCCTGCAGGGACACAGAATTCTGTTAAGTCAGAGCTGCATTTTAGTCCCACTCAGTCAGAGTGTGCCTTGCAGCAGGGGATAAAAACAAAGATTGCACAAGCTGATCTTGTACCTTACTGTCCTCTGGTTTAACACTGGTACCTGGGGCAATGCTTGAGGTCACACTTGTCCTGTGGATAGAAGGCAAGAAACTTTTCACAGCAGATGGTTTTGCTATCTGGCATTCCTGTGTTGTGGGGTTTATGACTGTATGTAAGTCTACTTCATTCATATCATGCAGATTTATTGACACACAGTGGCTTTAAAAGGGGGGTAGAAGGAGTTTGCATAGTTTAGCCTAATAGAATATATTTAATTTGTTCTATAAAATGGTTAATTGTCCCAGATTTGAATGAAATGTTATTATCTGGGAATGTTTTAGGCTTCAGAGTTAGGAGAGCTTGCAAAGACTATAGGAATAGGATATATCTTCACTGAGCATAGGGTCTGTTGCATGTAAACAATGGATGCCTTTTGTGTTCTAATTAAGGTTATTTATTTAATTCTTTTAAAGGAAAGTATCAACATCAGTCTAGACCACAGAAACCGGATCTTCCAAAACCTAAATGGAGCATTAGGTGAGATGGAAGAAGGAAGCTCATTTCTCCTTGGAATGCAACTTGCATGTTGACACCAGAAATATTTATGACTGAAGGGATTGTATTTCAGAAATGGCTGTCCCCACAGAAAAAGCTTTAGTAAAAGTCTCTGCCAAAGTTCTGGTATTTGTTTGAAATTCCACTGTGACCAACTATGTTCTCATTGCAATTCCTTCTCCACTTCAGGGAATGCAGGTCAGGTTTTTCATCTCACACCTCCTTGCCACTTTGATCTCCAGGCATGTTGGATTGCATTAGCCTTGGGGATTGAAGCTGGGAGGGACTTCCAGTGCAAGTAATAACACAGAGCCCTGCCTGGGGCTTGCCTGTCTTTCCGCTTCAGAGCCATGCTGGAATGCCATGGGAGGTGAGAAGCAGCCAGATATGCCTGTGAGCACTCACTGATTGTACCAGGCTTCTGACCTGGCCTGCAGATGGATTTAGCTAGTCCTGGCAAGAGAGATTCACTTGCTCTCCTGTCAATGCTGCCTAATGTTTTCAGTCTTGCTCCATTCCATCTTTATTCTGGTCAAGTAAAAAGTGATAATGGCAGTGTAGTTTTTGGCTCCTGCGCTAATTATATCAATGATAGACTGCAGCTTGTGTCTGTGCTAGTCTTTTTTCCAAAGGTTTTTGTATGGTTGCGTTGAGGCAACATCCTGGATGATCTCTGGCAGGAGGATGGGCTTTTGTGAGGAGTGACAAAGAGAGACATCAGGTGCATAGAACACTTAGGTGAGAAGGGCCTGAGTCCTCCCATCAATAGCTGTCCCTGTCATCAGTAGCTGTTCCTCACTGCACAGTTTGTCAATGCCAGTTTGGAAAGAATCTTTCAGTATGGCTTCTGCCAATTTCCCGTCACTGTCCAGCTTCCCAGCCATCCTCCTGTGACTTCACAAGATCATTCTGAACATTTTTTTCTCCTTTAAAGATTTGGTCTGTAGCCCTTAAACTACTTGTGCCTGGTTATCCATTGTCCACATTTTCACATTTCAGCAGTTTTTCTGTATAAATGAGGCATTGTGCTTCTAATTATCAATAAAAGCCTTAATATGATGACAATGTCATTTCCAGATGAAATAGTTCTGAAGTTTGAAAACTCACGAGTGAGAGCAAGAAATTTGTTATATGACACTCTGCCTGTGGTGATCCATGGAAATGGACCCACCAAGGTAAGTGGACTGTCCTGTGTGAAAGATTTGGTCTGTGTTTGTTGCAAAGTGACCCTTTAGGCTCCATAGATCAGGTTACTGCCTCCACATATACTGACTTTCCCTCTGTGCATTTACACTTGTGAAACAATAAGCAGTCCAGGCCCATAGCAGCAAGATAGATGTGGTTCAAAGACCCACGTGTAGTTGGACCCTCAGACTGTATGCTTTTCAGATTCTTTAGTTCACAGAGAAGGTAAATGACATTGAAATGTGATCCCACAGTGGGGGTGCACACAGAGAAACTCCCCTGCCCTGTAATGCATAATCTGGCAAATTGCCTTTTGCAGCTGCAGCTGAACTACCTGGGAAACTACATTCCTCAAATATGGACATTTGAGACTGGCTGCACGGTGTGTGATGAAGGTCTGAGAAGTCTCGTGGGGTTTAAGGTAAGGCTCCTGTGTCTATGCAAAACTTTCAAAACAAGTCCTACAATTGTTATGTGTCTGATGTGAAACATGACTCACCACTTCTCTCCTCTTGTCCCTGAATGTAGGATGAGGCATTGCCAATGATTCTGATAGGCATTTTCATCGAGCAGCCCACCCCGTTCCTCTCCCAGTTTTTCCTGCGGCTTCGTAACCTTCATTACCCAAAGCAACGGATCCAGCTCTTCATTCACAATCATGTAAGAGAAGTTGGCTTGTGATGGTCTTAGCAAATGGGGGGAAAATGTACACCTCATCCTCTACTCTAGGCACTTTTGCAACCTTGGGCTAGACTTCCAGGTTGTGTAATCACAGTATTTGTCTGCAGTGGCACCCATAAGATCACGTACTTATCTGCAGTGACACCTATCCAGCTGTAAATGTGTGGAAGTGGATTTAAGAGCTGTTGCCTGGCTGCTCATTTTCAAGAACAGGAGGCTGAGTGGTCTGGATGAGCCTATCTTACCTGTTTTTCCTTACTTTTGGAATAGGAGGAACATCACCTGATGGAGGTAGACTCTTTTGTAGAAGAGCATGGCAACGAGTATCTCACTGTCAAAGTGATCGGACCAGAGGATGAGGTGGAGAATGCTGAGGCACGTAACTTGGGCATGTAAGTGAAGAGGCCATACATGATAGCCAGCACAGACAGCCTGTGTCCAAACTAAGACATCTGTTTTTTCTGAGAATCATCCCTGCCAAGTGATTGCTCTTCTTTTTTCAGTCACCCTTTCAGTTTTTCTAGCATTAACTCTAATGCTCTTATATATGGGGAGAAAATCAGCTTCCATACCAGCTCACCTTGTCCAGTTTCACTGTGTCTCCCACCCTTATCTATATACTCAGTCACAGAGCACAAAGGATATGCACCTATATCTCTAAAGAGCAGGAGTGTTGTAGCAAAACTAAGAACTAGTGGGAGAGTATCTTCCTGGCTGTGATCAGGAGGTTTGAGCTCAGGTGTGGACTTGGGCCAGTTGTAAATGGGAACCTCTTCAGTTTGAGCTGAGGAAACAGTTTGCTAATGGTGGTTTTGGCTGTGTCTCAGTATCTGCTATTGGATGCTGAATCTGATGTGCTTGTCACTGTGCTGGCCCTCTGGGTTGTTACGTTAAACCAAACTTCTCTGAGCACCCAGAAGACCTTTAGACGACAAGGTGAAGGAATTCTGGGCGCTCTGTCCTTTGTCTTCCTCTGGTTTAATATGTGACTTCCTTTTTCTCTGGCTGTAGGGATTTGTGCAGGAAAGATCCTGACTGTGACTACTACTTTAGCCTGGATGCTGAGGTAGTTCTGAAGAACAGAGAGACACTGAGGATCCTGATTGAACAGAACAAGTGAGTTCTTTGGTCTAAGCAATGCTTACTGATCATCTCACATGAGGAATTCAGTGCACATCCCTGAGATGTGTAGGGAACCAGGAGAGCTGTGCCAGAGATGGGATGTTAGCCAAACACCTTTTACATGGGTTTTTTTTTGTTTTTCATTGTAGTTGTAATCCCTGGATTTTAGGCAGGGGATGTAAATCATCCTTAGCTTTGTTTTTCTATAGTCACTAGAACAAACTGGATTCTAACAGACCTGGTGCAGGGTGCATTTAGAGAGGAGATTGGGACCCTATTTACCCTTTCTTATGTGGCACTTCATTCCAACAGAGTTAACAAAACAGCAACTCTGTAAGTGAGGGAGGAAATAACTCTGACAGTACTGTGCTTTGTAAATATTTTTCTTTCCTTCCTGTGGTAACATCCTGCCCTGCAAATCCTTTTTCCTTCATGCTTCCAGGCTGGTGATTGCCCCCCTGGTAAGCCGTCACGAGAAGCTGTGGTCAAATTTCTGGGGAGCGCTGAGCCCTGATGGATACTATGCCCGCTCGGAAGATTACGTGGATATTGTTCAAAGGCTGAGAGTGTGAGTATGCAAAGAGAGCTTTTCACTGGGATAATCCCTCAAATGTAAAGCTTGCTGCAGCACATTATCATCAAACTAAAATCAAAGAACCAGAGAGCACAAATGTCTTTGTGTATAGGGACGGAAAAGAAGTCTCTGCTCCCATTTGGAAGCTGCTTTATATTCTCCCCTGAGCAGAGACAATAACATACTTGAGGCAGATTTTCTTATGATCAGAGTAAGGGGTTGAGAGTGCTGACTGCTGAAATCATCTCATTTTACTCATGTCATGTTTTCCCACCTGGGGATTATAGTTAGCGTGATCCTTAAAATCCTGTAAAGTGCTGTTTAATCTCTGTCAGGTAAATCTTCAGGAAATACCAGGTGGTCCTTGAATGGAAGATTCACAAAATAGAACTGTTGATTTGTTTGTATTCTTGACGGACCCACTTTTTTATAGGCCACTGTATGTGCAATAAACACTGGAAATCAGTTTGTGCACTTTTGGCTGGTTCACTGGAAAAAATATGTTGATCTCTCTGGGAAGAGATTCGAACCATTAATTAATTACATTCTTAGCAAAAACACACAATAGCAATTAATTGCTTTTACAGTGGACTAGCATTTATGCAGCTTAAAAGCTGTGGGCAACATGAGTGATTTTTTCTGGAATGCCAATCTCTATTGGTATGGTTTCTTCCTATTATTCTGAGCTGGCTCATTTTGGCAAGCCTGGCTGATGCTGCAGTGCTGCCTGTCATCCTGTCAAGTCCAGCAATATCTGTCTTAGTGGTATTTCAAGACTCACTTTTCTTCTGCTGTGTTTCAGTGGGCTCTGGAATGTTCCCTACATCAGCAGTGTGTACATGGTTAGAGGCAAGGCCCTGCGCTCGGAGCTTCAGCAGGCAGATCTGTTCCACAGTGGCAAGCTGGATGCTGACATGGCTTTCTGCCACAACGTTCGGAATCAGGTCAGTCAAGGAGAGAGGCTGGCAGGGGAGAGCTGTGTGCCAGGGTGAAGGGTACAAGATTAAGTAGTTTCAAGGCATTCAGCTCTGCCAGAGCAGGGATAGGAACTGGTACTAGTGAGTACAGTACAGACTTTAGAACAGCATGGGATTTCTGTCTTGCTGTGAAACCATGTGTAGCCATATAAAATTTTTGTTCTTGGGCCTTTTCAGGTCTGCTCTAAATGGGATTGACAGGGTAAGAAGGAAGACCCTAAACTCACAGCTGCTGCTCTCCTCTGCTTCCAGCCCTGGCTGACAGGGCATAGAATTATTGTTTCTTCCTGTAACCTTTCAGAGTTTCTCACATATCCAGAGCAGAAATTAAACTGAAAACCCACAGGACAAATAATGAGTCAATGAACAGCTTGGAAAACTGTCCAGTGCTTGGTTTTTCATGGTGGCTCCCAGAAATATGAGGCCTTTATTATTTCTATCTGTCCGGCAGGGAGTCTTTATGTACCTGACAAACCGGCATCAGTTTGGACACATACTGTCCCTGGAGAATTACCAGACAAGTCACCTCCACAATGACCTCTGGCAAATATTCAGCAACCCTGAGGTGAGATAACCTGCATACTCAGAAGGCACAGCAATGTGATATTAGCTTCACCACTGTGGGAAGGCCAGGCTTTGTAATAAATGGTGTCTCTCAGGTGGGATGAGGAGCACAGGCACGGAATTTAAAATGAACATCTTTTGGGGATTCATAACATATGGATCTGCAAAGCCTGTGAAATACTGCTTGCATAAGTGCTTGGCCTTTTATTACCTCTTTCAGCAGGGGCCCCACAGAAATTACTGGTTTGTTTATCTTCTAATTGCAGGACTGGAGAGAAAAGTACATCCATGAAAACTACACAGCAGCTCTGAAAGGGAAATTGGTAGAAATGGTAAGAAAACATCTCTCTTTTCCATGGGAGATGAGCTTTAGGACAATGCTTTATCATCATTATTGTAATTCTCAGGAATAAGCAGTTGAGCACAGGTAACATGACCTTGAAAGTACTTTTAGAGCCAAATCATTCTCCTTGAAGTACATCTCCAGCTCTCTTAAGTGGAAGTGTGGCACAGAAATCAGAAGACAATTTTCTGTCCTCTATATTTTAGTTTCCTTCCACTTACTCAGTCCACACTCGATTTAGCCTTACTTGTTTTGCCTCAAGCACCTGTCCTTGTTTCTGCTGTTCTCACCTGTCTGCTTTCTGCAGCCCTGCCCAGATGTTTACTGGTTCCCCATATTCACTGACACTGCCTGTGATGAGCTGGTGGAAGAAATGGAACATTATGGCCAGTGGTCCACAGGTGACAACACGGTAAGTAAAAGCAGGAGCTCTTTTGAGTTCTGGGCCACACCATTTTCTGTGCATATCTGGTGATAGCAGTGCCTCCTGTGGGAAGGCATTAGATCCTGAATTAAACCAGAAAAGTAGAAACAATACTTTAATTTTGCTCCTGATTAACTCTGATTTTTCCCTGAATCCTCTTTAATGCCCTCTGAGCTTCCAGTGTTCAGCTTCTCTGATGGTAATACTGTTTCCCTTAGAGTTTAATTATGGTTTGAAATGAGCTTTCCATCCTGCAAATTCTGATAAACAAACATAATATTTATTTGTACCTACCAGGAACAAGTACTTTTCATTCCTAAACTCCAAGGTTCCCATCCTTATGGGTATTTCTGTTGATTCTATTTCAGGACAGCAGAATACAAGGAGGATATGAGAATGTCCCAACTATTGACATACACATGAACCAAATTGGCTTTGAAAGAGAATGGTATAAGTTTCTTCTGGACTATATTGCACCCATCACAGAGAAACTGTACCCAGGATACTACACCAAGGTATGTTAACAGCAAAACTCATGCTCAGCACCTCCTCCAGCTGCAGCTTTGTGACAAGACTGCCAGAATCCTCCAGTAATACACACACTATTTCCCAGTACAGAGGAACTGACTCTGCAGTGTGACATAAAGTACGTGCATTAGGAAATACACAATTTGTCGTTGACATTCTTCTGCCTGATTGCTGCCTTTCCCCTTTAGGGGGATACAACTTCAGTGTTACACCCTGCTCTGCAGCTCAGAAGCCACAGACCACTGTAGCCCTCTAACAGAGTGCACTTTGTTCTTCTCTCTCAGACCCAGTTTGAACTGGCCTTTGTGGTTCGCTACAAACCCGACGAGCAGCCATCCCTCGTGCCCCACCACGATGCCTCCACCTTCACCATCAACATTGCCTTGAACAGAGTTGGCATTGACTATGAGGTGAGTGTCTGCCTGGGGCTCAGGACTGCAGCACCTGGAGCAGCTGAAACCCCTTCCCTGGTCCGCTAAGGATTACAATTAATGACTGGCCTAGGCTAGGAAAGAGATTTTGAACGCATCAGAACACAGGAGATTCCCCAAGCACCTTTTCACATTTTCAGAAGCTCTGTCAGAAGGCAGGGAGCCCTTCCCTGAGGTGCTTCCTCCAAGCTGACGTGTCTCTTGTGTTCCCACCAGGGAGGAGGCTGCCGGTTCCTGCGCTACAACTGCTCCATCCGAGCTCCAAGGAAAGGCTGGAGCCTCATGCATCCAGGACGCCTGACCCACTACCACGAAGGCCTTCCAACCACCAAAGGAACCCGCTACATCGCAGTCTCCTTCCTTGACCCCTAGAGTTCTGCTTCCCAGGAAGGACCTTTCCCTGGCCCTGCTCACTGCTGACTTTGAGTGGAAACAGGGAATGCTGCTGAGAGTTTCTAAGGCATTGCTCAAAGATATTTGGATTTGATTTTTATATGATTTTTTAATATGAGTTTTAATGATATTCTAAGACTCCACTACTGGAAGATCTCCCTCTCTGATACTGCAGGTAATATCTAGGAATATTGCTGTAGAAGTCCAAAGGAGATTTTTTTGTGCCTTCATTTTTGATTCTGCTCCTCATCCACAGTTTCTTGAAAGTGCCATTTACTTGAACTTTCATCAGTGATTGATTGGCTTTAAAACATGCTTTCTTGGACTGGATATCCAGCTTTTTGGAGGAAAGTTACAAGCTGGAAGCCTGTTTTCATCCACAGCATATATATGGGACCAGATGTTAGACAATAATTCCTGGACATTATTCCAAATATAAACCAATCAGGGAGCTGACTCCAGGAGTCATAAAGTTAAATGTCACACCAAATGAAACTGAGTTGGAAGAGCCTGAAGGTCATCTGATTCCTTACCTCTTTGCTGTCCTTGCAAGCAAATCACAAAGTTCAAAGCAGCAGCAGTGGCAACATAGGTGCTTCTGGTTAGCTAAAAGAAGGTCCTCTGATAATGCTTTACCTCTGGGATTAGACTGAAGAGATAAAAGACCTCCCTACCTTCTGTTTCTCCAGCTAAGAGCAGCACACATACCCACACAAATTCAGGCCATGTCAATATGTAGATTAAATCTAAGAAAGGGAAGGCTGGAAACAGCTACATCAGCCAGGGAGGCTTCACTGTGGAATTGTCTCTGTTCTATATCATGTTACAATAGTCAAAAGCTTTGATCAATCTCTGGATAACACCCCAGAGGTCCCAGTGGTCTTTGGTGGCCTCATTCCATTTGTCAGAGATTGTTTTAATAGTTTTCTTTGATGGCCCATTCACATTAGATGGAAAGAGCTGTTCTCTGGTTCTCAGAGGAAATAATTATTCAGTGTTTCTATTATTTGAGATTGAAAACCAAAACACCCCATTGCAGAAACTTCTCCAGTGGGGTCAAGGCTGATAGAAATGAGTGGCTGGGAAGTGCTGAGAGATTGTGGTGAACCAGTAGGTGTAAAAATATGTCTAGACTAGACCTGTGGTTAGAGAGGGAAGGGGCAGAAACCTTTCCTGCCTGTGCGACACCAGCTCTGCTTATCAGACATCATTTTGCCAGACTAGCGTGTTTCACAAGCAATAAATTCATAGAATGATTGTCCTTAGGGGAAAAAAAAAAGTAAATCTGCCTTTTTGTTGTCTCTCTCCAGCTTCTTCTGCCTGATAGTCAGGGTAGAGCCCTTCATCTGGGACGGGTCTCCCTGGTGGAGGCAGAATAGCTTTAAACATGTAAATTCTGGCAGAAGCTGTACACAATTGGAATGTACCTGAGGAAGGGGATATACAGCTTTCCCCACTGCTTTCCTTCAGCTTTTTAGGTCTGTTTCGAGGCCACACACTCACCCGTGCCCAGGAGAGAAAAATCCAGGCAGGGGCAATCATTTCAGAAGTCAAACTGTACTAAGGCCTGTTACATGAAATCCAGAACTGTCTGTTACCAAACGAAGGGATTGATAAAGCCAGTCGTCGAGATATCCAAAATGTGTATTAAGTATTTATTCAGCAGCAGGGTTTTTTCGTTATGTTTTGTCTTGTTACTTTGTTGTGTGTTTCCTCGGGCCGGTTCGGTGGTGGGCGTTCATGAGCTGTACGGTTTGAGCGTGGGGAACTCTCATTAAACCCTTTCCCGTGACACGCTCCGTGCATTCTGTTCCTGACGCGGGCCCGGAGCCGCCGCCGCCCGCCGTGAGGCCCCGGAACTACAACTCCCAGCGTGCCCCGCGCATGGCGCGCGGCGACGACGCACCCTGACCGCACCGCCCGGGCGACGGCGCCGCGCAGTGACATGGCGGCTGTGCGGGAGCGGCGGTGAAGGTGAGCCCCGGGTGGGGCCGGGCCGGGCCTGACAGCTGCTCCAGGCTGGGCTGCTCTCTCTGAGGGTCGCCTCCGGAGAAGCAGGGATAGGGGCAGGGATAGGGACAGGGGCAAGGGCAGGGACGAGGGAGTGTCGGACCCTCTGGGGCAGGGTCCTGAGGGGGCGCAAGGTGGGCACGAGGAGGGCGCTTCCCGCCCTTTTCTTCCGCCTCTGAGGGCTGAGGGGGAGGCAGCGTCCGCCTGAAGCGTCAACCCAGCTTATTCTCCGGGCACCGGTAGGGCGGAGGACCAGAGCCCAGAGCATCCCTGGGGCACGCTGGAATGGCGGGGGAGCGGAGCCTCGAGCATTCCCCGGGCACACGGGGATGGCGGGGGAGCGGAGCCCATGACGGAGCTCAGTATCCCATGACGGATCTCAGTATCCCATGTCCCTCATCCGCGGTCACTCTGCCACAGGGGTGGAGACCGGCTGGACTCTGCGTTGCTGAAGGAGCTGCGGAACGGAGTGCGGCCGGGGCGAGGGAGAAGGCAGGGCAAACTGCTGCTATTTGTCTTCGAGAGGGCCTCAAGCTGGCCATGCCTGACTTGTGAAAACGTAATTCATCCTGAAAGTAAGCGGAGGATGGGGAGGAGTGATCACTGCGAGCCTGTTCATTGAAAGGGAGAAAGAAAAGAGTTTTGGTTTTTTCCCCTGATACATGAGTTGTATAAAGTGGAATAATTTCTTGGTGAAAGAAAGAAGATAGTTCTTAAAATGCATATTTATCTTGTAAAGATAAATATGTTGGATAAATGTGTTGGATCACAGAATCACGGAATGGTTTGGGTTAGAAGGGACCTTAAAGGTTATCCAGTTCCACCCCCTGCTATGGGCAGGGCCACGTTCTGCCAGACCAGGTGGATCAATCTGTCCAACCTGGCCTTGAGCACTTCCAGGGATGGGGCAGCCACAGCTTCTCTGCAAAACCTGTGCCAGGGCCTTCCAACCCTCACAGGGAAGAATTTCTTTCCAATATCCCATCTAACCCTGCCCTCTGTAAGTGGAAAGCCTTCCTCCCTTGTCCTGTCACCACACCTCCTTGGGTAGCAGTTGACACTTGGTGACACTGGTCTTTACTGGATTTTTCCCTGTAGCGCAATGTCCCTGCTGTTTACTCGTTCCAACTCAATAGTTGCAGTGAAGAAGGATAAAAGACACATGGCTGAGGTAAATGCTTCTCCACTTAAACATTTTGTCACTGCAAAGAAGAAAATCAATGGTATCTTTGAACAGTTGGCTGCGTACATCAGTGAGAGCTCCTCGTTCCTGGAAGGTAAGCTGAGTTCTTGAACTGTGAGTGTGTAACAGTGCTCTGCCCACGTGTGGTTTCCCCCAAACCATGCAGCAAACCCCTTCAATCACTTAAATGGCACAGCTAAATCTGTGTTTATTTATACATGTGTGTCTGTTTATGCATTCATGTTTGTAAGAAAAACTGAAGATTATTTTGAATTTGGGTGGAGTTCAGGTTCATATTTTGGAGATGAGAAGTTCATGCATGTTGAGGAATGGAACTACTTAGTTATGCTTGGTTTTTATGTTTGGGAATTTTTTAATTAATTACATAATCCCAATAGGGTTTTTTTTTGCCTATAATCCTTTCAGTATTCTTGCCTGAACACATCATTGCTACTGACATGTCACATATGCCAGTAATTGGCTTTAACAGCTTAAGGCACAGACAGATTTTATCTCTAAGGGTGCTTGACTGTCTGCAGTGTTGGCTGTTCTGTTGAGGGCAGTCCCAAGAATGGGAACGGTTATGAGATACACAGAAGAGGCCAGTTGATAAATGCTATTGTAGAATTGCTTCAGGGCGTCATTGCCTGTGTCAAGATCACTCACACGAGCTGTGAGACACAGATAAATGTTCAGTGTTACCATCACAGAGAGGGGTTACACCCAGGACTGGCCCAGATGGCTTCTGGCATTCACAGGCTTGATCTATTTTGATTTTAGAAACACACAAGAATGCAGAGCTTGATCCTGTCACCACAGAAGAGCAGGTATTGGAAGTCAAAGGCTACCTGTCAAAAGTCAGTGGTATCAGTGAAGTGTTGGCAAGACGACATATGAAAGTTGCTTTTTTTGGGAGGTGAGTCACATGCTTGTGTTGCCTATGCTCCCCATTCAGTAAAGCGTTTGACTATTGTAACTGGTAAAAAATATTTATATAAATACTAGTGCTTTAGCGTTTTTATTTATTTATATGTCCCTGATACAGCTGCTCTTGCAAATTGGAAATAAATATTATATCATGTAATTCTTCAATTTGAAGAATCCTTAAAATAGGGAAATAAAAAAGTCTTTTTGCAGGTTGCCCCTGGCACCCAAATTATTAATGGCTCTGATGCAGCTTGGCATTAGAGAATTTGCCTTTGTAATATCGAAATGAGCACAGCTGGCTCTTGGAGGCCTGAAACACTGCCCTTAATCTGACTGCAGGACAAGCAATGGGAAGAGCACTGTGATAAATGCCATGCTGTGGGACAAAGTTCTTCCTTCAGGAATTGGACACACCACAAATTGCTTCTTGCGCGTAGAAGGGACAGATGGACGTGAGGCTTTCCTGCTGACCGAAGGCTCAGAGGAAAAGAAGAGTGTTAAGGTACAATTTCCCTAAGCGTAAGGTTAAGGAAAAGAGCTCTTCAGAAATGTCAGAAAAGGGAAGAAAAAAAAATTAAATTTCACAGTTGATGATTTTAATCATTAAGGGAGTGGAGATAAAGAATGGGTTTTTGTTAGATGTAGGAGGCAAGGAATGAAGCAAGTTGCAGGGTGGAGATTTGTTCATTTTATGAAAGAGATTATATGTTGTATTTGTTAGTGATAGCAGGGAACAATGACTCAGGAGGTTCTGAGCTTTGTACAACTGACAGAATCATAGACTTCCTGATAATTCCTCAGTAGTCTTTCCTGACAGGAACAATCTCTCATAAACTCTCACTAGCAGTTGCCTTTTTACTAGGACACTCAAAAAGGCTATATGTAGAAAACCTTCCAGAGAGAAAATAATTGGAACTTTGGCTTTATCTCAAATTGGCTGTGAGCAGCCCTGAAGGGAGTATAATTGTGTTAGTGGGTCTTGGCATACAGGAAATGTTATTTCCATCTTTTCACAGACAGTAAACCAGCTGGCTCATGCCCTTCATCAGGATGAACATCTGAATGCTGGCAGCCTAGTCAGTGTAATGTGGCCCAATTCCAAATGTTCTCTCCTAAAGGACGACCTGGTGCTGATGGACAGGTGAGAAATAGCTTTCTTTCTGTTCGTGCTTATCACAGAGTAATTATGGAAGTGTTTTCAAATAGATATTTAACAAACCTCAAGGGAATTGAGACTGTTCTAATCTAAGACAGTGACCAAAGTCCCTTGCTGTAATTAACAGTGCAATATTCTTGGTCATTACTTCCTTTTAGCCTGTACTCTGTCACCTCAGGGCAGTGTAGCTCAGATAAGGGAAATTAATGCTCTGAAAAGCTCTTAATAAGCTTTTAAATTCTGTTTTTGCTGTATTCACAGCACAGTAATATCTCATTTCTCTTTATTTCTAGCCCTGGCATTGATGTAACCACAGAGCTGGACAGCTGGATTGACAAATTCTGTCTCGATGCTGATGTATTTGTCCTGGTGGCAAATTCTGAATCAACATTGATGCAAACTGTATGTGCAAGTCCACTTGTTCAATGAATTTGGCTAAAGGTTAAAAATATTTGATACATGAATCTAAAGAGGTTTTGTTTCATCTTCCTCAGGAGAAGCAGTTCTTTCACAAGGTGAATGAACGTCTGTCTCGACCCAATATATTTATTTTAAATAACCGTTGGGATGCATCTGCCTCTGAACCAGAATACATGGAAGAGGTTTGTGATGTATTTAAACTACTCTCATTGTATGGATATTATGGAGTCTGTTTTGACTCTGGTCCTTGGGGATACAATCAGTGCTTTGTGTCATTGTTTTAAAGGTTAGATTTTTATCACCTTAGCGTGGAGACTAGAGGGAACATAGATTAGTGATCAGGACATGACTCTTGAAATTTCTGAGCAGGAAATCAAGAGTCACACAGAGGCCCTTTGAAGTTAGATCACTTTAGATAACCTCTGGAAAATTCCATAAAATAGCAAATTTTTTTTTCGTGCTTTTTGGGTAGCTTAGACCAGTAGAGCACATTTGGGTGCCTGGTCTAACCTTTAAGAGGTGGATGATGTGGATTTAACTGCATGTGTGGTTTGTCATGGTTGTCCCTCAGGTGCGCCGGCAGCACATGGAGCGGTGCACCAGTTTCCTGGTGGATGAGCTGGGTGTGGTGGATCGAGCCCAGGCAGGGGATCGAATTTTCTTTGTGTCTGCAAAAGAAGTACTGAATGCCAGGATTCAGAGGGCACAAGGGATGCCAGAAGGAGGTGAGGAAAGCTAGCAGAAACTTTCTATTGAGTTATAGAGATGAAAATAGAGAGTATCTTGTTTCAAAAAACGTATAAAATTGGGGTAGGGCAAATTATTAATAAGGCAATCACAACAGAAGGCGTGACTTGATAGCACTTTTACATTGCCTTCAGTGTAAAGCAGGAGCATTTCCTGATGTCCAACATCTGATTGCTTTGTCAAAATTTAAGTGGTTGTTTTATACGTTCCTTGTCTCAGGTGGAGCATTAGCAGATGGATTTCAAGTAAGAATGCTTGAATTTCAAAGCTTCGAGAGAAGGTTTGAGGTAAGCATTACGTGAGCTGACCTTCTGGTTAGATTTTACTCCTGAAAGACTGGCACTTGTGGGGACACATTTTGGAAATAGATTGTACAGGAAAGAGAAGCTGTGTTAGTGTGGTCCTGCCTGCTGCTAATCTTGGGCTGCCTTTTGTGTACAGGAATGTATCTCACAGTCAGCAGTAAAAACAAAATTTGAGCAGCATACGGTGAGAGCGAAGCAGATTGCGGAAGATGTTCGTCTCATCATGGACTCTGTGCATGTTGCTGCCCAGGAACAGCGGTGAGAGCTGGTGCTTGGTGCTTGCATAACTGAAGGTTGTATTCTGGGAGAGATGTAAGGGAACATGAACATTTGAAATGCAAAGCAGAATACAGGGTGTTTGAGAGCAGAAAGGACATGTATTGGTGGTCTTGCTTCTAGTGAATTACAAAAGTGTTGGAAAAAGGGCCTTATTTTTGTCCTGTGTAATGTGTTGGAGATACTGACATGTTTTGTTACTGGGCAGGAAAATCTCTCTTAGTTCTGGAATTCAAATATATTTATAAATCAAAAATGCATTTATCTGGCATTTTGATGGACAAGGGTTTTTTTTTTTCACCAGAGTTTACTGTCTGGAAATGCGAGAGGAACGTCAGGATCGTCTGGGTTTTATTGACAAACAGCTGGAGCTCCTTACTCAAGACTACAAGAAGAAAATCAAACAAATCACTGAAGAGGTGGAAAGGCAGGTAAGGAGGAGTGTTTGTGGAAAACTGGATTGTCTGAAACAGTTACCAGCATGGTGGAGAAAATGTGCAGTGCTGACCAAGCATTGAAGTACTGGAAATGTGGGAGTTACAGATGGGAAGAGGAGAAAAGCTTTCAGAAGCTTCATTTTTCTCTCCTGTGCTGTTTCTCTAGGTGTCAAATGCAATGGCAGAAGAAATCAGACGGCTCTCAGTGTTGGTAGATGAATACCAAGCAGACTTTCATCCGTCTCAAGTCGTTCTTAAAGTGTACAAGTCTGTAAGTGATGTTTGCTTAAGCAGTTTAAGAGACCTTTTTTAGCTCTGACTCATTCTGCCAGTTCATTGAGATGTTTAACAATCTTCCAACTAGGATATGAGCTAAAGCTTTAGTTTTCTAATAATTTCAGGAATAAATTGATACACATTATATATCACATTATATAAATTGAACAGAACTTTTCCTGAAGAGTCCATGTGAGATTTTTTTGATTTGCCTTTTCATCTGCTTCACCTAAAAATGGGAGGAAGTATGAAATTAATGTTAGAACACTGGGCAGACAGATCGTGTGCCCCTGTTCTAGGAGGGTCTTTCAAACTAGCAAGCTCTAGCACCTTCAGCCTGCATCTTAGCCTTGTTTATTCTAATCTTTATAACCCTTTCTTCGTTTGTCAGGAGCTGCATAAACACATTGAGGAAGGCCTGGGCCGTAACATGTCAGATCGTTGCTCCAGTGCAATCACAACTTCCCTGCAGACAATGCAGCAAGAAATGATAGGTCAGTTCCACAGGCAATATTGCCCTTTCTCTTCCTTTGAATTGCAATGCAAAGTAACTAGGTAGATGTTGTAGGTTTCTCATTGATTCAATGGCTGATATGCAGCTGGCACCATCTTAGTTTCCATCTTGATGAGTAATGCTGTTGTGCAAAGGACTAGTTCTGTGTCTGAACTTGTGCAGTGATTTCCTAATGAATATGTACGGTCACAGGATAATCCTCATGACAGAGAGGAACTGTAGCTTTGGAAATGTGGGAGATTCTCACACCAAATCCTAGTGAAATACAAATGACTTGTAACTAGGTGCCTGTCTGAATGTGAGACTATGGTGCCTAAATACTTGTAGAACTGGGTTTCAGATTTTGTTTTGCAAGGTTTTGCTGATCTGTAAACTTCACCAGCTACTTATAAGGATTTTGGAGGGTCCATGGAAAGATTTCCTTCTAGGTTGGTCTGAAGAACCAAGAATTTAGTAATAATTGATGATGTATCTCTTACTTTGCAACATGCTTGGCTTATGAAATTTAATATATTAAGGAATCTAACTGTGGAGGATGAAACAAGCCAAAAGCACCCCTATTATCGAACACAAGACCAGTTAATTCTTGTGAACTCAACGGATGTTCTTTGCATGGTTTTGTTTTCTGTGTAGATGGTTTAAAACCCCTCCTCCCAGTCTCTGTGCGGGGCCAGATAGACATGTTGATTCCTCGGCAGTGCTTCATGCTCAGCTATGATCTGAACTGTGACAAGCTGTGTGCAGACTTCCAGGAGGACATAGAATTCCATTTCTCCCTTGGATGGACAATGCTGGTGAACAGATTTTTGGGACCAAAGAATGGTCGTCGGGCCTTGATGGGCTATAATGACCAGGTAGAATACCTTGCTGAGTGGTTGGGGTAGATGTTCATTATTTCCCTGGCTGCTGAAGTTCCTTTGGTGGGAAGAGCAGTGGTTCACCTCCTTTTATTCTCCTTTGATTTTGTTTTGTCTCTGTTTTTCTAATTAGGTTCAGCGCCCTTTAACACCAGCAAATCCCAGTCTGCCGCCTTTGCCTCAGGGCTCTATGACCCAGGAAGAACTCATGGTGTCCATGGTGACTGGGCTGGCCTCTTTAACTTCCCGAACTTCCATGGGGATCATCGTGGTTGGTGGTGTGGTATGTGTGCATTCTAGGCAGCATTTTGATAACTTAAGTTGGAGCACTTGCACTGCCAAATCCTGCAGATATTTGCTATTCACAGAAAGTGACCTATTTTCTCCTTCGATCCTCCATTTGAGTGTAGTGAGCTGATTTTGCAGTGCTCTGTGCACCATTGTTGGGAGTGAGCATCATTCTGAGATGATGATTGTGTGATTTGTTTTTTTCCTTGTGCTTCCTTAGGTGTGGAAGGCTGTGGGTTGGAGGTTGATTGCTCTCTCTTTTGGCCTTTATGGGTTGCTCTATGTGTACGAGCGCCTCACCTGGACCACCAGAGCGAAGGAGAGAGCGTTCAAGCGGCAGTTTGTGGAGTATGCTGGGGAGAAACTGCAGCTCATCGTCAGCTACACGGGCTCCAACTGCAGCCACCAAGTCCAGCAGTGAGTTCCCTATATTCACCTAACACCTTATGGAAATTCTGTTGTTCCTTGTTAAAAAAAGAGATAACTTCTTGCTGAATTCCAGATTTTTAAAAGCTGTAATGACACGTTTTAAAATAATATTACTTTTGTTTTGAATATGTAGTGTTTGGGTGCTGTTAGGCATTAGACTTAATGTATTTCCATGTCCCAAATCAAAATGGTCTGACATATTCTTGTGCAGAAGTGGAAAAATGAGCATCTGAGTCATGATACCATCATCTCTGTACATCAAAGGGATTTATTCCTTGGATGTGCTACTTGATCTTACTTTCCTTCATGTTCAACTCTTCTTGTTTCATAGAGAGCTTGCTGGAACGTTTGCTCATTTGTGTCAGCAAGTCGATGTCACACGGGAGAATCTTGAGCAAGAAATTTCTGCCATGAATAAAAAAATTGAAGTTTTGGATTCCCTGCAGAGCAAAGCAAAACTGCTCAGGTGAGATTTGAGTATTGCATACACTTGTTTGTTATGTGATTGCTCCAAGGTGTTCATTTGAACTGTAGCTTAGAGTTCATTCTGTCTTCATCATAGCAGGTGTCAGCACTTTTCCCTACCAAGTCATGTTCCCTTTCTCTAGGTACTTTCCTATGGACTGTTGACAGTCATTTAAAGCTTCTGTCTCACCAAGCACCTTTTTCTTCTTGGTTTTTGTTTGTTTGGAATTGCAGTTCCTTCCCATTTATGAAAACATAACAGTCTTCCACTCCTACAAACTCCTTCAGGTGCTTATAAAATTATGCAAAAAGTCTTGCCTTCACCTTTGTACCCAGTTGTCTGCTGCTTTCTTTACCCTGCAGAGGCTGTTGGGAAGACTTTTACAAACATTTCTTACCTACACAGTAAGACCAGTGTGAACTTGTGTCCAGGATCTCTGAACCTGACAGCTTAGGGACTGACAGCAGGCAAGCATTCTTGACCTGCAAGGAATGGCAACAGCCCTTTGGAATGAACCTCTGGCACTCCATGCCTTGCTGTGTACTCGTTTTTGTGACACTTCTTTCTGCCTGGCTTGAGAAAAGCTGGTTCATTCATCTAACAAAACTTTCTGTCCTTGCAGGAACAAAGCAGGTTGGCTTGACAGCGAGCTCAACATGTTCACACATCAGTACCTTCAGCAAAGCAGATAGTGTGAGAAGAGAAAAACAACAGTTTCCCTGTGCTCTCTTAATTACTGCAGAGAACATGGTGGGTGATGGAATTCCCCAAAGGGAATGAGCAAGAGCATATTGCTGTGTTTCCAGTTGCTGTGTGAACAGTAGGATTCTGCTTCCCTGTTCTGTGTCCCACCTCTAAACACTAGCTGTTAATAACTCTTCTTTTTCCTTGTGAGACCAGGCTACTTCAGGAGGAGTGTGTGCTTTATACATTTACAGGGGGCTTTTACTGTACTTCATTTTGCTTTAAACAAATTTAAAGCAATCAAGCAAATGTTTACCAGGTTAAAAGTTATTCTGACACATCTTTATGAAGTCATTTGTTTTACTTCATAAAGACAGAACTTTTGACTTCCAAGCCCCAGGTTGATGTATGTGTGACAAGCAGCTGTTTGACTGAACACAGATCCCACACACACAGATGTGATAGTGGTTTCACAAAGCATTTATGGCCCACACAGGCTTTTCTCTGAGGTTAATATTAAATTATTCTAGAACATAACAAAAAATCACAATGTCCCTTCATAGAAAGGTTTATTGCTCTCAGGATGCTTAAACCTGTGAACAAAATTCAGTTCTCTTGTGGAGCAGGAGGGACTAAGATTTTGGGTTGGTAAGCTTAATGAATTTGGAGTTAGTTTCTTCCTCCTAAGAGTTCTTTAATAACACAGTCCAGCCTGTTTCCTGTCATGGACAAATAGTTTGCAAAGACAGAACTAGTTCCTGTGAAGGAAGTAGTGCTGATAATTTGGCAACTTGCTGAGGAAGAAAACTAGGAAAGAGAAGCCAGTTGACACAATGTAAAGCACTGCATTATGAGGTCAGTTGATGAATGTGGGTTTTCGTTGGAAAAGCACAGCTGTGTTTCTGGAAGCATGCCTGTGGAGTTCCATTACCACTATTTGGCCACGAGAACAGCATGTGGATTACACACTGTAAGAGATGTTGCTTCATGTAGAGTTCCCACAGAATGTTACAGTTGGAGCAGCAATAGGATTTGATATGTTTCTCTTCTTTTAAAAGTATCAGAACATGCTGGCAAGTACAGCTCCTCTGGGGTGAAGGGAATTGTGGCTCTTGTAGTTCATGCCAGGGCAAGAATGGCTTAAAGCAACTTAGTTTTTTTCAATACATTGTTTATTTGCAAATACATTAAATTAATTGTTGACTTTTGCACTGAGGCATTTGGAATAAAATATTTGGGAATTGTAAGGACTTGAGTCTCTTCCTGTTGGAATTGATAGAGAAGAAATTCTTGCTGTTTTTACGAGCCTGAGTAGGATTAAGTTCCTCTGTTGCAAGCTTTTTTCCTCTTTGTAGGTCAGTATTTTGCCATGTGTTGGTTTTTTTATAACCTTTCTGTTGCCTACAAAATGTCTGAGGAATCCAGAATCAGATCCTGTAGTTCTGAGGTTAGTGACAACCTAGATCTCTTCAGCATCACACACATAGAACATGGGTTGCCTTTTGAGCAAGTACCAGCTGAATGCAGAACTGCTGAGCAGTGGGGTGTTTTTTGTCTTGACAAAGAGACTTTTTCCTTGAAAATGGCTTTAGGATTTCTCATTCATGCTCAGGTGTGAATATATGTGCCTGTGATAAGTCCCATGTTGTTCATAGCATGGCAGTTCCAGAAAGAAGCTGCCTTTTGGGAGGGAGTAAAAATAGTGAAATGTCAGTAAGCACTTAGGTAAGGCTGTTCTGAGATTTGCAGAAAGATTTGAAGTATCTTGATTGTGTAGAGGAGCTGGCTGTGAGACTCTTATATCCCTAGAATGCAGAAAGGAAACCTTTCCCTTCCATTAGAAAGCTTTGACTCCAACTCAAACTGAAAAGCTCTTTATATCAGAAGGGTTTTTTTGACCTTGACTGGGTTCCTCAGGCATCCACCAGCACAGGAAGATAGAATTGATCAAATCTGAGAATGAGCAAGAAAGAAATTTGAGTCCTTGCTTCTGGAAGTGTGTACTCTGAGCTTGTGGTGAAGTATATTACAGTAAGTGGAATCATCTAGTCTTACTGTGCTGCAGGTCTTGGTTGAATAGATTTGAATCTTTAGTCTCTCACGCTGTCATACACAGTTATAATAAGCTGTGTTCTGTTCTGTTGAGTTAAAATATTAAGCACATCCCTAATACATGAGGATATTGTCAGTTCCAGGTCAAGGCAGAGGATGATGTACTACTGCTCAGCAGCTCATGACTACTTGAAATGCTGATCTTGCTTTTGAAGAGGTGGTGTTAGCATCTCTTCAGCTGGCCTTTAGGGGAAATCTGATAAATGAGCTGATCTTTAAGCCAGTGTCTTATCTGTGAAGGGAGAGGAGATTGATGGGTTCTTAGAACCCGCTGTCTTGCTGCTCTCTGTGTGTAACTCTGCTCAGGCCCGGGTGCTGTCAGCATTCTCACTGCACAGCTGAAGCCTAACCTACAGAACGGGGAAAGAACCGCTTGAACTTTTTCAGATGCAAAGCTGCTAACATGTGTGGTGTAACCCTTGTCCTGGAAGCCCAAGTGATCAAGAATCGAACTTCTAACAGACTGGCCTATAAGCTGGATTCCTCTGAAACAAATTACAGCTGTACTTCTTTAATTGAGAGTGGTGGAGGAATGAACACTACCATGAGGAGTTTGTTCTCTTCTGATTTTCATTAAGAATGCTAAACTATTCCTTAAAATAGGTAATTCCAAAAAGTGTCTCCCCCAAACTCACATTAAAGAAGGTCAGCTAAATGCACTTTCATCTTATTGCTGCTACTTACTTTTGCTGTTTATGAGGTTGATGGAGCTCTTTAAAATACTCTTACCAGTGAGTTTTCTCTCTGCTGTATTTAAGGTGATAAATTTGCATGAGTTAGTCCTGTAACAGTGCTGTAAACAATGGAAACCAAAATAAACATGAATTGGGAAAACATTTCTTCTGATGTGTCCTGCATGTTGTGATACAGTCTTCCCCTGTAAGTTTATTAGCTTACATCAGTATGTATAGTTTTGCTGCTTTGTGGTACTGAATTGCATGTTTGACGCTAGTGACCTTTTTCTGTGTTCACACTTTGAAAATTAACACGGAGACCAATGAGACTGAATCGTCTGATACGAAGTTTTAGTTGCACTAAAACAGTCAGTATTGAATCAATGATTTCTTGAGAATACTGTAGGAAGTAATAGTGAGTGACTACTGAGTTAGTGGCCTGAAACCGTGGATGCGTATCCCCAGCTGAAAAGTTACAGCGGGCGGGTTAGAAACGAGCAGATTTCCCGTGACAAGTTTTCAAAACAACTCCCTTTGGGTGCTGGGGGTGCTGGGGGTACGCGTCCCTTCCGACACGAAGCGCTGGGGGCAGGGTCCGCCCAGGGCTCTCTCCCGAGCGGCTCCTCCGCCTCCCGCAGCCGCGGCCGGGCCTGCCGGGCCCCGCGCATGCCGGGAGCTGCGGGGCGGGACCNCCGGGAAACGGGGACTGGGAACGCCGCAGGCCCGGAGCCGCTGGGCCTGGCGGGCTCCCTGCACTGCGAGAGAGGGAATGGAGAGAGAGAGAGAGGGGAGGGTTCACTGTTGTGCCAGCTGCCGGACCGGCCTCTTGGAGAGGAAAGGGGAATTTTACAATGCTCGGGCTCCCTCCCCTTCCTCCTGACCGGGGGAGGGCCGAACCAGCGCGTCTGTGCAGAAGCGGCGCGGAGTGTTGAACAACTTCCTCGCAGCGGGGAGGAGAGTTCTCAGCTCCCCACGCAGCCCTTGTTTATTTTCTAACTGCGGGAGGCGAAGCGCCTTGTCACAGAGGTTTCAAATTAGAGCAGTTTCATAAACTTGCGAACCCCGGGTTCGGCATGAAGGACTTGTAGATTATGCCAAGAGTGGACCTCATCTGGTAAAATCCTTCCAAAAAGTCCCTTGACTGATGTTATTTTCAGAGTATTTGTTTTCTGATAAGCAATGATGAGCAAGGATGCTCATTAAAGCTATTAGTTTTGTCCTCTGAAGGCTGTGAGAACTACTGTTTTTTTCCAATTGTCTCAAATTTACTGCCTCAACACTGATATTTCTGTTTTATGTTCTGTAGTGCACCTCTCCCTTATTTTTTGTAACAAAGAGATGTTGTGTTTTTTTCATTGTTAGCACTGCTCTTGAACCCTCCCACTGCTATCGTACCACATGTGCATTTGATTCCTCATGTCCAGTTGCCAAGGTAGCAGACACAAAAACAAATCAGATGAGCTTTGCAGAAGGTTTTGGAGATTCTTTAGAATAAAAAGTCCCAGAGAAACAGAGTTTTCTTGAGAACATAATTTATCAGTCTAGTCAAAAGCAATGTGGGAATTCGGGTTTAGGGTTTGCAGCTGGTTTATTTTAAAAAATCCACTTTCTGCAAATTTAGAGGAGCTTGTGATGTTGTAAAGATGTTGAACAGTATGACAGCTTTTCAGTCAAACTAGGCTTTCATTATTTATCTGTTTATTAACTCCTTTTCACCTCCCTCTTCTAATAAAAGAGCATCTATTTTTGGGATTTAATTTAATTAATTTGTGGGATTGCAATTGCCTGAACTGTAGTCCTGAATCATAGTTGAGCCTTTTGGAGCCTTCCTGCCTGGGGAACATGGAAGACAGCTTTGACTCTGTATTTCTTTTGGCTGTAGCAGATACATTCATATCAATTAGTTATATTTTGAACTTACAAGCATCCTGGTGTTATCACAATATAAACTTCAATGCTTCAAAAGAACATTACAGCAGAATTGTGTAAGTATGTCCTAAATAACAGCCTCTAAACCAAATGTCTCTTATTTAGCTTTTTGATGTGAATTTTTCATGTTTACTGTTTCCTCTGTCACAGCTTCTTGTCTCTGTTAAGTCAGCTCCCAGTTTCTGAGTGCAAAATATTTGACAGTATATCCAAGGGGAGAGAAGTGTTTAGTGGTGCTGGTTCTGAGCATAAGAAGTTCTGGGACTGGCTGATTTCTTAGGAGCAAGAATCACCATTTCAACAGCTCTAAGTATTATTTAGGAAAAGTCCCCTGAAAGTGGTTTCACCTGTGTCTGCTTCTTCACTTAATGTAGTGAATTTAGGTAGTTCACTCTTCCTCTGGCTTTATATTAAAATGTTTTTGTAGGATGGACTTAGAGCTCCTGCAGAGGCTGCGCCAGGCCAACCAGGACCTTCTACAAAGGCTGAGAATGAAGCAGGAAGAGATCAGAAAAGGATTTCCCAGCAAGCAACTCCTTCCAGCATCTCCTCACAGCAGTACAGCTGCTGACAGATGTGTTCCCTCACCCAGCAGCATGGTATGTGTGGTGTCTGTGCTAGAAATTCAGGGAAGCAAATAGGCCTCTATGACAGACAGCAGCTCTGCCTGTGGTGTGGTCAAGGAGACATGGACATGAAAGAGCTCTTAGAAACTGCTATGTGGAATATGGAGCTGCCCTTTGCTTATTGTTTGTTCTGTGGTCTCAATCTATTCTCCTGGCAAAGGATTTGGAGATAGTTCCTGCCTAAGAAAGGAAAGTTTCTTCTTCTAAGATAGGAATGAACATTGTGAAACAAAATCCTTTTGTTTCTTCTAAGCACAAGGGCTGAAAGTTCAGTGTTCCTCTAATTGGGAAAAGCTGCATTTAGCTGGAGGTTGATCTCTTTCTTACACTCTCCAGAACATAGGGATTTTTCTTTTTCCTCTGCAGGAATTTTAAGGAGTGAACAGACTAGAACGAGAGGTTGATGTAGTGAGTGAAATGTTCTTGTGAAAGGTACTTGTAGTCTGACTGATGCTATATGTTAAAAGAGTCTCTGTCCTCTACAGAAGGAAAATCAGGTTGATGCAGTAGAATCTACAGCTGACCCTGGAATAATGGTGTTTGTGGAACCCAGAGCTGGCCCAGCCCTCAGTTCATCTCCTAAACACAGCATCAGTGACAGAGGGGTACAGCAACAAGTGAAGACACAGGAAGGAGCAGGTTTCGATTCCAACTTTCCTGGGAAAGAGGAGAATGTTGCACCAGCATCTGTAATTATGTGTGGTAGAGAAATCTCCAGAGTGGATGGAGTTGGCCATGCTCAAGGAAGTCCAGGGAAAGAATCCTCCTTCCTGGGTCATGGAGAGAACAGAAAGCAGCCTCCTCTGCTGCAGGGTTTCCATGAGAAAAGTCATCCAGGGCCATCACTGAGCAGAGTGCAAAATAAAGAGACCAGTGAGCAGCATGTGGTCATCAGAGAGCCCCATATCCCTAAATCAGTCTTGCTGACACCTCGTTCCAAAGGGTTGAAGGTAAATGTTAAATCAATGCTTTTCTTATTTTTCTGAGTCAACAGAATGCTGGGGAGAAAGGGCCAGGAGAATGTTACCTGCCCTGTTCCCTCTGTGTAAGCTGGAAGTTGGGGTCAGAACTGTTCCCAGCTATAGCAGCCAGGGGCTGCTCCAGTTTGTTCAGGCCCCACTTTCCTTAGCCAGTGAACTGAAAGACCAGAAATCCGTAACAGTTCACTGTGAAGTTTCCTGTCTTTTGCATATGTCAGCCACAGGCTGAGGGAGAACAGGCAGGTGCAGTGCTGCTGTTCCACAGTTTGTCTCCTCAGGCATGAAGGGCAGGCCCTGGCTGTCATCATCCTCCAAGGCAGCACAGGTTGCCTGATCTTTGTGGATGTGTGATGCAGCTCATCATTTTGTTTAAAGCTCTGAAAAATCCTGCCTTACTTGGGCAAGTCCCTGCCTCCTTTTCCTGTTTTATTTATTGACAAGGCAAAGGACTGGTGAGCAAATTACTGGTAGAGGCATAGATAGAATCCAGTCTCAAACTAAGGCACAGCTGTCCCATCTGAACAGCTGCCAGTTGTCTCCTCAACTGTACCTTTGAATGACCTGTTAGTTGATTAGGAAGTCTTTATGAATTGTTTTCTTTCAGAAGAAAGCTTGTCGTGTGACTTTTCAGCCTGACCCTGAAGAAGATGCCATACCTGTCAGCAGCTGGTCTGCCCGTCCTTTCCTGGGCTATGACTGGATTGCAGGTGAATCCTAACTCTGAAGCAAAGCTCTCAGTGTGATGTAGTGATATTAAGAGTTAAACACAGTGTATGACCCCTTTGAGGTGTGGTGGAACTGCTGTCCTGGCGCCAATGGAGCAGGTCTCAGCAAAGGGGCTGCAGCTTTGTCTGAGGCCTCTCTCCAGACTAGAGGTGACCTGTGCTTACCTGGAGTGGTGGAGTGGCAGTGGTATGGAAACCCAGGCAGCAAATGGCAAAGCCAAGTGGGGTCAGAAGGGACATCAAATAGCTGGAATAAATGAATGCAATAAGGGATCCAAACCACACAGTAAACCTCTGGCTTGACATGATGTTCTGCCCTTCTCATTATCATTATTTTCCTATGACTGTATCTTGTGAGGCTTGCTTTGGTACTTTCCCAGATTTTGTAAAGGATTGAACTTTTCTATTTCCTTGGTGTTCTCAGGGCTCCTTGACACAAAGTCTCCAGTAACAGAAAAATCGGAGCAATACTTCGCTGAGCTGCAGGAGTTCCGGCAGTCCAACAGAGAAACCTGTATTGATCAGCAGCACTTGGAGTAAGTGGGAATGAAGAAGGGTTGAAGCAGCAGTGTTCAATCCCTTAGTAATCCCTGTAGGAATGAGAACCATAGGCTGATTGGAGCAGGACATAGCAAGCATGGCTTTGAGGGTCTTTAATTACCCCCCAGTCATGTGTGCTTTGAAAAGTGCTGTTCAGAGGGCCAGCCCCTCTGTCACTAACTGGTTTTCTTGTGTGTTTCTTTAGGCCCAAGGCTCTGGATTGCACAGGTCCTGAACAAGAACTGGATTTGATAACTGGTTCTCATAAGTGTAAGATCATATTTCTTTCTAATGCAATTTCTGTGAGTAAACAACTAAACAGTCTTTACCTATCATCCTGAGAGAGCACCACATCGTGCAGGACCAGCAGGAATGTGTTATTTTCAGCTGCAGCTTTTCAACCAGATTCAACTTCCTACTCTGAAGATACTTGAGTCTTCTAGGGATCCTCTCTCTGTGTCATTTTAATTTGTGAGGGTTTCTTGTAATTGGCTAATGTTCTGTTTCTAAATTGAAGAGGTTGAAGTTTTGGTTTTGCTTTTTAGGAACTTACTTGGGGACAGGAAATGTGTAAGATATTTCAGGAAAAGCAGCTCTTTTTATAGAATGCAGGTGTGGCACTGTGGTAGAACAGAGCATTTCTGGCTGTGTCCAGGGACCTTGTGACCAACAAGAGCTACCATGAAGATTTGTTGCTCTGTGCAGGTGTTTACTGTTACCGATTGAACCAGCGCCTCTTCCCCACCCCTGTGGGTTCAGAATCTGCCTGCCCTGTGTGTAAGATCCCACACACCCACCAGCCCCCAGGGACACTGGAAGAGCCAACCTATGTCAGGTAAAGAAGAATTACTGCTTTGTGATATGCACAACTCGAGGAAACAATAGGGAGGAAAAAGCTGATCCAGGTAAAGGAGAAAAGAACATCACAACAGTTCTGTAGAAGGTTGCTGTTTTCAAGGCAGAGATCTCTTGCTTAAAAACTCCTTACTGATCTTTTCTACAAGCACAAACAGTCTTGAAATCAATGAGAAATGCATGTTTTGTCTGAATCTGGTCCAGAATCTGAATGTACATGTGAAGTATCTACTGCCCTAATCCAGAATGGTTCACTTGGTCCACTTTGGGGTTAGACCCTTGCATTCTGAGTGGGAAGGCATGCAGATTCCCTGTGCCTTGGCACAGGTGTAGGCAGTTACTTCCCTTGTGTGGTTTTAGGGTCAGCATTCCCAGGTCTGCCCTTCTGCCAGCCCACCAGTACAAAGCCCATCGCAGGAGAAGCTTTGAGCCCACAGACGATCTCGCCCTGCACTCGGTAAGTTTCTGTCTTCCTGTGGATGGCACCAGCCCAGCTGTTCCTGGCTTTATAGCAAGAAGGAAAGAGAATCTGGGACTCTTGATGGCATCACCCCAGCTGGTCCTTGCTTTATAGCAAGAAGGAAAGAGAATCTGGGACTCTTGATGGCATCACCCCAGCTGGTCCTTGCTTTATAGCAAGAAGGAAAGAGAATCTGGGACTCATTCCCTTGGCAGAGTTTCCACTAAAATTTTTGACATGCGTCAGTGAAATACCCAGAACAACCTTTGGTGTGTTTTGAGTTCGTGGCTTTGTCATAGTGACAGAAAGTGTATGTCATACTTCCAGTGCTTTACACTGCACAAAAGAAAAGGCCAAGTGGAGCTGTATCCTTTTGGGGCAGATATGAATGACTTGTTCCAGGCATTGGCCTCTCAACACAACCATAGCTAAAAGTGCCTGTGTTCGTTTCCACAGATGTTAAGGAGTCTGGAAGGCAAGTGTCTGTGAAGTATTCACAAAATCAGTAGTGGCAAGGGTGGATTTAGAACTGCTATTGTATTGCTGGTCCTGTATTCCAGTAGTCAATGCTTGCAGGCAGTATTGCTAAACTAACCTAGCCCAGGCCTAGAGATTTCCAGGGAAGAGGTGGGAGGAAGCTTGGTTTTGAGGTTTAGGGAACTGGATGAGTCAGTTACTGAGACAGGTTCAGAGGGGTCAGGTGCTTGAGTTCACAGAGTGGGGGAAGAGTTTAGAAAGGTGGAAGAGGGGACAGCTGTGTAGTTCTTTTTTATTTGAGATTTCATTTGTTTCCTGTTAGTCATACAAAACTCCTCAAAAATTAATAATTACTCACTTAAACTTCCCTGTGCAGAAGTTAGTTTTAAATAATAACAGACCACAATAGATAAAAAAGGATAAAGCATTCCAATCTTTTTTTCACAGCATTGCCTGGCTGGCTGGGAAAACATGGTCCATTCCAGCAATGCCCTGCTGGAAAGTTTGGATCTGCGAGCCTCACTGGAAGAGAAACCTTCTCCCTTATCCTCACCTGGTAAGCACAGCCTCCAGAGTCCCAGGAGATACTGGAAATTGCACAAATCTCATCCCCAGCTGTAGAGGGTGTGATGATTATTGAGGGCTGAGCAAATGAAAATTCCTGGAAGAATCTCCTTTACACTACTGGGAAATGTTTTTCTTTTGCTGACTGGTGTGCACAGAGACAAAAAAGCAAATGGAGCTGAGTAACAGGCAAAGCCTGTTCAGCTCATCAAAATGGGAAAAGTCACTTAGGCATTCTTTGATTAATATCCTCCTTATTTGGATTCCAGGGCTCAGTGTCCAGAGTGTCAGGAGAAGCCAGAACTGACAAGTTTCTACACCTGCCTCTGCACACCTGAGGTCTGGCAGAGCAAACTGGGACACCAGACAGCAGCTCTCAGTTCAGACCCCATTCCTTCAACACTCTGGAAAATTGACTCGATTGCCTTGGGCACAGCACGTGGAAACAGCTCAGAAACAAAACAAAAATAAATAAAAATGGATAAAAAGAAATCTTTGGACAGATTTTCCCGTTTCCATGCGGGAATGTGAGCAACCAGTTTACAGATCTGAGTTTGTACAGTCCACTTTGTGTGTTCACTTTGCATTTTTTGCCTTTTACAGCTCTTGTGAGCAGCTGCATGAGTTGTCCCAGCTAGGGCTGGATAAAGTTATGTGTCCAGGATCAGTAAGTGGTGCATCTGCCACCTCAGCTGAGTAACCAGCAGGGATTCTGTATGCCAGGGTGAGAAATGGCCTGTGAACGGCCTGGCTCAGTGGAGTGACACAAATATGTTTATTTCCAAATACTTGAAACATGACACACAATTTTCTACCTGCCTTAAACTTGAATTCCTCAATAATTTATAAAAGTTTTAAAAATCCAGTTTATTCTCAGTGCCATGTATGTAGCTACAGAGTGTATTACATCAGAGTAACTTTGAATGTGGAAAAACATGTTAAAGTAAAATGAGATTTTATTCATCAATGAGCTAGATAATGCCTTAAAATGTTTGCAAAATTTGCTTGCCTCTACTTTTCCAAGTTTTCTGGAGAGAAAGCAAAAATGCATTTTAGAATTTTTAAATTGTACTAAACCAAACTACTTCACACAGTGTGATTTGTTTGAACTTAGAGACCGATTTTACTTTCCTTGTCTGAAAACAATAAAACCAATGTTTTATTTTGCTTTGAATTTTCTGGAAGAGAAATTCCTGCCTCAAACGTATTTTGGGGAGCTGACTTGATAGAATGAATTTGGTTTGTGGAGCTTCTTGGCATTCACTTACTTTTATATCAAATCTGTTATTTATTACATCAAATGCATGAATAGACTTTTTTAAAGAAGGAGAGGAATATTGAAAGTTTATGAAATCTTAGTGTAAGGCTTGGAATGAAAAATGAAAAGCATGACTTTAGCTTTGGGTTATGTATATATAGGGGAAAGTGAATGGAATTGGTCACGTAATTTCCATTATTGAAAATACCAATTTTAAAATAAATTAATCCAGTGACCATAGACCACTAGGTGCCAAATTCTATATACCAAATAGGGAAAATTCAACATTTTTACTACCTTGCCTTCAAACTCAAAATGTAAGACATCATAAACCTTTCCTTAATTTATCCTGAAATAAATTACAGCAAGCCTGTTCCACACTATGAACAGACAAAAAGGTAATGCTGTAGATTCAGTAACCTATGTTAGATCTCTCTGGTGGATGCAGGTTGGAACCAATGCTGAAATCAAAATGTCCTTCAGTCTTTCACACTTGTGAAAGTATTGGAGGTGTGATTATGACTCTCCATTAGAAAGAGGTGAAAGAAGTTGGTGATGCTGCCCCTGCTCACTCAGGTTTGTCTCTGTGTTGGTTCTGGCCTGTGTGATCCTGCTTTCATCTGCAAGCTCAAACAGACTGAAAATTCTCCTGTTTGTGGAGCCTCTCTTTTCAATTCGTGTCCTCTCCCTCCATCTCCACTGCATGGCATCTGGAACGGTGTAAGCCCAGACCTGCACAGGTGGCCCTTGAGCTGTGAGGAGCAGTTTGAGTGTGGATACAGGAATGTTTTGTTCTGTAATAACGAGGTTTGCCGGGTGGCTCTGTCCTGCAGATACTACACAATCCTGGATAACACACCCTTCCATACAGGAGAGGGGACTGGGGGGAAATTGTAAAGGAACACAGCTGCTTACTGCTTGAAAACTTGCATTCCAGCCAGTGTTAAAGCAGCTTCTGCACTTGGACAGTGGACTGTGCTGGAGCCAGGGCTGGCATCTGGATTTCCAGGGAGAACAGAGAGTGGGGGTGGTGTGTGTGTTGGGACTGTGGGTTAGCAACACTGAAATGTTTTGAAGCCAAGGGTTTCCTAAGCCTCAAAATAAAACAAACATTGGGTTTGATTGTGTAGGCACACAACTGTGAGATAACTTGTCTGCTGTTCCTGGAAGTTAGCTTGACCGGGATTTTTATTTTTTTTCCCATTTCTAGCACTTAGGAACATGCTGGTTTAGTCTGGGAAGCTGTGTATCCTGTTAATGGCTGGCTCTGTGTGTGCTCGTTTGTGTCAAGTTCTCTTCTGCCTGATATTTTGGTAGTACAGCTGGTGGTTTAGTTCCCTTTTCTGACTGTATTGCATGTATATAACATTGATTCATGAGATGGGAAATCCAGCTTTGCTTAATTAGACAAATTAGATGCAGTAAATGATGTATTTGTGATTGGTTTGAACAGAGCAGTGTAGTTCAGCTGTTAAAATACACTTCCCACCTACTTCTCACTACCAGTGTTAGATGGCCTTTAGTGTTTGTTTGGCTTCTCCTATTAAGATAATTTTTGTGATGTCTCAGGATCAGGTGTTTCTTGCTGTCAGTACATTGTAAGAATTAATATCAAGAGTTTTGAATGAATGTGGTGCTGATTTATGCATTCTGTTTTGTTATCAGCATATCAAATAGTGACTCTCCCCAGAACTCCCAGGTGAAACAGCTGCATGTGGCTTGAACTTGCTTTTTGAATCATTTGCAAACTTTGATTTTGAGAGCTTTCATCTCTTTGGAACTTGTGTTTTCAAAGACCATAAGAATTTGTCTTCAGAGTGTCTCAAATTTGAAAACACAAGAGAAATTCTGCCCCTTCTCTTTGGAGTTAAACCCCTCAATTTCACCAGATCCCTGGATAATGGCTGACCAAAACTGAGGACTTGGTTTTCTCCCTTCCATTGGTTTCTGCAGAGCAAAACTGCCAGGCAGAGGAAAACAACACCCTAAATTTTTAGGGCTAGATGCTCAATTAGAGAAAAGAAGTTTTACAGTCTCTGGAAAAACTACATCCTGAAAATATTCCCATTTGATTCTTTCACAAAAATTATTTAATATTTCCCAAGTTTCTTCTGTCCGTGTCTGCAAGGGAAAGTTCATCTGGCTTCTGTTGTTAAGCTTTAAAACTCAGCTTTTAGATGAGTATCAAGAAAGGATATGAGCTACACAAAAGGTCTGTGACACTGTGGGGAACTAATGAGTGCCACTTCTGTGTTTTAACCACCTGGCCAATCATCCCAAGCTTTTTTATTTTCTATTTGGGATTAAAATGTATAGAATTGGAGCTCTTGGGTGCTTTTACAAATTGCTTTACCAAGAGCTTTTCCTATGCAGAATGACCATGTGTAACTATACCACCCTTCCAGAAGCTATAGTCAGAAATACTGAAAGTACAGACATGGTGTGATCTCTCATCTAAGGTCATTTCTCTCTCCCTCTCTTGTCTCTCCTAGCCTATGGGCATAGTAATTCTGTGATATGGTTTTGGTTTCTTTCTTGGAAGCCACGGCTTTCTTGAGAGAACTGAGCTCTCTGTCAGCTCTTCTCATTTTTCATTCTGACTCAAAATGTACTTTAGTTTTGAAGCTATTATAGGGCAGTAAAAGACATTTTATACAGATTTTTTTTGTTACATTAGTTATTTTATCCCTCTATGTAAGGCAGTAGTATTAGCTTAGATAATGAAAAACAAAGGTATAACATTTTCTTATCCAAATAAAATCTATCTAAATGACATGTAAAGAAGTGGAAATTAAGACATGTTATCTTTATTATTAACATGGTAACCTTTTTTTTTTTTTTCCCTGATGGTAACCTGTTTTAAGCTATTGCTACATTTTAACAAATGTGCAACAAGAGCTTTAAACCATCTTCATTGTTGATCACAATGGACAAATATACCAAGGTAAATTGCTGAATCAGGACAGCTCTCAGTTCGTGTTCTCAAGAGCACCTGCAGTATTTAATCCATTAAAGTGACATAATTAAATGGATTGACAAATATTCAGTACTAAGAAAAAGAAGTGTATGTGCCAGCAAATAAATATGAGTACCAGAGTGGCACAGAGGGACAGAATTTTGCAAATTTGTGGCATAAATGAGGTTTTATTTCTTCTTCCATGTGCTATTTCAAACACTGTGTCAGCTACAGCCAGTTCACACCCCATGACTGGCTGTGTGATGTATCTCAGTGAGATCCCATTGCACCAGTGTTGCTCTCCCTCCTGTCAGTCCTCTTGGAGCTGTGGAAAGATTTACTGAGAAGTTCAGTATGTTGGCTTTTCTTACAGTGCCTAAAATCATCAGGATGCTGTGTGTGGTTACCACAGTGTCACTGTCCAGAGCTCTCCCATGGCTAAAATGCTGTAATAGATCAAGAAAGGCAGCAAGAAAGGAATTCTTGGCTTTCTTCCTCTCTTCATTTCTTGCTTTCCTTCTTTTAGACATGAGCTTCTCTGCACTTTTCATTGCAGGAAATGCCTTCATTTCTCTTGTCGTTTTCAATTTGTATCCCCAGGGTACGCAGCATGGATCTCAACCTGCCCTGCCTTTGGTACTCCTGGGGCTCCTCGTGAACTTTCAATCTCTGGCATTGTTTAATCGGGCTAATGAGCAAGAATTTGGTGATTTCTTTGTCAGCATACTGCTGACAAAATGCTCTTGATGCTGTTTCAGTGGTCCTAAAAGTATCAGCCAGACACAGTTGGGTGATGATAGGGGTTATCTTTATAAGGATCCTTATAGAGCACGAAATGCTGGATGGAAAGTGCCAAAGACGCACATGTAACAAAGTGGATACAATTCTTATGCATTTAACAAATTAGCATAACTGACAAGAATCCCCAGTTAGAGGCACAGGTGATGAAGCAACTCCTCCCTGGTTCTACCCTTTTCTGAAACCCTCCACCCTCTTAGATAGGAACTAAATTGTGTTTATGAAAATGTTTCTCAGAGAACTGGTTTCAACCTTGGCTCCCAGAGAGCCTCACCTTGGACCCCCCAGGACTTGGAGCCACTAGGGAATTTATTTTGTCTTTCTATCTAATAGTGGGTAAAATGCTAGCTACGAATGCAATAATAGACTATAGAGCTACAAATATTTATGTGAAGAATATAGAGAATATATAAAAGGCAAAAATCAAGTTGGTGTCATTCTGAATAGCAACACTGACAGACACTGAAATACAGATTTTAGACAAGGTATTTTAATATGTATCCTTTTAAATTTCATGTTCTCTTTTATCTGTCTGACAGAAGTTTAGAGATGACACTTCCCTTGGTGTTTTTTTCCCCTCTTTTGCAGCTAGATACATATTAACTGAACATACATATTTAAAAGCAGAAGAAACCATGGTAAAAGTAGAACATCAGACTAAAATCAGCTATTTCAAAATTAGAAAATGTCATGAGTACTTTTGCTTGAGCACATGTGTTCCAATGCTCATTCTGGAGTGTTCCATCGCTGCTTCCTTTGCTGGGCTCTCAGTGTTGGAGCACAGTGAACAGACATTGCTGAAGGGATGTTTTGGGCACGTGGTGGAGACTTTCCCTTGTGGCTTAGTTGGGTCTCTTGCTCCAGGTGTCAAGTGGCATTTGAACAACCCCTGACTTACAGGACTAATTTCTGAATCAGTTAAAATAGAAATTGCCAAGAAACCTTGTCTGAGGGCATCACTACGTAAAGCAAAAAGTGATTCAGATGTCAGAGGCAGATCCATGTAATGAAATCAACATTATAAATAATAACAGTATGCTCGCAGGGGCTTCACCTTTTCTCCTGACAGACATTGTGCTTTGATGGAAGACCAGAGAATCAGGGGTTGCTTGTTTGCTTCTAATTGTTCTGTGGGTTTTGTTGTTTTTTTTTTCATATTAACATAGGATTATTTCCTAGGAAATAAAGCCACTATGTAGAGAACAGCAGCGTGGGTTTGTTATAAAATGGAGGTGCTTCTTCCAGTTACTGGTAGGGCTTCTTTTGGAAAGCCCCTTTTGTTGTATTTGAAATCAAAACACACAAAGTCTGAAAAAATGCATTCAGTTGGAAATGCAGACAGGCTGCAATGTTCCTGTGGAACAAAGTCTTCACTCTCTTTATTGATGTTGCTTTTATTACACGCTTGTAATAACCTTTTGTCATGTAACAGCTTTTTCTGAAAAGCCAGCAGCAACAATTTCCACTTCCTATCCTCTTAATTATCTTATTATATCTCAAATATCTTAAATATCTAGTTCAATCAGAAAAAAACCCTTAAGAATTAAGAGGTTCAAGGAAGAATGGCAGCTGGGAAGCCTGGTTTCACTTTGGATGTGTTAGTGGAGTTTTTCTTCTGAGGAGCACCGAGGAGCACGTTGGAGCCTTTCCCTCCGTGAGTGCCATGAGCAACTTGTCCCTTTATCCAAGACATCTTGTGCCATGAACCTTTGTAAAACTTGATGGCATTGCTGTCTCAGACAAATTTGAATGAAGTTATGCAATGGGTTAAAAATTATTAATACTATTTATTAAAAAGGAACTAATATACACATACATAAAAAATGCTCAGTATGCACATTTCAGTCTTACTTCCTCTGGAAAACAGGTCAGAAAACTCTACTTGGTGCCGGTTCTGGGAAAGTCAGAGATTTTACACAGCGATTTTTTGTACTCACATAAGTAATTGTTGCATCAGATACTCTGACTTCAGCAGTGTAATTTAAACCTTCCAGGCTCTCTGTGATGTTGGTGCCTGTCCTTTTGCTACAAAAGCTTGGATAGGGCCTGATCAGAGGAAAAATAACACAGAGGGGAGGGAAAAAATACAAACAGATCTCATCAATTGTCCTGACTATTACGTAATTTGAAACTGCATTAACAAACTGGGAGAATTGCCTTATGGCATATTACTACAGAAGATTGTGTTCTAGCCCATTACTTAATTAGGAAAATCAAGAACATAGTAATTTGGCATTGAAATTCTTAGCTGTCTCTAGACTTACAAGGCACACCTACCCTGAGAGCTGCTAAGAGAGCTTAGAAACTGAGCAGCACCCTGGCAGAGTGAAGAGAGGAGATTCACTCTGTGTCACACACACCGTGTGCAGGGTGCTGAAAATGCCTGGGGTTGATGTGATGGCATTCTGGAGAAAGAAATTGAGGTGGTTAAAATTGTTGCAGCTGTGAGTTGAGAGTATTTACAGCATTTCCCTGTGAAATGATCATCTTTGGTGCTTGGTTGTGATGGTGGTGAGGTAGCTGTGGATCTTCAGTAAAATAATCATTTATCTGACTTTTCATATTTTCTCATTTCTTTTGTTGTTGTTGATGAGGGTGAGAAGCAAAGAAAAAACAACCCAGAGGTGTGAGAATTCAAATTGTCATTATTTTCCTGTTTACCTCAGAGGGTTTTCAAGGCACTTTGCCTTTTTGAAGTGGCTAACCTTCACTTTTCACAATACTTGGGCACTTAAGGAGGCTTCTTCAACCAACTGAAATATTTCCAGGCATCAGAACAAAAACCATCCAGAGTAACAAATGAAAGTAAGTGAAATGATGAGTAGCAGTCCTAAGGATGATTTTCATCAACAGGAATCAGTTTCTCTTGGGATTGGAGGAAAGGCAAGGTTTCTCAAGGGGAAGGTCTGTAATATGTTACTGTTTTAAGTGGCAATGTGTAAAGCCTAAATCTTAGAGGAGTCACTGTGGTTGACTGTGAGTCTTCACCCACTCATCCAAACAGCAGTAAAATGACTGTACTGAAAGAATTAGTGGTTCATACTGGGAACTTCCTTGAGGCTTGGTTGCAACTCTTAAAAAAGTGACAGCTGGATGGGGCTGGGCTTGGACTTGTGCCTGGCCAAGGCTTTGGGGTGGTGAAGTGCTCTCTGAGGGCAGCCCAGATGACTCAGGAGCCTGTGCACAGCCAGCCCTGTGCCTTGGGGGACAACCTTGATTTTCACAACCAGCTCGCAGGAACTGACAGCACCAGGGCTTAGACATTGAGGCAGGTTTTGTTTGTTCTATTTTTACTTTTCTCTTTTGGGGCAGCCCCCTTCCCCCTTCCTCCTAAATTGTTTTCTCAACTCAGTTGAGTCTCAAAGCCTGTCTCCTGCTTGTCTTGAACAGCTGGAATGTCTCTGGATGGAATGAGCAGGCAAGGAGCATGACCTGGTGGGACCCTGGAAGGGTCTCAGCCTCCAGAAGGAACAGCCCATCCATCTCACCTGCAATGCTGGGAGCCAGGGACATTTAACAGCACCTCAGATGGCTGCCTGCAGCCTGCCTCTGGGACTGTGGCTCCTGCTGCTTCTCCAGGATGTCCAGACAACCCCACAGGTAAGGCAGGGACACACCAGGATCCTGCAGCTCCTCAGGATGCAGGAGCCTGGTGAGGTCTGGGGGCAGCTGGGTCTGCAGAGCCATCCTGCCCTTCAGCTGGAGTGGGTGTCCACAGAAGCAGGGTTGTGCAACACAGGGGATTAAAGGTAAAGCAGAGCTCTCAGGAGATAAAGGTGTAAAGCAGAGCAGCCAGGAGATTTTGCCCTCTGTGGGATCTTTTCAGGCAGGAGCGTGGGATATGAGCTGTGATCTGCATCTTGTTGGCACTGCCAGAGCTGCTGCAGCTCCAGGCACATCACAGCTAAGGAGTGAGGAAAGGTTTGACGGGGTGGGGGGATTTTATTTTTGCCTGCATGCTCGGTGACAGCCACATTCCTTGCAGAGTTTGGTTCAGAGGGCTGCTGCCCACTCTGCTGATGCAAATCAGGAGGAGCAAACTGAAAGGTGTAAAGGCTAAACAATAATAGACCTTTCTCTTTACACCCCCTACCCTACTGTCACTGACTTCCTCATGAATCCACAACTATTTCTGAATCAAAAATCACTTTAAAT
The DNA here is from genome assembly GCA_013400435.1 of Pycnonotus jocosus. Classification (NCBI taxonomy): domain Eukaryota; kingdom Metazoa; phylum Chordata; class Aves; order Passeriformes; family Pycnonotidae; genus Pycnonotus; species Pycnonotus jocosus. The sequence continues at coordinate 59,938 of VWYP01016359.1, forward strand.
ACACACAGCCCACTAGCTGCACTCAGCTGATGCTGTAGATGCAGAGCAGCTCCCTGTTCCAATCGTATCAGGTCTTGTGGGTTTGCTTCCACCCCATACTGCCACTTACCCCCTCCTCCTGTGGATCACATGGCAACGAACCCTCAGCATCTGGCATAAATCCAGGTGATTTCCCTGACTGGCACTTAAAAGTACACATTAAAAAAAATAAAAAGGTCAGGTGCAGAGAGAGATTGCACAGGTAAAGTCAAGTAGGTGAGTATTTGCACGCAGAGTTGGATTGGAAACGAGCCAGATTCCCTTACAGTGGAAATACAGGCACATATTAGCCTAAGACATCTGTCTGTACATGGTGACTGAAAAATCCAGCACATCACTTGGGCTGCCAGATTTTTTTACAAGACGCTGACTGCAGTAAAATCTTTGAAAATAACCAAGTTCTGTACCCTCCTCATAGGCATTTGAAAAAGATCCTCCTGGTTCTTTTGGTAAGAGTAGGAGTTTGCTCTTGTGTCTTCAGTTGTAAATTCCCCTCCCACATTGCAAGTTTGCTTTACTTTCCTCGGGTTATCAGTCCTGCCACTGTCTCCTTCCTGAAATACAGAGGGATAAATGTTCTTTGGGCTTGGAGTCTGTAATCTTTGCTCACCAGAGCAATGTTTGAGAGGGCATTCAGATAAGCTTGTCCAGTGTGCTGAATGCAGACTGCTTTAGGAGGAAAGCCAATAGAAACAAAAAGATTATTCTTTTTCTCTTTGACATCCCTTTTGGTGGTTTGTCACAAAACGAATGGGGTGGAGAGAAAATTTGGGGTTTTGATACTCATTATCAATATCCAGACTCGCTGTAAAATTATCAGTTACCTGGAATAAATACATAGACATTGCTGGGATAAAAATCTGGCTTTGCACTGTTCTGCATTGCCTCTCCCACAGGAATACTTGTTCTTACTGCTGGTGGAGTACAAGTGATACTGTCCAATGTGAGCAAGTCACTGTTTACTGGTCATATTTTTAAACCATGTTCCACCTTACCTCAGTTCACAGTTTGAGTTTTGTTTCTTTTTATATTCAGAGAACCCTCACTTGTTGATAATGTCTTTACTATTAGGCAAATGAAGCTTGACTACTTGAAACTATAGAGTATCAGTACTTTTTCTGTGCAGTCAGAATTTGGATAGAAGCTTGACAGACAGTTAACTGTTTCACTGCAGTATTAGTCAGTTCTAGAATAGCCACTGCTGCTAGATTTTTCTTTTTTTTTTTACGGTAATGTGCTTTCTTCCTGACTTACAGCTCATTTGTAGCAAGTCGATTTCTTACTCTGCCTCACAATCATTTTTTCTCTATGAGTTCAAAAAACCATAAATAAATGAGTCAAACCTTGTCCTGACTGAATTGCAGAGTAGCCCACTGAATTCAGCTCCATCCTTACAACTGCCATTATTTAAACTGGAATAGCAAACATTTTTGTAGAAATAAGGAAAGTGAGAAGAGCTGTAAAAAGCCTGTTTTCTAAAACAAGTGTTGAAAAAAACCCAATACTTCTGATCTATGTGTTTGCTTTATTTAATTGGTCCTTGGTCTGCAATACATTCAGAAAAGGAAAAAAAAATGGTTGACTTGCTGGGTCACTGAAAGCTCTAAACCAGTGCATCCCTGTGCCTGCTGTCACAGAGCAGTCCAAGCAGGATAGGAATTGTCTTTCGTTTCACAAGATATATTCCAGCTCCTGCTAAACCCAAAACCTTTATTTGAAGAGAAAGTCAGAAAGATAAAGACTGTGCTGTCCAGCACAGCCACATGCCTTACTGCAACAGGTGTGTGATCTTCCTTGAATGTTAAAGGGGTTTTCAATAATACACATTAACAAACAGAAGTGTAAGTTCTAATGATGGTTTTGTGATAAAACTGGTACTTCTTCATTGACCCCTTGGAGAATGCTGGGGACCAACCCTCCTGCTGAGTTAAGAGCAGAGCTTTGCATCATTGTGTTGCTGCTACAGGTCACATTAGGAGTCAAACAGATCTAGAATTTTGAGGGAAAAAGATGACAACAATGGGGACACGGTGACTGATGCTGAGCATTGACATGAGTGTTATTTATCACTGAAAGGATCTATACTAATTTTTACACTCATGAAACACCTCTACTGAACAGATGGTGACTTACAGGCATTTTGCTTATGGATTAGAAGTGATGGGGTCTTCAGAAGGTCATAGACATCCTGCTGTGATTTGTTAAAATGAATTCCTTTCACAGCAGAGCACCTTGGGTTTGGCTCAGTAACAGCACAGGTGGCTGCAAAGCTGTGCCTGTAGCTGGACACTTGGCAGCAGCATTTGCTCAGGAGCCATGGATGCCCTGTATAATGGGGGTGGCTGTAGTGCAGAGCTGCCCTCCTGTGGAAAGGGGGAAAATAAGGTTGAGTACTCTCTCATATGAATATCTGCATAATTTGTTTAGTGTGTAGGCCTGGTTCATGCAGTGATTTATCACTGCACTACCATCAGGTCAAATTCATAATCAGAATGTGCACTGCTGGAACCAGGAGCAGAATCTAATAAAAGCTCCTGATTTTCATATTCTTGGAAAGGTAACTTTTTAAAAACAGACACTACTCTTTTATTTCAACCCCCAAACAGACAATTAAATTAGCTGTAAGCTTATGTGCTGCATAAGTAATTCCATAATTCAATGGTTGGTAATCTTGTTTAAAATTCAGCTTCATTTGCAGCCAGAGTTGGTTGCCCAGGAGAACCAGGAAGAAAAAATTAGGTATTTATGGTGACCTCCCACAGCTCTTGCAGAGAAACTAATCCAGACTGACTTAGCTACAGCCAGGATGCTATTGTTTCGTAAATTTTCTTTATAGAACAGTTAATTCACTAAGTAACTCACCACTAACCTTTTTTTGTGGTGACTTCTCATTTCCTGTTGTTCTGTCTAGGCGGGGAGTCTGCCTGGCCAGGGCACCCCTGCACACACTGAGCAGAAAACACTTCCCTTTCCTCCACTCTAGGGCTTCCTCCCCAGAGCAGGAAAACACTGAGTGCACCTTTGTGAACGTGGTTTGAGTCAGGCTGAGCTGGCACAAACACCTGCTCTTGCCTCCACAATCAGCCACAAAATGAGCTTGTAGGGAAGCCCAGGGGTTGCAGTGCAGAGATTTGTCAGAGATCTCAGTTCTGTTACTGGACCCCAATGAAATTTAATGGTTTTGGTATGTTTCTATTTCTTGTTCTTCTGTTAATTTCCTTCTTGACTGAAAGTTCCTGTTTTCTGATGGAAGTTAAATAATTTTTATGTTTTGCATTTATTAAACAGGAGAACAGGCTGTGAAATAAGTTAGGTCATGAGATTCTGCATGGTGCACAAAGGCAGCAGGTGACAGCACGTGTTATTTCAAAGACCAGTGGAAAATTCATGGGCAGAAAGTGAGATGTAGAGTTTCTGAAATATTTAACTGCTCTACTGGTATCGTGTGGGAAAATCTCTGGGGAGTCTGCTTATCAATTCTTTACAGAAAAAAAAAATCACTGTTCATATCTTCTAGTAAATACTGAAAATGAAATTCAGATAACAACATTTTTAGGGGATTCTTAAGGGAGATGCCAAATTCAAAAACCAGATTTTCTCATCAGAACACTTGTAGCCTTGTAATTTCCCAGAGCATGTAGTGGCTCAGACAAACAAAAACTAAATCTTATTATGTGCTTCTTTTACAAGTTGTAGCTGCGTCTCATTTTGTAAGCTAATATCAAAACTACTTTATGGTGGGGTTTTTTAAACTAAATAAATATTGGTTATATAGTGGTGAAAGATTATTTCTGAAAACCTTCAAACTCACAACAGAAGTGGGATCAGTTATTTGAATAAGGGCTTCATTGTGGGAGTATTTGCAGCATTCTTTTCAAGGCAAAATCCTCCTGTAGGATTTGTCCCTGACTGATAAGTAAAATAATTTATTGGTTTATAATAGACACTTGGGTTGCTACATTCAAACAGTATGAGTGCACAAGTAACAGAAATCTTGTATGCTGCAAACAGGAATGACCTCTGTGGATTACACCAAATCTATATTCAGATGATGTTGAATATGGCATCACCTCTTACTCCAGTGCACACAGAGTTGGAAATCTGTTACACGTGTTAGGGATTTTGTTCCTTTCCCTAAAAAATCCTTAGCACCAATCAACATGAAATCATTTTAGGGCAGTAATTTTTATCCTTTGTTTTTAATTTAAATTCTAACTGGTTCAATGTTTCTAGAGGGAATGCAGACAATAATTTAGTTGCTTTGGGGATACTTGAATTTTCAAAAAACCGTGGGCTTTTCCTTACCATCTGCAACTGCCATTGCCTGAGACAGGCACTGAGATCTGCTCTAGTACAGAATTAGTTGTTTTCTAATTGTGTCTTTTGCGTCTTTCAATTTCTAGACATCATTAACCCCACCTCATTCCTGTGATACACTAGAGAATTGGTTCTATGACGAAGCTTCACAAAACTGCTGTTACCAGTGTCCCTCAGGTATGTTTATAATTCAGTCAAATTAGCATGGAGCCCTTCTCACAGAGACAGTAGGAACCCTGTGTATCTGCAGAGTTGTATTTTGTGCCTGAAGGAAAAGGCAGTTCCATGAATCACTGTCAAATTTGGCTCCAGATGTGAATCTGTTCTCCACTGTCCTGCTCCTGTGCAGACTCCATGCAAACTAGATAATGTGATAGAATTTCTATAGGATTTTATCACTTCATTTGACACTGAAGTAGCCAGATCAACGAATTCATTTCAAACTTGGTGTGAATTAGCACAGTGAAATGAGGCTAAATGAGTTTCATCTCAGAGATTAAAAAATATTGAATGAAACTATGGAAAATCTGACTTTATTCTTGTAGCCATAACAGTTTAGAAAGTGTCTCACATGAGGGAGGGAACAGGCCCCTGGCAGGGGTCACATTAAGCAGTGCTGGAAGCTGGGTGTGACTCAGAGGCACATGAGGGCAGCACCAGGAAAGACCTTGGTGAGACAAGAGTCCTGAAAATGTCTGAAACTGCCCCATTGGCCAAAACCCCCTCAGTGGGTGGGTATTTTGTGGTACTTCACCACCATCTGTATCTTCTTGCAGAAGTTTGTTGTTTTTTTTTTTTTCTTTTGTTTTTCTTAAAGGAAATTTCTTACCCTTATTTGTGTTCTGATGATACAGAGGGTTTTGGTGTTTGATTGCCAGCATTTGCATCCAGTTCCATCAGGATTCTCACTGGGACACCCTGTGCTGCTGGCCACACCACTAGAGTCCTTCAGAAGTTGTATATGTAAATCAGAGCAAGGGATGGGAAAAAAATGGTCCAATAAAAGAAAAAATGGGTGGGGATGTGACTTTGACAGTCCCAAGGAAATCTCTTTTGTTCTTCAACCCAAAGCTCCTGTCATGAGGGATGTCATAGTGAGGTTAGTGAGAAGCAGAGATCTGATTTACACCAGACTGTAATGATGCACCAGTTCACCTTTGCAGTTTCTTTATTGCTACATCCTCCTGTCAGTCCTGGACTCCTCCACAATAAAAGTTTTAAGAATCCTTTTCCACCTTAATCATCCACTACTCCTTCAAGCAATACCCTGCTCATATCTGCTGCTAACTCAGCTGCTCACTGCAAAGAAAGAGGAGCTTTTCTAAAAGTCATTTTAATCAAAAGAAGGAGAAAAGGAAACATGAAACCCAGTTCCCTGGGAAGTCAGTAATGGCAGGACAATGGCCCTCATGGAGAATTGGTTGTCTTTTCTGTCAGCAAATGGCTTGCCATCTGCCCATTCTGCAGCAATCCATTCCAGCTGGGATTATGTCCTGGCCCTGTACCTTAACACTTGAATTGGGAAAGGAAAAATGTCCTAGAGAAACCAAATGACCAAGAGAAGACTGTGGCAATGTGTCTAACAGGTAAACAAGCAGACAGGAACATTTCAGGATGTTTTTCTGCCCATTTTGGATAGGTATCTTGTATATTTTGGGGTTTTTTTCTCCAGGCTATATTAAAAAGAAAGCGTGTCCTCGGGATCCAGCTGAAGACTGCATGACATGTGGACCTGATCAGTATTTGAACAATAGATTCTCAAAGCCACGATGTGATGCCTGTGTGTCATGCTCAAAAGGTTTGCTTTTCCCCACACATACCTCACAGTTACATTCCCTGTCTGAATATTTTACTTACACTTAATTTGTATTTTATTAATTTAGAATTTCCACAGCAAAGTTATCCATCCCTGGTTACTGAGTTAAACAGCAGAATGTTACCTTGCACTTTACCCATGTTACTTCCTATGTGACCTGGGACTACCTAAAATTTCTCCCCTCCAATACTATTCCAGTCTGGTTTCTGCTTTCTGTCTTCTATTACAAGCTCTTATCTACAGGCTTCTCTAATTATTCATGAGTTAAATTACCATCATATGGCTTTAAACTGGAAGAAGGCAGGTTTAGATTAGATACGAGGAAGAAGTACTTCCCCTGTGAGGGTGGAGAGGCCCTGGCACAGGGTGTCCAGAGAAGCTGTGGCTGCCCCATCCCTGGGAGTGTCCAAGGATGGGTTGGGAGCAGCCTGGGATAGTGCAAGGTGTCCCTGCCCATGGCAGGGGGTGGAGTGAGATCAGTGCTAAGCTCATCTTCAACCCAAATTAATCTGTGATCATGAAGAGGGACAGCACCTTTTTCTGCTTCCTGAGCTTAGAGCTGGTGCTGCTGAGCCATTTCCCTTGCAAGGTGCTCCCGTGTCAGTGCCTGTGTTGTTGCCCCCAGAGCCAGACCTTGTGGAGAAGCAGCCGTGCTCCTTCAATTCCAGCCGCACCTGCGAGTGCCGGCCGGGGCTGTTCTGCCAAACAACTGCGAAGGACACCTGCACACGGTGCCAGCACCACTCTGCCTGCAAGCCTGGCTTTGGAGTCAAAATCAGGGGTAGGAATTCCTGCCTGGCCAGTTTATCTTTCCTGGTCCTGGAAATAGGCCTGGGCCTGACGCATTTTATTGTTCAGTCCTCAGTCATTGTTTTTTATTCAGGCACCTCAACAAATGATGTCACTTGTGAAGAGTGCCCTCCTGGGACCTTCTCTGATCAAAACTCCAGCACGGACATCTGCAAACCCCACACCAAGTAAGTTTGTGCTTCCTTAATGGGACTGACTAATTAATTGAAATTATTAAAGGATGAAATAGGGTATGACACTCCTGGTGCAAAGTATACAAATTCATCTTAGAAGGAAGGGAATTGCTTTGGGCTTGTGTGCAGAGGTTAGAAAGCCTCTCATTGTACCTGTTGCACAATTCTGGGCTGGAGGAACAAGGGAAGGAGGGAATCCTGCTTGCCTCATTTTATTTTACTGAGTACAGGGGAATTGCACACCTGTGTGAGTAGCAGCTTTGCACCCAGGCCAAGAATTAATACCACAGGGATGAGAAGAATAATGACTTTTACACCGAAAGTAAGAATTGCTGTTGGTACAAAAATGACTGAGCGGATGTTTGTCACATGGAAAGCACTTGTACCTTGTACCACGACAATGACACCTGTTCTTTTCCATTCCCAGCTGTGCCAAGTTGAATAAAGTAACGCTAAGGAAAGGAAATGCCACACACGATCAAGTTTGCCTGGACCAGTTGCCCACTTACCTCACCCCAAGCACTTTATCCATGAGATTCAGCAATGAAACAAAAAACTCTGACCTGAGGATGTTTAAGGAGAACCTGGTGACCTCTGCTAGTGGTGACCTTCTAAGTGTCACAACAACTGATGATCCCAGTTCAACTCCTGAGGAGAAAGCTCAGGATGGCACTTCTCCCACCTCAGCTAAGGGGGAGATGACAACAGGAGGTAACAGAGACACAGCATTTACTCTCTCTAACACTTCTTATTTGGAAGTACCTTTTGTAAACACAATTTTTATGTGGGAACTTCCTCCAAATCCCCTCTGACTTGTGAAATGATGGCTGTGGACCTATGTTCAAACACATGGATCTACTCAGGGTTTCCCCTGTGCCCTTTCTCAGCCTGTCCTGTGCTCCCTCTCTGTGCTGTAGGTGTGGTGCTTTGGGCAGTGGTTCTCTCTGTGACAGTGCTGCTTGGGGGCACGCTGATGTTTTGGAAATGGAAGGTTTGCAAGAAGCGGATCCTCGTCCTCAGAAGGAAACGTGAGTTTTTCAAGCTGTGGCAGGGGATGTGCTGTTTGATTTGCCAAACAGCAGATGGGAAACTCAAACATGGGGATACTTGTGGAGGTCATTGGGGAAGAGAATATTGTCTACAGACCAGATAAGGGTTTAAGGCAAGCTGCTCATGCAGGATGCTGAAGAACATGAAAGATGGAAGCAGCTGGGAATTTATGGAGGGAAGTGGGTGGGTGACCTACAAGTGGGGAAAGGGTAAATAGTTGCTTCTTCTCTCAGCACAGACACCAAGTATTAAATGATACCTGAAGGATTGTGTGAGCAGTTGTTGGTTCTGGGAACAGGACTGGGCTTTGAGCATGAGAGGAAGGGTGATTTTTACTGATGCTACTCCCCATAGCTTTGCCTAGTGTTACATGTGGGGTGTGCCTGCAAAACCACATTCCCTCTTTTATAGAAAGCAAGATGTGCACGTTGGAGGTTGGTTGTAGATCTGTGGGTGTGGTGAAGTTGTTGGAGCCTTCAGGCTCCATAGTGAGTTTGACTAAATGAAAGGTTTCTCTTATCAGCACACCTGCATTCGGTCATCACACACAAATACGTTACCAAATCTCAAGGTGAGTGACTGATGGGCCAGCAGTGTCATCCTCATGTGTGAAGCTTAACGTGGGATTTTATTTTAAAGAATTTTAATTTTAAAAGTGGAAGTTTCTTATGTCACATGTATGTCCCCGCTGCCATGAAAGAGGCCAGTCCTGTTCCTCCCGAGCAGGCAGGGGACACGCTGGATGTGACCGGGTGCCACCAGGTGGCACTTTGTTCCCAGGGGACACCCTGGATGTGACCGGGTGCCACCAGATGGCACTTTGTCCCCACGATGGGTGAAGGGTTGGGTGATGTGTCAGTGCTGGAAGACGCCCGATTGATTTCGGGACAGTCAAATATGGGAGACGTGTTCAGAAACGTCCAGATCCCATAAAGAGCAAACATTTTACCTATTTTGCTGATCCCTTCTCAGCAATTCCACTGCCGCTGACAGATCTATTCTCTGTTGTGTCGGATTCTAATCACCACACAGCAGAGCTTTTTATATTCATTCATTCAGGATTAGAATTTAAAGCCGCTTGTCTGCAGCTTAATTTTCTCCAAATGGATTTTTTTTTCTCTCTCATTTGCCTTGCACAATAGAAACTGTTACTGAGTAGCCTTATAGAGCTGATGCTCTGAAAATAATTGTGATTGCACATCAGGGTGCAATTAGAGAGTAGGTCTGAGCCCATCTACCTTCATGGTGCTACAGAATGTTGTACACTCCTTCCTCACCTCTCTTCTATGCCCAGTGTTCCCTGGGATAGTTAATGGAACTATAAATAAAATCCTACCCCTTAACAATCATCTGACCATGTGATGAACTGACCTAACTTGTTAATCTGGTACAAAGTTATTAATATTTTTTTACTTTTTTTCTTTTTAATAAGCTTGTCTTGTGCTTATCTAGACAGTTTCATCAGTTCATTTTTTCATAAGATGAATACCAGTTGTGGTGTGGGGACAGCGATGCAAAAGGCTTTGGGGACAGCAGGATCTCACAGTCTTGGCAGTAACCTGTTGCTGGTTCACCTCAGGATTTCATTTTAGTGTGCCCTGAGTTTTAAGAAAACCATCATGCATGTGGGGTGGGCAGGGGAGTGGTTTAGGAAATCTATTGCTAGGTGATCTTTCAGAGCACATATTGACATTCTTGGGGTTATATGAGGTTTCTTCTGATAATGTTTTTACTTTCCATTGCAGGTTCGGATCTCGTGAACAAATGTGCAGTAAGTGTGAACAATATTCCAAACCAGATTGCTTTCCATGCCAAAGTAAATAATGTTATTTTCAAATGTCCTGTCCAAAAAGTGCCAACCTTTTCGTTTGGACTTCTCTCTACAACACATAATCATTTAGGTGGGATGAGATGTATTAGGACTTGATACTTTCACATCTTAGTGAGGTTAATGTGGTGTTAAATAATGTGATGCTGCCAGTCTTGCTTGTGAGGGGATTTGGGTTGGTGTTAAGCCATTTGTAGTGCCCTGCATGGGACAAGATCTGAACATGCCTTTTCTTCCTTCTGGGAGAGCTTTGTGTGTCAGTCCCATTTGATCTCACTGCTCCAGTCACATAGATAGGATTTGTGCTTTTCTGTTCTTCCGGAGGAGCATGATAGGTTTTGCAAAGTCCAAGAGGTAGCTAAAACATATTTCCTTCAGTGGAAAGGAGGTATATTCCTGCAAATGTCAACAGAAATCTGTGAATTCAGCTCAGAAACATTTTGAAATAGGGTCTTAAGTGATGCAGGAGCCTAGTTTGAAGCTCCCATACCAGGTACTTTGGAACGTGTCACTCCCTGTGACAGTGGTGCTGGGAAGTACATTCTGTTATCCTGACTGCCACAGGAGGATTCTGTGGACCTATTGCAATATCCAAGATGTTTTTACACTCACCCCACTCCTGCTCTCCTGTTTGTATTGGCAGAAGATCATACTGACCACTGACAGTGGGCCAGAGGAGGAGGAGTTAATTGACAGAACCCCTCCTGTGGAAACCAACAATAACTTGGTGTCCTGCACAGAAAAAGCACAGAGTCCTCATTGGAGTGTGACTGATGTGACACCAAACACTGGGAATGCCCCAGACTGCCCTGTGGATTCTCGAGTCAGAGACCACACAAATAACAGAATTGGTGAGTCTTGCTTTTTTCATTTTCATTTTCTCATCTTTGTTCAGATTTTCAAACATGGCATTCTGTCATTCCAAGATTACTAGTAAACTTCAAAGTGTCCAAATCTCCTAACAGGGATTGTGCTGAATCTCCAGATCTTTGGCACAAAAATACCTATTCATTTGAACATAATGCTTTCTTTTTTTTTCATGATTGTCTTAATCATTATGAATTTGACAGAAAATTTCCTTCTTCCTCCTTTTCATTCTAGAAGATGTAAATTTCACAGAAGAAATTTGAATATGTCAGCTGGAAGATGATGCTGTACTACTGAATGAGAATTGTATTTAGTATAATTTTCTTCTCTGGTTTCATAATAATGGCTTGAAATGTGTCTCTCATGTGTTCCCATAAAGTCTTTTACCATGGCACAGCGTGGGAGATAAAGTCAGGCAGGGAGCTCATTCACAGGGGGAGAATTGTTACCTGAGACATTCTGGCAGCGCCTCCTAACCCAGTTCTGAGGTTATTTGAAGGTGTTATTTTTCATATTACAAAAACTGGCCTTTCCTTATTAAATACCCTGTCTGTTCTTACTGTGAGTGATTGGCTGGGTTGCATGTGATGATTTGATTTACCATATCCAAATATCTCCAAGCAATTAACCTACTGTGTCTGATGTGCAGCATCCTTCTGAATTAAGTGCAGTGCTGCAAGCCATTGAAAAGGCCTTATTTAGCTTTCTGTGAAGGAGTAGGACAACAAGTTGGACACAAGATTCAGAAAATTTTGTAGTTTATTCTCAGCCAGAAAGAAACTAATTTCTTTGCAGATCCTAAGACACAGAACTTCTGTACAGTGCTGGTTTTTACCCAAAGGTTTCTTTTACATGGTGGTGTGTCTTGAAAGAGCAGGAGCATAAACATTGGATTCTTTATATCTAGATCCCAATTAGTTGCTTCTTCTGAAAGATTCTTGTGAATATATTCTGCCTTTTCCACTTTGTCTTTCTCCTGTAGTCCCACCTCTAGCTCAGTGGCTTAATCCCATGGGAGCTCAATCTGCTTGATCTGAAATGTCCAGAGTCCTAATAAAAATGTTGCATGAAAAAGAGCCATCTCTGGGGCAGCAGTGACTGTTCACCACACTCAGCACTACTTTTTTTCTCCCTCAGAAAAACTCTACATCATGAAGGCCGACACTGTTATCGTGGGGTCTGTTTCAGAAGTGCCCAGTGGCAAGAACTGTGCTCTTAGAGGATGTGAAAGTAACCTCGATGCCCAGGAAAGCGTGGAAGAGGAACTGGAAATGCACTACCCAGAGCAGGAAACAGAGTCTTTTCCGGGGAATGATGTGATGGTTCCTGTGGAAGAGGAGGGAAAGGAATTTCACCATCCTACCACTGCCACTGAGAAGTGACAACCCACAGAGATAGTGTGGGAAGATACAGAATCATCCAGTGTGACACTAAGGCTGAATTTATGACAAAGGGAGGTAAACACACTGTGCCTTAGATCTCCTGGAAAACACTGAAACACATTCAAACAAGGAGAGCTAGAACCTATTTCATCTAACAAATGAGAGGCTCATCCAAACTGTTGCCCTTCATAGCTAACATAAAATATTTCCATTTCCCTGTCTCCCAGTATCATACTGAAAGCAAATTTGAATCAAAGCTGCAAAATTTAGAGGACATCTGGATGTCAGCTGAAGTTTCACAGCTTGTTCTCTCAGTGCGAAGGAATGGATTGAAATCTATGTCTGGTTACTTCTATTAGCTGCGAAAATTCTGGCCAGGATTCTGAAGCAAGCTGGAGACTCAGCCATGTTTCTTATGGTGTTTCTATTCCAATACTTCAAATTTTGTCATATATTTGTCAAAATAACAGCATCTGGTATTTTCTCAAGGCTTCAACTTTTGAATGACAATGATAATAATCTTAGTTTTCCCTAGCATAAACATAACTCTCAAGTTAGTGGACTTCATGTTTCTTGAGGAATTAGGATCAAAAGGTGCCACACAGGCTCTGAATATAGAAGGCAAATAAAACTAATTGAAGTCCACTGTACTTTAGGCCATTCTTTCTAGGTTTTGAAGTCTGATTCATATATTTTTTGACTACGTCAAATCATTAGTAAGTGTACAAAACAGCCTCTTCTGGTGGAAGCCAAACTGACTGAATATTTGCTATTGGTTGAACTATGGGTTAAGCCCAATGTGGAGCTGTAAAAAAAGAAATGAGGAAAAGAAACTATTTTTCTACTAAAAAAGAGGCACAGCAGTTATTTCCTATAACCTTGTTAATATCTACTTGTTTTAGAAATGTCCATAATCGTCAGGGTGAAACTGATTTGCATATCCTTTAAAAACAGACCTGTTTTGTGGCCAACTGGCATGTGTTATGCTATTTTTAAATCTTTTGTGCTGCTTGTTCAGTAACTGTAAATGTAATAGTGCTGACTACACTTTTGCCGAGGACAATGGAAAATGAGCAGTATGACAAAGTGTGCCTTAATAATCAAAAAAAAATGAACCACAAAACCCACTACTTGCTTTGTAGCCTTGTCCTGATCAGAGCACTGTAAGAACAGTGGTGCAGCTGCAGGGCCTTGTCTTAGAGCACACACAAGGAACACAAGGGCATAAAAACACCTTCTTGGGCCAGACTGGAGTCTGAGGCCAACATTTCATCTCTGACAGTCAAGGAGGGATCAGTTAGGAAGACCATAACTGCTGTCTGCATTCATCATAGTTCTGCTGTTGCAGCTGGCATTGGATTAAGGATGTCAAAGAGTTTGACTCATCCTTTATTATTCTCTCATATCACCATTACTTTTTCTTGTCTCTTTTGAATTTCCAAGTACAATCTGCCTCCATAAGGACCTGTGGCAAAAGATGATAGATATCATGCACTGTGGAAAGGACTTCTAGCACTTTCAAACTGGTCTCTTTATTTCAATGAATGTCACTAGCTCTTGTTTTGCAGAAGTCAGTGAGTTGCTTTTTATATTTCCTTTTTTTAACCAAGTTGCTTTTGTGATTGATTGTATCCCAGTTTTGATTGAACTAAGCCTCCAAGATTAGTTCACATCTTTTCATATTACTCATGTAAGTTTGATGCTCCACCACCTTGGTCACTTTAGTTGACCTTTTCTACATCTACTTTAACTTCACTACATACTTCATTATAGAAAACACCAATTCATGAATCCACAAACTGAATAACCACATTTACCTGTCTGTGATTGTTCGTGGCTGTTCTGCAATGGCTTTAATTGTGTGTTTCCACTCTGTATATTAATTAATCTTTTTTACTGGAACCATATGCATTGCAACCTGCTGGATGTGCTATAGGTAGTTGGTTTAATAATGCTGGTAATCTCAGAATTAAAAATTATATGGATTTTAAGCTGTGACCATGCTTTTCTTGTTTCACATGTAAATGTTTAATTGTTGATAAATTCAGTACCTATATCAGTCTCAGAAGAAATATTTTTGCAAGAAAGCCATTTGAAGCTCACAGAGCTCTTAGTGGTTATTTTTCTCAGGAGCAGGGCTGAATTTATAGTAAAGTCTGTCTGTGCGTGTGACACACGAGTGACCGGTACGGCAAGTATTCATGAATATGGGAATGCTGCAAAGGTAACCTCGTACTGTGAGGCGAAGGAGTTGGACTGCGATGATCCAATATTCATGGAATACCGATGATCGGTATTGCAGGAATGGAGCTGCAGAGACCCTCCACACACGCCCAGAGCCCCGCGTAAGCAGCTGCGATGTCCGGGCGATGGGGGCGGCATCCGCCGCAGCCCGGGCGGTGCTCCCGGCGCTGACCGGCACCACGGCCGGGCGGGTGAGCGGGGCCGGGCGGGGGCAGGGGCGCTGCTCCGGGGGTGCTGGGAGCGCTGCAAAGCGGGAGCGCAGCGGGGGAAACGCGGGCATCGCCTGATGATGCCGCTCTGGAGGTGCGCGGGGAACGGGCAGCGTCTCACTGCGGTGTGTGCGGTCCACCGTGTCCGACTCTTGTCGCCTGTCTGTCCCTTGTCACCTGTCCCTTGTTCCTGCCCCTTGTCACCTGTCCGTTCCTTGCCATCTCTGTGCCTCTGGGTTTGTGCTGGATTCACCATGATCTGTACAGCAACCTCAAGTCCCTCTCTTAAAACTTCAAAGCTCAGCCTTTGTCTATGTTGTTGTTGCTTCTTGGCTTCCCAGAGGAATGACTAATCGTCTTTCCTGGATTTTCATCGGAAATAGGATGATTTTGCAGGCTTATTTGAAAGTTTGCAAAAACCGTGATGAGTGTCCTGGCAAGTGCAGAGTGTAAACCCGTATCTGTATTACATTGTTTACACAGGAAGAGCTTGTTGTGCTCCATTGGCTCCCTAGAACTCTTCTCTATTTAAATAGAAAAGGTTTTTAATTTACAGCGAAGATCTGATGTGCTGCAGCTATTACTGTCCTATTCCATATCCAGCTGTGCCACAGTTTGGCAATGAGGGTTTGTAACTGTGTCAGCCAAAGAGCTCAATGGGATCTGTTTGCCTTCGACTCAGTGTTTTCTCTACTATTGATAGCACTTTTCTGATTTTAAAACGTCCAGGATTGTGAAGATAAATATGGAAATGTTGCTGAGATGACCAAGGTCACTGTGTTCCTGTGGAATATTTATGTTATTTACATGTTTATTTAATCATAGGAATTTAGGCTGGATAAGACAAAGGTTCAGTGCAATCAGGTGAGGATGTCAGAATGTGTATTGAACCTGGAACTACCCAATGGTCTTTTAAGGAGTACTGGGTGCTATAGTGAGCTGATAATGTATTAAAATAATTATTTTAACTGTTTCTCACTAATCTTTAATTCAGCTGTGATTTTAAGGTGAGAGTGTTTTGAACCTGATTTACTGGACACCTTGCAGTGGATGAGATAAAGCAGACAGAGAAGGGAGAGTCGCAGAATTGTAGCAGAACTTATCACCAGAATTGAAGTTTGCCATGCTTCATGCTAAATAAGGGGCTTTGGTTCAAAAGGAATTAACTCTCCTCTCACTCAAAATATGACTGAAACATAATGATGGATAAAATGACAGAAACTTTCAGCATCACTTTTTGCATTGTGACAAAGTAAGGAAAAGCCTATATGTAAAGTTAGAAAAACAAATACAGTAGTTTCAGAGGTACCACATCTGCCACAGCGCTGGAAAAATCCCATGCCAGTTATATCAATTTTTAACAGTGATTTGTTAAAGAAAACTTACTTTATTTTTGAGGGAGAGAAACTGGCAAAGCAATAGTTCTTGAGTGACACTGCTTCTTGGGTTTTTTCTCATTCATCTGGAAGTCTCTGAAAGTCTCAGTTCCCAGTTGGTGTTAGACACAGGAACAGAACATTATTTTTGTCATTTTGAACAATTGAGTCATCAAGGTTATCAGAAATAGTCTGAAGTTTTCAAACAGAGAGCCGGTGAAATGCGGATGGTTTTCCAAATATATATATAATAAAATATACCTTGTCTTCCTACAAACTTGGACTTCTGTAACTTTTGCATGTTGTGAACAGCTTCCATATTCTGTGCATCCCCCTGCTTTCTCATTCTGGGAAGATGTTTTCAGATTCTGGTGGTGAGTGGCAATGAAGTAGAATTCCTGGCAGCAAGCAGAGACACTGTTTTCTCAGGGAGGGGGGATGTTGAACTGTAGATCTCTTGGTGTGTGGCTGTGCAAGGACTCCTGCTTTACAGAAGTAAAGTGCAATATAGGATGAGAGAGTAATTTACAAAATGGACCATAATCTTTGAGAGAGATGTACAGCACAGCAGCTTTGAAAGAAACTTCATAGTTTGAGTAAAGTTGCTACAGCCTGATACAACTCCAGCTGACTTGGGAGACGCTGTTATGTGAAAACTAAACTTCAACAGAATTTTTTTTAAATGAGAAGTTTAAATATTTTAGCCAGAATTCTATTTTTTCCTGCCTTCAGCAGATCTGGTAGCTCAGCATTCAGTGCGTCTGCACCTCAGATCCTTTCCATAGAAACCGATTTTACATCAGAGACGTCAGTGACTTCATTGTGGTTTCCCCTGCGTGAAGAACACTGCGCACAGCTGTAGTTCCTCATTGCGCACAGCTGTAGTTCCACATTGCATTGGGGTCGCAGTTTGGAGACAGGCACAGGACTGAACACATCGAGGTCATGTGACAAGAGCCCAAGTTTTTTATTGGGTGCCCCCTTTTATAGGGGCTTCAAATTTCCCGTGCTGACACATGTGATTGGTTGGAGTCTTAGCCCCGCCCAGCTCCATGACCAATGACACATCAGCATTCAGAATAGAATGGGATTGGCTGGGGTCCCTGTTTGAGCTCGAATCCAACCTATCACTGCTCACCCAGGGACTTGTTTACTTCTGTTCTTTAACTAACTAGGCTTGCGCAATTGGGTTTCTTGGTATGGCCAAATTTATCTGTACAGCTTCAGACCAGCTGTAGCTGTGACAGTTCCTCATCAGATTCCTCTGACTGACAGCTTCAGTATGAAAGCAAATATATGAAAAGGAGATCAATAGAAATGTAGATGTGTGAGTTAGGATTAAAATATATGCTTAAATATCTTTGTGTAAATGGCCTTGAGTGAAAAGGAATGTTATATGAATGGATTTATATAGATTCATCCATTATATTAACATGTTTTATTTTTATTATTTAAGACACTTTAATTACACATAAACTCCTTTCAGTTGGTGTGGAGATTGCTGTTAGCCCACTCCTCTCCAGGGACACATTAGGTCAGCAGTATGGTGATCTCTGTAGTGCAAACAGGAAAATGATCTAAACAGTGCAGGAACTCCAGAGAGTCTGCAGTTACTGACTTTGTGTATGTAACTTCTTAGTTATTGCTTAATGCAGAAAGCATTGCAAAAATCTCCCTATAAGTTATGAAGTCAAAGGCAAGTAGTTTACCCATTTCTATGCCACAATGTATTGCTTAATTTGATGTGCATAGAGACAGCCTAAATTTCTAAATGTTTAAGAATGTTTGTGCCTCTACTGATAGATGAGACATTTTATTTCTTCTTGTACCTGTCAAATTAAATGAAGTCTTCCAAAGTCTTAATTTTGTCCGTATAAATTTCTTTTAAATCAGCTCTCCTTAGACACTGCTATCTCAACTGAGAAGCTCTAAGGCTGTAATGCAAAATGTGCAGCATCAGGTTAGTTTCCCTTCACACAGTCTGCTTGTAGAACACTGAATCACAGTAAAGGCAGGATAAAATATGGACTTTTGTGAGAGATACAAACACAAATGCAAAGATACTTAGCAAAATGCAAAGATTGTGAAATAGAATCTGGCCTCTACTCATCAGTGTTTCAGCCCAAAGTAGCCAAGGATCTGGATGACATACAGAAATCTCATATGACCCAACTTGGATTTTAGGATGGGTGACATTGCCAGAAAATTTGGGTCTTGTAGCAAAGAAATCCAGAAGAGTTTTAAAACTAGTAAAAAGCTTACACTTCCTCTGACGGATCTGACAACTAGTTTATGCTGAGAGTAGCTACTAAATGAATTGAATCCTTCCAGAGCAAACCAAGCTGAGCACGTGTGGCTGTGCATGTGTAAATTGTAGCTAAGCCAGTCACAACTCCTTTTTAGTTTTGCATAACGTTCTTTGAGGACATTTGGGAAGAAACTGTCAATTGTGAGTCACTGAGAGCCACAGCTCATCAGATAAAATTTCAGGGAGATTGTATCAGACAGCAGAGAGATCCTTCCGTGCACAACTTCAGAGAAACAGGTGTGAACCCAGGAACTGACAGGTTTTCCTGTGTCTGTAGGTCACAACAGACAGGGAAGAGCTTGAGGTTAAGAACTTTTTTTTTTTTTTTTGCCAGGAAGCCTCACCAGCAGGGTAATTTGTGATGTGGTTTATTGTATTTCCCTTTTTTTCCCCCGTGTCTGCTCTTGCAGTGAAGTTTTATGTTGGAGAAGCCTTTCAAATGATTGTTTTAATGAAGTTCCTCACAGTGACTACAAAAATGGGATAACACCACTTGATCTTTCCTCTTTTAATAAAAAAGTAACTTAAATGAAAAATACTTTTGATGAGAGCAGCGCCCTTTTTACCTTCATCACATTTTAGTGTCAGCTCCAGTTTGCTGATGATTTATCATTGTCCATCCTATGATATCTAAACTCAAGAAGACTTTTCTCTGCCTTCACATTCTCAGAAAAGGTTTTTTTTCCCAGTGACCATTGAATAGGTTGACAAAACCCTGCTTCTGATCACAGCTAAATAAAAGGTAGAGTATTTCAATGAGCTGCATAAGAAAATGCGTAATTCCCTTTAAGCAATTGCTGAGGTGGGAAACATTAATCTCCCTTGTCAGTAATGTGAAGACACAATAGATATTCAACATGTTTTTCAGTAAGGCGGAAGGATATTTTCATTACCGGTCTCCCAAGAGCTTGCTCCTGTTTTGATTTCTTGTTTTAGTAATGATTCCTCTAAATGTCTGTAGACTTTGAATGGAACAATCTCTTCAGACTGCAAAAAGCTGAACAGTGTCACATCCATTTTAAACAGTGCCTTTTTGGTCTAGCAGGAAACTCCTACGCTTGTCCTACCTAACAGCAGCCTTCTTCAAGAGAGTGTATTTTCCCCTTTGAAAATAGTAAGTCATCAGATAATTTGACATTTGTTCATTGAAGTCATTGAGCTGTGCTGATCAGTGTGAGCTGAAATCAAGCACCTTGTATTTAATGATTGTCTCTAATGCATTTAACTTGCATATTTGTCTGCACCTTCTGCAAAGGTGCTGCTTCCCAGAAGCAGCAGTGCAATTTTTGGAGACATCATTTTCAAAACATCAAGGCCTTTCTTGCTCAGGAAGGAATCACATAGTATATGGAAAGCTAAAAGCCTTTTCTCTTTTTCTTTGGAAAGACTGAAATTTTCGAGCCACTTTGCAGTAAATGTTTCTCCCACAAACCCACAGGTAGGAATTTAGGGTTCTCTGGTGTTTTGTCAGATGCTTGGGCCATGGCAGCTGAGGATAAGGCACTCAGCCCTTAAGTTTAGAGGATGCAATAATGAGTGGGTGTGATGGTAATCCCTTAGTTCCACTGCACTCTTTTGAACCCAAAACCTGGAGAAATCACTTTGTTCATGGTGGTGGATGTTTGGAAAGCAAAGGAACCTCAAAACAGTCACATGCAGCTCATTAGCTGTTCATTGCCCTGCAGCCTCTTGGCATCTGCTGTGTTCTGTTTCATTGGGGCTACCTTGGTCCCTTGGAAAGAAAGGGGCTTGTAATTGCACTGGTCTTCAGGTATTTGTCTCTTTTGAGTCTCTAATTCAGGATCAGAATGGACTTGTGACTCATGAGTTCCTCTTGATTTCTCCTAGGAATATTCAGTACCTTATACACCACAGTTTGCACAATGCAACGACCCCAGCACTGAATACTATGATGAAGAACTTAAAAAATGCTGCAGTCAGTGCCCTCCAGGTAGGTTATAATTCAAACTACTACTTTACATAGCCAAATTCACTCAATTTTCAGCTGATCACAGTGTATTTTCATTACTTATACATCTAAAGTGCCTCAGATTTTTGCTGTTGTAATGCATTCTTCCTCAAAGACAACAAAACACTATGACTGCAAAATGCCTGCAAAAGAGACACATTGTCCATCAGAGGTGGAATTCTCCCATGAGGTTAACCTGGCTGGGGCTTACCAGGAGGTAGGTTATGAGCTTGTGCAAGCACAGCTCTGCATGAGGTTTTCATTAAAGTAATTAAAGTAATTTTAGTCAACATTGGAGGGGAAGCAACAGCTCACTAAAGGAATTAAAAGAATTAGGCAACACAGACCCAAGCCCACTAATAAAAATACATATTGTAAAGCAGGGCATGAAGTAAAGCTTCGTTTCTGTACTATGATAATATCTAAGGGGCTTTCCATTGGTCAGATCCATCTATCATTGCTCATTAAGGGAGATTTGTTGTCTTTTACTGTAAATCAGACACTGCAGAGCACTGTCACACTGGGGACAGGACTGCAGGCACTGTCTGCTCTGAACTGTCATGTATTATACTCCAGGGGTGACTATAAGTTACCTATAGGTAGCCAAAGTCATTGTCTATGGGTTTGGGGAATTTTTTTTGTTGGGAAATTGTAATGTTCTTTGGAGACTTTGGTAGTAGAGTTTTTGCAACAAGTTGCAACTAATTATTATATTAGATACAGCAAAAAACCTTGCCTTTTTTTTCTCATTACATGCTGAGCAAAGAAAATTTGTCTCCATAAATGCTGAGTGTCTGTCAGATCCGGAAGTTTAAACAGGAAATCAGTATTTATTGAAACAGCTGCAGTTTCTTGAATTAACTGAAATTATCTAGCTGATCTGTCAAACTTCCTTTGTTCGTGACAGATGAAAGATGACAATTCATAGATAAAACTTTTCTGTTGTGTTATCTAGTGTTCAGTACTAAATCAGCTAAATCATTAGCAGGATGTAGGATGCAGAATGTAAAGCTTCAATTAAGTACAGGGAAAAACAAAGTCTTTGGAAATAATTCATTTGGCTGATCTCCAGGGCCTCTTCTTTTGAAAAACAGATTCTCCAAGCAGCTCTAAAAATTTTTCAGTGTTATTCCTGCTTGCTGAGTATGTTTTCCAGGATATTTTTGTAATAGATATGAGACATTGACTTTCATCTTCTTTCTCCTTTCACATGAAAGGGAAATGGCAACTGAAGTGTTTTCCTTTCTTCAAAATGAGTATGTTGGAGTTCATATTTACATACTTCCCAGCACTGTACTAAACTCTGTTAGTGGTGAGAAGCTTTGGAGAAACTACTTTTGATAGTTTTTTACTTTGTCTGGAATGCCAGTAGTTTCAGAAACTCTGTTAGGGCTGGCTGAAGAGGGGAGAGATAAAGAGTGGGCTTGTGTCCCTTCCATAGTGACAAGTGGTGAAGTTCTAATTCAGGCCTGTTTGTGATGTTACTTGATCTTGCCTTGTCCACTCACTGGCTGTAATGACAGTAAGGGTCTCACCCAGGCACATCATTCTGGCCTGACTTTGGGGGTGAAACATCTCCATGGGTTCACAACAAAACAGCTGCCATGAAGGTAAAATATTTGGTTTATGTATTGTGGTAGCTGCACCTAAGTACATGCTGAGGGGTTTTGTTCAGGAGTGAGGGTGCCCTGTTTTGAATGTGGCTGGAATTCACTGAACTGAGTGTAGGAAAACGGGTCAAACATGGGTGGACATAAATCAGACTTTCCTTGTAGAGACATGCAGTCCTGTACATCAACACTTGCTTGGTATATAATACCAATCTGATAATGTCTATGAAGGGAAGGGGTTCTACAGCTCAGAATGAAACTTAATTCCTAGTGATCTTTTCCAGTGAGATGCTTTTTCTGTTTTGGTTTGGGTTATTTTTTTTTAATAGGTCGATACAGGACAGGGAGCTGCAATCACACCGTGGACACCAAGTGCAGCCCCTGCAGAGCTAAAACATACACAGCGATCTGGAATCATTCTCCACAGTGCTTTGCCTGCTCACCACCCTGCAGGAAAGGTAGGCCTGGATTAGTAAAGAGGCTTGCTCAAAGACTGGGTTTGGTTTAACCTTGTCTTTTTTCATAAGAAAACCAGGAGATTTTTGTCAATCACTTGTATAGTCCTCATGCTTTTGGAATGCGTAAGATTTAGGGATAAGAATCAAGGAAAAGCCTTGCAGAGAGCCCTGGCCTTTTTTCTTATTAAGTCCTAAAAATGAGACACCAACCTTATATTATTAAAAACTAAGGCATTGCATCACTAAAATATTCCAAATGCCATCAGTGAAATAAGTTCCTGCTTATAACATCCCATTAAGAAACCTTAAGACCTGACTTGGATATGGGTAAATGGGTAATTACATTTCCAGCATCCTGTCATTTCTCATTTTGTCTGCTGAAGTGACAACAGTAAACATGGGTCATGATAAGTTGAAAGGACCTTTGGTCTCATCTAAATAGATAATCTTACAAGGCTGGTTAATTACAATACAAAAATGTTTGTAGTAAAATCTCCAAAAACTTTCAATACAGTGACATGATCTGCACAGGCTGAAAGTCTCAGTGTGGCTCCCAGGCACAGCAGTGGTGACCACAAATGGCCACATTTAGGGCCATGACAAAATATAATACAACTGCAGGTTGTGTTGTATTTAAGTGTGCACTCTACAGGTGCAAATTTCTCCTTGCTTAGAGAAAGAAAACTCTTCTGAAAATGTAGACATTGGGCCATATAATACCTTTGGTTTATGGTGCTGTACAAGCCCAAAACTTGTATGTGAACATCACCTCATGTTCACTCAAAACATTGCAAGCTGTGATTGTAAATGTTGCCAATGACATTGTGCTTTGTTCTTTTAAAACCAGGGCTTGTACAGAATCAGCCATGCACTAGGTCCCAGGACAGGATCTGTAGCTGCCCACCCCACAAGTTCTGTGTTTCCAAGCTAGACGAGTACTGCGAAGCGTGCAAAGCACATAAAAAATGTGGCAAAGGTTACCGGGTTTCCAGAAGAGGTAATTTCATTTTGAACACTCTGCTTACTGAACACTTACTCTGGCCTAATTCCCTACAGTTGTGCATTCTTTTTAGAGTTTTACCTTCTTAGCAAGTAGGCATTAACCACAGTAATAGTATTATCCAGAGGTATATCCAAAGGGACATGTTGCAATTTGTTACTGTCATATATCATAAAGTTCCAAATCTAATTTAACCTTCATTTTGCTCTACTGTGTGATTTATTCTGTATAAGTGACTGAGATCCAAGACCACTTAATCACTCCTTAAATCCTTGAAACAGCGTTCAGGTGGAATTTTGAGTACAGTAAATAATGGTGACTCTATGCTGTCCTGCAGAATTGATCTGGTTTTATTAGCTGATGGAATCCACCACTCTGATAATACATCTGTCTTAAAATGATAAATAATTTTTAAATATTTGAAACACTGAACATTTAGAAAAAATTAGGAATCATTTGAGAAGATGCAGAACTCAACACTATGGTAGTCAATCTGTCAGGTGAAAAGCTCAGCTTTGTCTGCAGCACCACACCTGAACCTTTAATAGCACCAAACTTACATCTGGTTAATCTTCTGTTTGGGTTGGGTGCTTCAAGTGAATGTCTCCTGTGACAGTTATGGGCTGGATTTTTGCACTGCTTCTGTATCACTGCCAGGATCTCTTGCAGACCCTGATTACTCATTCTTGTTTCTCACCAGATAAGTAACTGGAGTTTTCCTCTTTGTTTTCAGGGACAGACAGCACAGACACAGAATGTAAACCTTGTCCTCCTGGCACATTTTCCCCTGAGGAGTCCTACAACACCACCTGTACACCCCATACCATGTGAGCCAGTGTTCTGTCCAACAGCAGCCTTAACTGTGCAGGGTTTTCTGTCTTCCCTAACTTCTCTTTTTGTCTCTTGCAGTTGTAAATCAGTGGCTGTTCCAGGGAACAGCAAAAATGACACTGTTTGCAGTGACTCAGGGACAGCTACAGTTCTGCCTCACACCATTTTGAACCTACTTCTGACCCAAAGCTCAGCTTCCCACAAAGCTGAAGTAATAACTCGACATGTCACATTAAACTCTGCACCTGACCTGTCCCACATCACTGGTGAGCTTTAACTCATTTAAAGTCACTTTTGTCTGCCCAGGAACCAAATTTATATTTAGTTCTCAGTGTCTTTCCAAGGCCTTTGACCTGTACCCAAACAGAACCTCAGAAGAGCTTAATTAATTCCATGTGTCACTGCTTGTAGTAAGCTGCATTTTTACCTGTGCATCTGCACAACTCGAGTGCATTCTACAGCCCTTGTAAATCTGGAAATATTTCTAAAAAACTCCCCCAAATTAGATTATACAAGGCATTTCCTGAGAATTGCTGCTATAGCTGGTAGAAAAGTTTGTATCTTTGATTCTGGACTGAGGCAAACCTGACCTGGTGAGAGGTCTTTGGAATCTTCTGTCAGCCTTTCCTGAGACAGAAGGTCCTGACAGCATTCCCAGGTGTGGGTGGATGTGTTCTCTCCTGTTCACAGCCCATCCAGAAGGCAGAGATGTTTAGGAGCATTCTGAGCCACTTGGCCTTGTATGGGACAAACTCTTCCATGCCTGGAGAAATACCTTTTGTGACCAAGGGCAAAAGTCTGTCCTCACTTTTCAGGAGAATTCAATTTTATGAAGTGGTGGTGACTGAAATGAGACCTTGGTATTCAGACAATTGAGGCATCAAATGTGAATGTCAGACATACACAATACTTGTAAATTTAGCTTTTGTAGCCATGGACAGAAACTACAAAGCTATCTTTTTAAAATTTGATCCTTTGTTAGATCAACCTGCTAAATTATTTCTCCTTTTTATTTATTTTCAGGAGCTGTAGCTGGGCCATTGTTATTGGTCCTGATAATTGTTATTTTGGGGTATTGCTTAGTCTCAAAAAAAAAAGGTAAGATTCATGAAGTGAAAACAAGCAAATCTGTAAAAACTGGGAAGAGTCACCCTATTTCCCATTAACCTGAGCCTGGTGGTTGACTGAAATTAGTGTGTTAGAAGATGCCAGCTTTCTTCAAATCTGTCTTGTTCCTCAGATTTTAGGTAAACACACAACAGCCTTGGAGTTGGACAACTTTGCAATGGTTGTGCTTCTGCTGAAGCTTGTTAAATATCTGGTACTTCCTCATTTAAATATTAGACCATTTCAGGTGTTACAATTAAACAGATATGACTATGGTTTATTGTCACCAATACCTTTTCTCACTAGCACTATACAAGAAATTTCATAAATTAATGCAGAGGCTTCTTTTTGCTTCCTGGCTAACTTTAAGTCACAAAATTAATACAATACAGCTTTCAATGTTTTCAAACTGTGTGTAATAAATGTACATTTGGAGTTTATTCCAGGAGAAGGGGATCCCTCAGCCTAGTTTAGGGTGCAGCTGTTGCAAATGGGACAGGTTTGGGTGCTAATAAATTGTCTTTGCTCACTGGCAGCCCTTGTGTACTCTGCATCAGCTACAGAAGCAGATTTGGTGAGTGTCCTCCCTTTCCATCTCTTCCATTTCTTTAAAAGTTATACAGAAATCATAAACTCTCACCTCATTACAAAAACTACACAGCAGAAAGAAAACTGGAGTGAGAAGAATGGGGTGGTTTTGTCCCCAAGGCAGGGTGTAAGATGTACCTTATATATCCCACACAATGTCCTACCCTCACTTTATGTGAGGCTGAAAACAGCAGAAAAACCCAGGTGGGGTTTGGAAAACCACATTTGACAGCCTTTGGTCCCTAAGTAATCAGAATAGTGCTGTGGGTGCCTTCAGGGATGGGTTCATTTTGCTGAACTCCTAGTGAGCTGTTACAAATTTTACTTGCACTCATCACTATGAAAATGAGAATAATTATAGAATAGCTTGGGTTGGAAGGGACCTTAAAGCTCCTCTAGTTCCAGTCATCAGTGGTTTCTTTAGCTGCCAAAATACTGACCAGTTCTTTGCTAGTGGGTTGTCTGGTTTTTTGGGGTTTTTTTTTTAAAGATTAACATTTTGTATTTCTCTGCAAATGTTCCAGCCTTTTCCCCCTCCAGGAAAACAGTGTGATAAAAAAGTGAGAGATACAGAATTGCAGAACTCCACCAGTTCTGAACAGGAGCAACAGCAACTCTTGGAAACTTCTGGGTCCAGCAGTAACCTCCTGAGTAATGCAACTGGATCTGCAAATGTCAGTGTAATATGTAAAAATAATGATGAGAGGAAAAACCCAGGAGGATTTCAGCAGCAACATTCACCTCCAGAAGGTTCTAAATTCCTCAGTGGAGACAGACACAGCTCTGTCAGTTCAGGTAGTAATGATTCTGAAAGATCCACAACATCTTGAAATTTGATTCTCAATTATGAGTCTTTTTAGCAGAAGTTTAAATGGCAGGATAAAACATCTGAGTCCTGTGCAGCAGAGAGAAAATTCAGTAACTTTTGAAAAGAAAAAGTGATTGTTTTAAGTTGCCATCCTGAGACAGTAAAGAGTTTTCTCAGGTATTTAAGGGTTGAGGGTCAGGTGGTTGGCACTTACCTGTGAGTGGGAGTAGAAGCCAAAGGGAGCAGTAACAAAAGAACATTGTCAAAAGCATTTGAAACGACAACAGATGGGCAAGGAATTGTTTGCAATCCAGGTTGGTGCACTAATTTTTGTACCCTTTTTATTTCTGGGGTGGATTTTATGGTACCAAAAATGCTACAGAACCAACTCGACCAGCTTGACTAAATTAAGTGCAGCAAAAAGACATTTAGTGTCTATTTTAACTGTAAGTCAAAGAGCTGGATAAAGAATCCAAGTGACCCTTCTGTTTTGTGTTTATTTGACAGAACATTCTGGCAATGGAAGAACGCAGCTGAATGTGACGTGTATTGTTAAATTTTGTAGCCCTGACTGCAGCTCCCAGGGCCCAGAGCAGAATGGTTCAGCCAGCAGGGATTATGAACACACTCCCTGTCATTCCCCAGCAGGGGAAGAAACCCTCCTTTCAAAAGAAGAAAATGCCTTGAAAAGAGAAACTGAAATTCACATCGCAGTGGAAAATGAGGACAATTTACTTCAAGACTTACTTCTGGAAGAAAAGAAGGTTCCTCTGGTTATTCAAGATGCTGGGATGAAAACCAGTTAAAGGAAATTACAGATCACATGCTGATTGAGTGAAAATTAATGGAACACCTCTTGTCTTATGAAACAAACATTGTGGTAAATGTAGCTTTCTTACAGAGATTTGAATTTCAGATGACTATAGACACTGATACTTTTGAGGTTTTTAGTGTCTTCCGTCGCTTTGCAGTTTAAAAGAAAAAGCATTCAAATTTTAAAAAATTGAATGGCCAACTCCTGCCTTTCTTCTGTGATACCCTAGGAGGACCTTTATGAGACTTTAAAAGGAGTATTTTTCAAACTTTATGTGGTTTTCTCCTGAGACTTCTTGTGATGATGATTTTTATTCAAAAAACATGGCTGTGACCAGCACTTCTGAGGGACTGGAGTTAAATTACCATTCTTTCAATGCTCAGGAATCATCCATTTGATTTGAATTTTAAAGCTATTGCATTCAGTTTCCTATAACATATCTTAGTTGTCATACTTTCCCTCATGCTCTTGGATATTTCTTTTATGATTACAGTTTGTTTTTTCTCATTATCAGACCAAATTTCTCAAGTACATATAGGACATCAAGAAGTGAAATCTTTTACACAAGCTTTTTTTACAACTAAAATTACAATTTTATGTCTAAACAACAGCATTTCATTGCCTCTACATAGTTCATTTTGTTTTAGAAGGGAAAACCTAAACTGAATTGTTGTTATCCTGGAGTAGGAAGTAAGTTCCTTTTTGTTGACAACTCTAGAGTTTGTCGCCTTTGCATCCTGGCTGATGTAACATGTTTCCCCAATTGATCCTGACCTCATTTTTGAGGTAAACCATAAATCCAGAATATTTTCCCTGTGCTCAGTGACTATTAGAGCAGATCCCTGTGATTATCTTTGCCAGATAGCTCACTGCCCTCACGTGGCAGAGCATCATCTGTAATAAACGGAATTTACTCAAACCTCAGGACCTGAAAATCCTGTTCTCCTGCACTGCTTGGTGATGCTGGAGCTCCAACCACCTCTTACAGAAAATTAGTGGAGGTTCTTCTTGAATAAAGTGGTTTGGAAGCCAATATTTAGGAACCCACTTCCCATAATTATATTTTACATCTGTGACTTAACTGTCAATTGAAGTGGCTGAGTTTAACTGGAATCTGCAATCCAGAGTCTGAATCCCATGGCACTGAGGTCATACAGTGACACATAACTCATGTTTTATGCCACAAAAACACTGTTGGATTACGTGACCTTTGTACTTCCCACTGAACTGTCCTAATCTATCTCAAGATAGACACAATGGTTATTTCTGAGGCCTGAGATGTAAAAGAATCTTTTGGAATAATATTTCTCCTATTGCTACAAAAGAGTATTCGGATTTTGAAAATGCAAATTGTAAACTCTCACAAAAGCTATGATATTATATAAGCTGTTATTATTTCTAGAACTGGGAACTGACAAACAGGTCTGTAGTTCTACTACGAAGAAACTTTCTGCAAATGTGTATTAACCTTACACTTAAAGGTAATTTTCAGGAAAGACTTTGAAAATGGGCACATTGAAACTACTGAAGCATTTAGGCAAGAACCTGATTTTTCATAGCACTTTGAACCTCTTGCACTGTAATATTTCTGTCAGCCAAATTTTTGTTTTCTCTGTCAGCTCCCACTATTGGGGCCATACTGAAGCAGCAAAGGAAAATTTTTGAAGTTTAAAAACATTAAAAAGGAAGATCCCGTTACAGTAGTTAGTTTACTGAGTTTTCAAGTTAAGGAGCTGTCAGAGGGAGAATCCAAGTTTTATGCTGAAGAGCTTATGTTTGCTTATAAAAAGTTTAAAAAAACCCCACAAAAATCAAACACCCCCCCCAAAAAAACCTACAAAAACAAACCCCACAAAACAAGCATATCTTTTTATAAATACACGTATTCTCAAGCTTCCTGGCCCCTTTATTAACCAAAATTCGGATTTCCAGTGTGGCTCTCCCACTGCACAGCTTACCTAACGCAGCTCGCCAGGCGCGCCCTGTGAGGTTGTTACTGAGGAGCCGCTGCTCCCTCAGCCTGTGGCGGTTCTGCCGCTGCTTCTCTTCAGCCTGGGTGGCCCAGAGCCCCGCATTCCGGCTCCAAACCCGCCCGGTTCGAGCCCATTCCCGTGAGAGCCCCAAACCCGCCCTGTTTGAGCCCATTGCCGTGAGGGCGGCGCGGGGGCCGCGGTTCGGGCCCGCCCCAGGGGCGTTACCGGGCCCC
>VWYP01016359.1:89858-160107 GCA_013400435.1 Pycnonotus jocosus
GTTCTCCGCCTCGCCCTGGGGCCTGGGGGGTTCCTCAGGGCCGCCCCGCCCGGCGCGGGCCGTTCGCCGCCTCACGCTCCCCGCGGCTCCCGCGGGGTCTGTGCTGCTCCGCCGGGCAAGGTGACCTTTCGCTTCCTCCCGGGCACGCGGTGCGAGCCCACAGGTCTCTGCCGCCGGTGCCCCGTGTCCCCGGCGCTACCCTCAAGGCCCCTTCCCGCCCGGTTTTGGGTTTCGGGGCGCTGGAGGAGCCCCCCGCTCCTCCGACCGCTGCCCTGGCCCCGCCGCTCCAGGGCCTGCTCTGCCTCCCCATGCGGAAAATTGCATCCTTCTTTCGCTTTGAGCCAGGGCCTGCTTTGGGCTTCGGTTCTCGTCCTGACAGTTCTTCTTGTACTGTGTGTGTTAAGGAAATTCAAACACTACCATAGAAAATAAATGCCTTGTTTTTATTCCCAGGGCACAGCAGTGCACTGCAGAGTTAAAAATATAAAAGCCTTAAAACATTTGAAAGATTCCTGCATGGTTAGTTATGTCCCACGAGTTCAAGTTGAGGATGTGATGTACTTCATTTACAGTGCTTAGGGTGAGTTCAGGCATGGTTCATGCACTAGGGGGTTTCAGTCACTGGATGCTGATCTTTGCTGTGCTTAAATGTTTCTTCAAGGTCTTTCCTTTGCTTTGGTACCAAACACCTGTAGATTCCTTTTTTGACTTTTTCTTTTAATGACAGTGTAGTGTGTGTAGTATGTGCTTTTGTTTGATCTTGAGTTTCTTGTCACTTTTATTAGAATAAAAACCTATAATATAAGCTGGTGGCCCAAGAACCATGAGACGAATGCTTAGTGTTTATTTGGAATAATAGTATGGTTTTTGGAAATTGGTGAGAAATTTTACAAAGGCAAAACTGTTAAAACACGTTTTATGTGAAGTCATGTGACTGATTTGAATTGTACTTGCCTCTGCTTTCTGTTTCATTCTTCAGGACAGCACAATTTCAGCCTTTAGAAAAAGCCTTTCATTGCTTGCTTAATTCTGGTTATTTTATTTAACTATTGGTTAAATATTTTCTCTGCCTTTTTAAAAAGAGAAATAAAAGTTGAAATAGATCTGCCTAGAATCAAGCAAACCTCATGAGAAGACTAAATATTAATGTAAAATTTAAAATGTGACTCTTTAAGCTGTCATTTCCTTCTATTGTCAGCTGTAAATAAAGAATGTATCTTGCTTTTCTGCTTTGTAGAATTCAGTGGTTTAGGCAGGTATATGGGATTGGGAAAATTTTTTAAACACAAAATTGATACATTTATTCCATTCTAACCTCAAGAAATGGCCTGCATGCTTTTTTCCTTACTGTACCAGGCTTCACCCCGCCCTTGCAGGAGTTATGAGTAGTTTTGCAATTCATTGGTTAAGAGGTTGAACAGGGACTTTGGGATTTTAATGCCCTGATTACCACAGAAGTTGAAACAGAAGTGGCTGGAGAAGAGTGAAGGGAAATGTTCAGGAGCGTGTCCAATGGTGCTTCTCTAATGTAGCTTTTTCCCTCCTCATTGCAATAATCTCTGCTGCCACTTTGAAAACCTGTTGCAGTAACTGTTGATGAGCTATTTTTGGGGCTTGTATCTGATTACTTCCCACACACAGGCTCTCCCAAAAAGGGGTTTGAGTAGGGCAAGTTGCTTCACAGATGTCGTGTAGGAATTCTACAAAAGTGCGGTAGGCTTCAGGCTGTTCCTTCAGACCAGGCTCCCAGACACAGCGTGGTGAAAATGTTGGCAGCAGAGATCAAGGAGGCCAGTGCAAACTTCAGATCAACATGGAATTTTGTTCTTTCCTTTTCTGGAGGAGGACTGTAGATTTGCCTGGTTGATTATTGCAACAACATGTTATGTTTTGGTTAGAAAATGTATGGAAAGGTGAATTTTATGTGCAAATGAGAGTGATGTGTGATCACCAGATCTCTCTATGAAGCTGATTTGACACTTTAAGGGCATAGGATAAAGCTTTTTTTACGGTAGAAATAAAACCTTAGTGCTTTTACTTCTCTTTAGATAGATCGCAGTAAGAATCAAAGTGACAGCGATGTCAGCTCTGCTTGGAGTGTATATTTCAGACAATAATTTTCTTGGTTTTTTTTTCTTTCAGACTGGGACTAATTATGGAAGAGAAATCCAGAAAATGACAGAAAAGCATTAGTTTTCCTCTTCTAGGACAGTCATGTTGGAAGGATTGGTAGCCTGGGTCCTCAACACCTACTTGGGCAAATATGTCAATAACCTGAACACCGACCAGCTTTCAGTGGCACTTCTAAAGGGTGAGGGAGGCTTTGTGGTATTTTCTGTACTGTTTTCATATTGTGATTTAGAAAATTGTTGGGTTTTTTTTTAATAGCTGGAAGGTGGAATACAGATAATCACCTAATACTGTGTTTAATGTCTATATAGACCCTTTTAATACAGAGTTTGGTGCTAGAACTTTACTATGAATGGTAAATGATCTTATGTTCTTTGTTGCTCTTTGTCAACACTCTTAAACCAATTTACATAAAATTTTCAAGAGTATGCTTAGCTATCTTAGCATGTTGAATTTATGTCATTTTTTCATGATACAGTTCAGTAACTTTCCTCTTGAGGGGCCATGGCAGGAAGTGTCCTGCAGCCTCTTACCTTTTAGCACTCATAGTTACTCCCCTGTAATCTGGTCTGTGTCATGCTGCATCCACGAGTTTTGTACTTTGTACAGAGCCCTCAAATCAATGCTTTCTGTTCACCCCTTGCTGCTGTTATCTGCTGCTTTTGGTGAGAATGTTTTGTAACACACCAAGGCTTATCTGTGTGTGCTTTTCACAATACCAAGAAAATAAGTATCTCTTTTGAAAAAACAATAAGGACAGGTTTTGTCTGTGGCTACAAGGAAGCTCGGATCTAAAACCCCACAGAAGATTGCTTCTGGGTAACCTCATGAAGCATATGACATTGGAAAATTAACAAGTGTATTGAGTAACCATTGTGATCATAACACAACCTGAAGTGGTAGGTTGGCTGTTCTCATTAAATCCCATTTATTTTTTTTTTTTTTTAAACACAATTCCATTTGTTTTAGGCTTACAGTGTTCAAGTTGGCTTTCTTTAACATAGTTTTGTTTAGTAGATGTCTTTTTCTTCCGCTTTTTGTAGGTGCTGTTGAATTGGAAAACTTGCCACTAAAAAAAGATGCCTTAAAGGAGCTGGAATTACCATTTGAAGTAAAGGCAGGTTTGTATTTTGCTTGTGTGTGCAGGACAGATATTTTCTAAACACGAAGTATTACATGTTTTAGAGGACCTGTGAGTCAGAGGCTTGAACAAATGAGGTAGCCTGATTTTTAGGTTATTTCTGTTTCAGCTTGTTTCTTACACGACTTTTTCTTTGAGGGTGATAAAGTAAGTTTTCACAGGAATCTGATAGTGTGTCTGTTCTGTTTATTCAGGTTTCATTGGCAAAATAACACTACAGATCCCTTTTTATCGTCCACATGTGGATCCATGGGTGATATCTGTCTCAAAACTGCACTTAATTGGCGCACCAGAAAAAAGAGAAGAGTTTGATGAGGAAAGGGAAAAGTTGCAAGAAAGAGAGCACAAGAAAGCCCTTCTGCTGGCGCTTGAAGAAAAATGGAAGGTGAGTCATGCTTGTGTTTCACGGTGAAGAAACCTCTGTGGTGGATGAGTTGTATTTAAGTCTCCTGAATAGCTTAAGTTAACTGGTTTAGTTTTTCTTTCTCCCTGTTAACAGTGATTTCAGTGTAACAAAGTATATTGTCTCCTCACCTGCTGTTACAGTGGTTAGTAATGGTTATCCCTGTTTCCTCTTTCAGAAAGAACAACAGCAGAAAGGGGAGTCTTACTGGTACTCAGTTACTGCATCTGTAGTCACAAGAATTGTAGAAAACATTGAAGTAAGTCTTTGCTTTTGAGTGGTTGGCAATTACACATTTGCCTTTAAAATGGAGAATAATTGTAGGATAGCAAAAAAGTGTACAGTGTGTTATGAAAGTGGCTCATTTTTGGGGAGAAAGGCAGGGACTGCTGATATCTGAGAAGGTAGAACTAGGGAGTACAAAACCAGAAATGAGGAATAAGGTTTCTGTTATGTTAAATATCTAGTAGAAATCTGTTGTAAAATTGCAGAAATTAAATATTCATTTTCTCCAGCATTAATGAAAAGTACTATTGTCTACTACAATGATGTAAATAGTATATTTATATATGCTTTTTTTCTTCCAGTTAAAAATCCAAGATGTACATTTGAGGTTTGAAGATGGTGTCACAAATCCCTCACAGCCGTTTGCCTTTGGCATCTGCATCAAAAATGTCTCAATGCAAAATGCAATGTTTGAACCAGTAAGTGCAACTTTTGTGTACAAGAGCAGCTCAGATGTGATGCTGCATTTTATGGGTGCTAGCAAATATTCAAGAACATACAGCATTTTAAAAATCTTTTGTTTGTTGCAACAAATTGACTCTGAGCATTTCATGTTTTTTATTGGGTATGTAGAACTAAAAACTACATGGCACATGGTGTGTGATCTTGTCTTCACTTCTTCTATTCCAGGTGGAGAAGCTGATGCGGAAAAAACAGATGGATGTTGCTGATTTCAGTGTTTATTGGGATACCAGTTGCACTTTACTAGGTGACCTGCCTCCTGGTCAGCTACAGGTACATAAGAGAGGCTTTGCATATGAAAGAGGGGTTGTTGTTAGTCAGTTCTGTGCTACAGACCTGATTCATGTAGAATTTATTGGATCTGGTCTTTTAACAACAACAGAAGTCTATGGTTTCATGCTTTACTGATAGGGTACATGTGCAACCCACAAAGGCTGTGCTGTGAAATAGCTTGTTTTACTTTTGAAGAGAAAACATGTTCAAGAAGTTTTTTCCAATGGACTGGTCTGCAAATAAACTACATTGCAGTACATGAAACCAGTGCATCCTGGTTTCTTAGAGAGTAATTTGCTTGTAACCCCCAGGAAGCAATGGATAGAAGTATGGAAAGTCGTGATCATAATTACATCATGGAGCCTGTCTGCACTTCAGCTCTTCTCAAGAGAAATTGTTCTAAGGAGCCTTTAAGATCCCGGCATACTCCACGGCTGGAATGTGACATTCACCTTGAGACGATACCCCTGAAGCTTTCTCAGGTAAATACCAACCATTTACCTGCCAGTAACTGGAACAGAGCTCATTAAACTGTGGCAGTGTTTGTGACAGCTTAAATGCTGTTATTGTAGCATAAAATTAATACTCTCTGAAAGATTTTATTTGAGAGGCAGTTCAAAGAGATATATTGACTAAGTTGTTTTAAAGTCAAGCATTCAAAATTACTTCTTTATTTTACTGATTCTGATTACTCTGAAAAGAATTAAATTGTTTTTTGTTTATTGCAGTAATAGAAAGGGTGCATGTTGGGGGGTGGTGTTGGTCTGTACAATGTACAGAGCAGCTGATGTTATGTTGATAACCTGACATGGAAGATTTCATTCCATTTATTTGTAAATAAAG
The DNA here is from genome assembly GCA_013400435.1 of Pycnonotus jocosus. NCBI lineage: Eukaryota > Metazoa > Chordata > Aves > Passeriformes > Pycnonotidae > Pycnonotus > Pycnonotus jocosus. The sequence continues at coordinate 95,396 of VWYP01016359.1, forward strand.
CCATAAATGGAATGTCACAGGTGAACTACTAGTGGCTAGGAGAAGGTATATTACACTGGGGAACAAAACTGTTAATTATGATTAACATTAATATTCTGCACCATGTGCAGGCCATTGACACCAGTAAACCAAACCTGTGGTTGGGTTTTTGACTAGGTTTTTCCTCTCCTCTTTTCCTGGGAAAACACTCCAGTTTCACCTGACTAATCTGTGTGTTGTTTCATTAAAAGATGCAGTATCAGCAGATCATGGGATTTTTAAAGGAGCTGGCTAGAAAGGAGCGACAGCTTAAATTCAGGAAGTGGAAACCAAGGGTCACAGTAACAGAGAAGTAAGTACATCTCCATATGTGATATTGTCAGCTTTATTAGAAAAACCAGAATGAGAGAAATACAAAAACCTACATAATAATCAGTGTTAGAGATTCAGTTTTCATGTTTTGTTCCCCTACCTCAGGAATCAGTTTTAAATATTCAGATGTAATTCAAATGTAAAATTATCCTTACCTGAGGCTTTCAATCCAGTCTGTTATAACTCTAAATTTTGTTGTCTGTGCCTGATACGTGGCAGCTGGACTGAATCCCAGTGGAGTGGTGGGACCTTGGGGAGCACTGTCCTGCACAGTCTGTAGGACCAGCCCATCTGTGCTGGCTCCAGTGCTGCTGCTTTCCTTGGCTGCTGGCCCACTGCTTTTCACCGATTCTCCTGGACCTTTCACCAGCTGGACATTTTGCCTTAGGTTTTTTTTAATGAAATCCTGTAATTGAAAATGGTTTCAGCTGCCGGGAATGGTGGATCTTTGCCCTGAATGCGAATCTTTCGGAGATCAGGGAGCAGAGGCAGCGTTCCACCTGGGCGTTCGCGCTGCAGCGGGCCCGGGATGCCGTCTCCTACACGGACCTGTACTACAGCAAGCTGAAGGGGGAACCACTGTCTGCTGCAGACCAGGTATTTAGGCTTGAGTTTCTTCTACACTGATGGTTAATCATCTTACATTTGGTTTGTTTCATCTTTTCATGTTTAAAACCTGGACAAGTTAAGAGACATCTTTAGTTGTACTGCAGGCTGTTTGCACTGAACTGACTGTCTGCTGACTACAGCTGAGATTTTAATGATGAGACTTGGCCTTGTGGGAGGTGTGTGAGCTGCAGGGTTCGTGTTTTTTTGTTTTGCACTGCAAAAAGCTGTCTGGGTTTTGAGCTGTAACCGGTGATCACCAGAAATAGCATTAACTGCTATAGAATGCTTGTGGCAGTTGGTAACATGCTTTCTTAACTCATGTTCTCTATAGATCCAAAATGTGTTTAAATACCAGAAATGTGTCTACCCATATGCTTGGGTAGATAATTGGAGAAAATTGTGGCTGCTTCACAGTGTGTTTAGGGGTTTTTGGGGGGTTTTGGTGGGGTTTTTTATTTGGTTTTTTTTTCCAAGTTTATTTGAGGATGAAGAATTTAGTGCCCCTAATAATGAATCTATGACCTACTTCAGAAAGAAAAAAACCTGTGAACTATAACTAGCTGCTTTTTATCTTTAGGTATATGGGGACTTTTTCTTCAAATCAGTTCAGGGCCACACCCATATTAATTAAAGGTGCAATTCTATTGATACTTTTAAGTTGTATGTAATCCTTACTTTTATTATTTGGATATGAACTGTAGGAATAGGTCAATGTACAGAAAATTTTTATAGTACCTGGCAAAGCCAGATCTCATAGAGCTTGCATTGTGTTCAGCAGAGCTGTGAAACATAACAATGGTAATGGCAGCAGACTAGAAAAATGTCTTTTGCTTTGTTGTTTCATGATAGATTTTTTAGACTTGGGTGAATCATCAGTTTCATCAAACAACTTGTTAATCAGTACAAAGAAGGCAGCATGTCTGAGTAACTGACTATGAATACTACACTGGCCTAATTTACCCAAGTTCATTTCCTCCGCCTTCTTCACTCAAGACAGAAGCTTTTTTTTTTTTTGCTCCTGGCTAGGCAAGACATTCTGTTAAATCAGTTTATTTTCCCTGGTTTAATTTTTGTGCTGCAAATCCTGCTTCTTACTTGTAATAGGAGGAAATAGTTGTGAATTTTTTTACAGTGCTAAAATAGTGTATTTTACAATGCAAACAAGCTTTATTTATAATTCAGAGCAATGTCAATATTACAATTGCCTACATGACTTTCATTAATTTTCGTGTGCCGAGGCACTTGGATATGATCATTAATGCCCTCTTAGTTTTTTCTACAAGTCCCTAACTCAGGGCAGAGATACTTGACGTGTTTGTGAGCAAGATTCTGTACTCCTTTAATGCAGGTACTTTACCTTTTTTGTCTCTCCAGGCAGAAATGCATCGTATTGAGGATGAACAGACTTATGAAGAGTTGAAGATTCTGTATGAGATAGTTCATAATAAATTTCATGACTTAGCTGAGGTGAGAATACTCTCTATACAGAATAATATTTAGAATCTTTAAGTGATTATCTGAGGTATTGTTCTGCTGGAGAGCCTTAGCAGGTATTTTCATTCATTTAAAAGTGTGGCATTAATGCTAAAATTGCAGAAATTCTCAGTTCCCGCAATTTTTACTGTTGTGTCACTTTCACAGTGAAATCTTTTGTCTTGCCAAATGATAATCTTCCCCAGTAGAATCCTTGCCAGAATTCCTAGGTCAGGTACTCTTCATCTTAAAAACAGAGAGTGGAAATTAAGGCCCATAATGAATATTTTACCAAAATAAACATGTGGCAGAAGTGAGCCTCATGGAAATAGCTTGGGGAACACACTTCATTAATTACGGACTAATCTCCGTAACATCACAACGTCATCAAACAATACAACATCATTTCTTGCAAATGCTAAAATGTTGAGCTGTGCTTTATGGTGTCAAATGACTTGTTTGGTTTTAATGTTTCTAGACTAAGATTTAAACGATGACATATGGCTTCATTTGTGCATAATCATATGCATATTGATATATTCATATGAATATGCAGCAGTTAAGTGATGATATGTGTGTTGCTTCTTTGCTGCTGGTCTCTTCTAGGCTGAGTATTGATTGAGGATATCACTGCTGGACTGCTGAGTAAACAGGAAATGAAACTGTTTTTATTGGGGTGTTTTCTGTACACTGGTGATACTCTTTCACTCAGCAGCAGTAATGTGTATGTCTTGAATGTTCAAACAGAGTATTAAAGAGCCCTTGCCTGATTCCATTGGAGGTTCCCCTCCAGCAGAGCCCACCCATGGCAGCAGCTCTGGGATGCTGCAGTACCTGCAGTCGTGGTTTCCTGGCTGGGGAGGCTGGTATGGATATGCTCAGCAGACATACGAAGGTGAACCTTTTGAAGGGCTGCTGCCAGACCCGAAGGAGCAGTGGAATCCAGAAGACATACTGGGTATGGAAACACAGGGTGTGCTCCCATGGTGTGGGACCTGCTCCAGGTGGGCAGAAAGAGCTCTGGGCCTGTGCTGTTAAAGGATTCTCTGCCAGCTGATGTACCCAGGCAGCAGAGCCTGCCTAAAGCTGAACAACCTGGGCAGTATGTCAGTACCTGCTCATTTCCAAAGTGATACAGGGAATGTATTTGCTTCCACTGCTGCTGTCATTTATGGCAAAGAGCTTTGGAACTTCTGCTCAAGTGGGTGTAACAGGGGTAGTACTGGGTTGTTGGGCTCTTTGTAAATTCAAGCTTACATTACCTTCACTGAAACAGAAGAATTCTGTGGAATATTCAGCTTTTTAAAGGAAAAAAGTGTATCTGCTCTATTTTTTGTTTCTGCTTTTCTCCCCAAGAGCTGGAGAAATCTTTATTTTCATATTCATAGGAACTTTCTTGTTCTTCAGTAGCCCTCCAGAAACTTAATTTATTTAATGTTGATTTTGTTTTTTATTAGGTACAGATGAGTTTTTTGATCCTGCTGCAGATGCTTCCAGCATGAATACCTTTACCAAGAGAGATTATGTTTTTGCTAAATTAAATCTACAGCTGCAGGGTGGCTCTTTCACTCTGTTGCATAGGAAGAAAAAGGTGTTGCATGCTGAAGAGACTGCTTTTATGCAGCTGGAGTTTTCAGGTATTGAGCCCATTTCCATTCTTTCTTAAAAAAAGATGAGAGCTGCCTCACAATCATTGTACTATATAACAAATTTCCCTTCAAATTTTTTAATAGAAATAAATATATATAAAGACTTCAAAAACACTTGTTGGACATTATTTTTTATTTGTAAAATTTAAATAAAATATATACTGTACTAAAAGAAACAAAATAATTTTATGTATTTATATTCCAGGTGTAAAGATCTTGGCAGAATCCCTTCCTCGCAGAAAGTCTTCTCTTCTCAAAGTTCAGCTTGGTGGGCTCTTCGTGAGGGATTTGGCAACAGAAGGGACCATATTTCCTGTTCTTATTTTCCCAAATCCTGTAGGTGAAAATAATGCTATAAGTTACTACATGGGATGTATAATTTTGTATGAAAATAGTCCTACTCCAAAACTCAAAACATTTCTTATCCCAGAACGGGAAAAAAAAAGTCTTGAGGAAAAGTTTCTACCTGTTGAGTTTACTTTTTCCCTCTCTTCCCAAATATCATATGTAGAACTCTTCATTTTTTACTCCATATGTTTGTGACTTCAACCTTTCAGTTATATATGTTGAGAAGAAGGTAATTTGTTGAACAACATTTGATTGTTGGAATAATCAGCATTGCTGCTTAAACGGTGATTGTTCTTTTCCATAAAGCTCTGTGGCCCAAGTAATGGTTCTGTTTCACCTATATACTGGTACATTAAACGTAGAAGTAAATTCTAGAAAAGATTTCAAAGTTCTCTTCTGAGTGAACAAGATCTGAATCTAAAGCCATGAGGATTTCCCACGTATTTTGTACTTTGTACTGGCTGCAATTTGCACTTCAGAGTTCAGCCTGTCTGCTGCAGGACTGGAGAGTGTTTACTGCTTAGTCATATTGTCTTCTTTTGTTTGACCATGTCAGGGAAAAAAATGCATATAATAATCTCAGACTTTACATATAGTTCAACAGAGAAGACTTCTATGCTTCTATCAGGTGGCTTGGCTGATTTTATCTAAACAATGTTTTTCTTTTAAATTCTTATTAGCAAAAAGAGGTCGGCTGCGTGTCTTCCTTTGGACTACAAAATTTGTCCTCAGAACTGACTAATCAGAACACTGGTAAAGATTTCATTTTATGTTTGATAATTCCTGCAAACCAAAAATTCCAAAACTAAGTGTGTGGGGTTTGAATTAATGCAAATGCTTTTTTGCAAATGGTAAAGAAAAAATCACAGAAGCTTTGTTTAAGATGTAAGGGTGCATGCGGATTGACTTTAAAGAAAGGAAGAAATTATGTATTTCAAGACAATAGAAGCTGCACTTACTCTTTGTTTTGGTTTAAAAAGAAATTGATAGGAGTTCAACATTAGAACCCCAATTATACAAACGTTTTTGTATATATGAGCTTGTTGAATTTGTTGATTGTAGAAGTTGATCATATTACTTCCTTTTCTGTTACTGAAGAATTCTTGGACATTTGTACTTGCCCAGTAGTACCTTAAGAATCAGTTAATAAATTCTTCAGGAGTTGTTTTTGCTTTTGTCTTATTTGTCTGTTTTGGGCTTTTTTACAGCTATTTTTGTAAGTCATTTTTTATTCAGTTGCAGATCCTGATGACCCAGTATTTGAGATGCTTTATGAAAGAAATCCAATTCACAGCACTTTTGAGAGGCGCCTGGAAGTCAGTACCAGACCTCTAAATATTATTTACAATCCACAAGCCATTAAGAAAGTAGCTGACTTCTTCTACAAGGGAAGGGTTCATACCTCAGGTTAACCTTTAATGTGTTTTTTTTGGTGGGGTTGGGGTTTTGTTGGTGGAATTACATCTTTTCTTGTCTTCGATCTTTATTTATTTGCATTCTTAGAAATACAAAGCACTAATCAAAGACTCTTCACTTTTAAGTTCAAATTCAGCAATATTCCAAGTCTTACCTGGAGGGTTTTGTTCCTTTACTTTACTCTTTGTTTAATTGAATCAGGGATTTTGCTTTGACATACTCCTGCAACTTCTGCTTTAAAATTGCAAGTTACTGTTACGCCCCATGATGAATGTTAATTCCCCCTAAATTAAAATGCATAAATAAGGAGAGGAGACTTGTTCCCATAACCTGTTCTGGCAATTGATGGAGGTTTTTTTTGACAGGGCAGTTAGAAGTATTTCTATAGTAATGATACAGAGGAAATAGTATTCTAATTCCTATTGTATTTTTTTGTTGATGAGGTTAAGGCTGCCGTTTGTTACACCTTCTTGAGATACTTTGATTTTTAAATTTGAACATACTCATTCCTTAAATTTCTAAGCACAACAAGATTTAGGGTTCTAGTACCTAAACCTCTAACACCATAAAGTGGCCATTTTTGCAGTTTTGGTTTTTCAGTTTCTGAGGAGATGAGTGGTGACAGTAAGTAACAATAGGAACATGAAAATGTTCTTGAAATACCACTTGTTTTTCTGCTGATTATGGTAAATACCAAAAGATTCAAGTTACCTGGTATAAAGGTGGGTGTGACACCTTTTCTCACAAGGTGAGAATATTCCATAAATATTCAAGTTTAAAATAAAAAAAACAAGTAAGCAAACAAAAACCCAATGCCTATACATCCACATCTTAATGTTTAGTCAGAATTTCCTCTGTGGCCATACTTATCACCCTTTCTGTCTTAGTCAAATTTAATTACTGGGGCTGAAGATCTGTGAGATAAAGACCAGAAAATGGATTGGGAAATATTTTTTTAGTGGGATTATTTGTTTTGTGCTTAAATACTTCCTTTTCTCTGTGCAGCAGCCTGGTGAATAGCCACAGTGACTTTCACCTGCTGTATTCTCCTGTTCTGTATTTTATTGGTAAAATTTAAAATAAATCTCTCTTTTTTTTCTTCTATTTTTTCTTCTGATTCAATAAGGGTGAACAAAGTTATACCTAGTCAGTTTTCCCTTTCTTGTGCAGGTTTTGGTTATCAGTCTGAGCTAGAGGCAAGAGTGGCTGAAGCTGCCANTCTCCTGTTCTGTATTTTATTGGTAAAATTTAAAATAAATCTCTCTTTTTTTTCTTCTATTTTTTCTTCTGATTCAATAAGGGTGAACAAAGTTATACCTAGTCAGTTTTCCCTTTCTTGTGCAGGTTTTGGTTATCAGTCTGAGCTAGAGGCAAGAGTGGCTGAAGCTGCCAGAAGACAATACAACAAGCTGAAAATGCAGACAAAAGCTGAAATCAGACAAACAATCGATCGTTTATTAGTTGGAGACTTCATTGTAAGTTTTTGCTCCCAAAATATTTATGTAGACTTGGAGCTCTAAAGAGTGAGGTTTGTTGTTGGTGGTGTGATGTTCTTTATGAGCAGGAGGGGTTTTCCAGAAGGTGTTACAGATTCCTTTTGCTGTCAGTGAATCCAGGTTTGAGGTGCAGGGCATGTTTTCATCTGCTGAAAATGTTTTATTGACTGCAGTGGAAGTCTGTGGTTTAACAAGATACCAAACCTGAGTGTGGCTGGAGTTCATGACAATCAGCTCATCAGGAGAAAAAGTGGCTAATTAGGTGTTTCACATGGCTTCTTTTGGTTGGTTTTCTTGTGGGCTATTATATCTTTCTTCTTAACTTTCAGGAAAACAGCAAAAGCTGGACTGTGTGCCTTGATATCTCTGCCCCTCAGGTGATCTTTCCTGATGATTTCAAATTTGTGGATCCTGTGTTAGTTGTTGTAGATCTGGGAAGAATATTACTCACAAATTCTCAAGGTATGATCTAGAATTATTGCAGTTTTCCTGTTCTTTCTATCTTCTTTCAGAAAATCAGAGTTTAAAAAAAAAGTTAAAAAGTACAAGGGAGTTTTGGGGGGTGTTCCTGCTTTGTAAAGTAGAAAAAAAAATCCTTTTCTTAAGATAATAAAATGAAAATTAATATTAGGCAATAAAGATGGTTGGACAAAACCTTCTGATGATAAAAATACTGTAGTCAAGTAGCTCTTACCTTTCAGTTGGTTTTGAGGTTCAGAAGAATTGCACGGGCAGAGTAAGGTGGGTTCTTTTTTTGACAACTTGGTTAAAAGATAATTCTGCAGTAAGTGGGTTAAAAATGAGATTACAGTGTCTTTTAATAGCTTCTGTACTGTGTTGTGACTGACACTTCTGTGAATATATAAGTACACTAGGTTTCTTGTTGAGGAAAAAGGAAGTGACATTGGAAGGAGGCAAGGACAGTACCAGATATGCTTTGTTTAAAAAAACAATAGGACTTCAGACAGGGTGATCAGATAATCATAGGAAACATCTGAGGAGGGAGGAGAATACTTTTGTTTATTTGTTTTCTTACTTTTTTTTTTTAAGCCACAGAAGACTCTAAGAGGAGCGCAGGTGCCATTTCTTCAGAAGTCAATGAATTGAGTGATGAGGAATATAAAACACCTCTCGCAACTCCTCCCAATACTCCACCACCAGAATCCAGCACTAACAGTGGCATCAAAATGTCTGAATTTACTGGAGTGGAAATAAGTGAAGAGCAGCTACAGGCACACTTGATGAGTAAAAAAATGTATGAGAGATACACACTTTCTTTTATGGACCTTCAGATCATGGTGGGCCGAGTAAAAGACAACTGGAAACACATTCAGGATAGTGATGTGGGTCCAACTCATGTGGTAGAAAAATTCAATGTTCATCTGCAGCTGGAGCGCAGACTGATATACACATCAGACCCAAAATATCCAGGAGCTGTCTTGTCTGGCAACTTGCCTGACTTGAAAATTCACATCAATGAAGACAAAATCCTGGCTCTGAAGAACTGTTTGACACAGCTGAGTACATCTGAAGCTAGGTCTTCAGATGCCCTACATTTAGGGAGAGACAAGATTTTTGCAGAGGTAGACCAGTTTGGCAGTTTGCACGATTCTGTCATGAATCTAACACAGAGTGTTGTCATGCTTGAGCAAAACACCCGGGAAGTTCTAGTTGAATCCCAGCTGCTTTTGGCTGAGTTCAAAGTAAACTTTATGCAGCTGGGTGTTGAGAGTAATGGGCGATACATCTCTGTGCTCAAGGTTTTTGGCACCAATGCCCATTTTGTGAAAAAGCCTTATGATGCAGAGGTGTCCCTGACTGTCCATGGCTTGTTACTGGTTGATACTATGCAAATGTATGGAACAGATTTTGATCTTTTGATGGCTTCTCATAAGAACCTGAGCTTTGATGTGCCAACAGGAAGCCTTCGAGACAGCAGGGCTCAGTCCCCAGTTTCTGGACCACAAGATGCACATCCCATTGATGTTGCTGGTTTGGCAGAGAGATGCACTACAGCCTCCAACACCTCACCTGGTAACAATGGAAAAGATCAAGAGTCCTTGATAAAATTGGAGTATCAGTTTGTGAGTGCAGAATGCCCATCGATGAACTTGGATAGCAGTCTGCAGGTGATCTCTGTACAGGTGAACAACCTGGATATCATCCTTAACCCAGAGACTATTGTTGAATTGATTGGGTTTCTCCAGAAATCTTTCCCCAAGGAGAAAGAAGATTCTAGTCCTCAGCCTTTAATAGCTGACTTGGAGAGAGGTTGGAGGGAACAGGAAACATTCCAGTCTACTTATGCACAGAACACAGAGGTAGCAGTTGATATTCACTGGTTAAATGTACTCCTCCTCAGGACAGTTGGCATGACAAAAGGAGAAAAATATGGCAGAAAAATTGCAACAGCCAGTATTGGTGGCACCAAAGTCAATGTCTCTATGTGTAGTAGACTGGATGTGAATGGCTCTCTTGGATGCCTTCACCTTATGGATCTGACCCAAGATAATGTAAAGAACCAGTATGTGGTGAGCATAGGGAACACAGGGGGGTATGAAAAACTCATTGGTGATGCAAATTCCTCTGAGTCTTTATTCTTTAGGCTTGATGATGGAGACAGCCTTCCAGATGCTTTAAGTTTCACTTTCACAGAAAAGTCAAAAGAGGAGTGTTCTCTCAACCTCAAAATGGCCTCCTTACACTACAACCACTCGGCCAAATTTTTGAAAGAACTGGCTTTGTCCATGGATGAGCTGGAAGAGAATTTCCGCAGCATGTTGAAAAGTGCAGCTTCAAAAGTTACAACAGTCTTGGCAACTAAAACTGCTGAATACAGTGAAATGGTTTCTTTGTTTGATACCACACCACGATCAAGAGATGTTGCCAGTGCAGAAGATAATGAAGGAGATGCATTTGGATCACAGTCCCTCAAAGCTGATACTATTAAGCTTATATTAAACGTAAACATTGAGTCCCCAATTGTCTCCATACCTCGAAAGCCTGGTAGCTCTGAACTGCTTGTAGGCCATCTGGGACAAATATCTATTCAGAATTTTGTACCAGGAGAAGATGAGTCTACAAGTGATAGGCTACAAGTTGAAATTAAAGATATTAAGATGTATTCATTAAATAGTAGTCAATTTACAAACAAGAAAGATCCTGCAAGTGAGATACCCAATGGGCCACATTCTTCATCAGGTCCTGCTAGCATTAACAGCCAGGAAGAATCTCATTTTACTCGTCATGACTTCTTTGAATCATTAAACAAAGGCCATGGTATGTTAATCAGAGGAGTCTTAATTATTGTAATATGAGTAGTATATGTGTTAAAAATGTGTATTGACCATAGGTCTGATTGTAAATTCTGCTTCACCCATCCTACTGAAACACATTGGTCGGTTTTAATGACAGTGTGGTGTTTATTGTATTTATATCCATTTTTGGTCTCCTAAGCAAAAGCAGGTTGGTGCTTTTTAGGCAGAAATTGGGCAAAACACAACTATACAACCTTAGTCCGGCATTGCTCAGATTCTGAGCAAGTTCAGTAGCTGCTGTGTTATCTCTTCCATACAATATTTATGAGCTAATCAGTTCACTTACTCTAATGTTGTTTTAATTTCACTTTCTCTTAAAGCTTTCCACATTCTGAATAACACTACCATCCAGTTTAAATTGGAAAAGATACCACTAGAGAAGGATTTGGATTTCACTTTTCCTCTGTGTAATGAAGACTTTGGAACATCAAGCATTATGAAGATTGAAGGGAAATTTGTGAACCCTCTTCAGGTACAGAAATGTAGTATTTCCACTACCAATATAAAGATATTTCCTTGCGTAGAAGATAAATATTTTTCAGGCCAGTATCTTCAGGTTTAACATGTTGGTAGTTTAGAAATCAGATCCTTTTACACATGGTAAGAAGAGACAGTCTTAAGTCATAATAATTATTATGAGCAATATTTAACCTTGTTTGGGGACGTTTTAGACATCTTATGAATTAGTATGACTTTTGCTTATCTTGAACACAGAAGGAAATGTGTCACGGTCTAAATGACACTGTCCAGATAAGTTTATTTGTAGTTGTAGTTGAAACTAAGAATTGAAATGCCATTGCCATGAAAAAAATCTGTGCAAGAGCAGAGGTTTTAGACAGAGAAAACTGAAACTTCTAACACTGAGGAGACAAACAATGATGACTAAGTAGAATGTTTGTTTCATATGTTACGGTGTAAGCTCAGGTGGTGAATTATTTTTAACTAACTCTGTGTGGACGGATTTTGCCCAGGAATATAAGGTATCCTGTTCTAGGATCCCATCCCATGTGTTTCTGGGTGTTGTCATCTTGCAGAGCGTAATACAGAAGAGCCATTTTGCATTATTTTTTTCTTCAATGAACTTAAAATTTATGTGGTTTGGAATTCCACTTAGGAGTTTTAGAATATATGTATTGATTCCGTTAATATAGAGAGCTCCAATATGCTGATTGTTTCTTTTCTCTACATTGTAGGTGGTGTTAGCAAAACATGTATATGAGCAAGTCCTTCAGACTCTGGATAATTTAATTTATAGTGAAGACTTGAACAAAATTTCAACAACTTCTGTGTCTCCAACTGGTCTTAGTTCTCCTTCAGCATCACTTCATAGCACAGGCACAGAATTCTTGAGTGAGCGGAAGGAAAATGGCTTATTCAGCCACTCTAGTTTTAATTCTGTTCCAAAGAAGCCCTTAGCTGTCAGGGAAACAAAATCTTTTACTCAAATTCAAGCAAACTTTCACATCTCAGAGCTCCAGGTTCAGTTAAGTGGTGATCTCACACTAGGGGCACAAGGTCTTGTCAGCCTTAAGTTTCAGGATTTTGATGTTGAGTTTGCCAAAGATCACCCTCAAACCTTGTCCATTCAGATTGCCTTGCGTTCCCTGCTGATGGAAGATCTCCTGGAAAAGAAACCAGACTCTAAGTACAAGAACCTCATGGTGTCCCGTGGAGCACCCAAACCTTCCAGTTTAGCACATAAGGAATATCTTTCACAGTCCTGCCCTGCAGTATCCAATGCAGAATATCCAGATATGCCTCGTTCCCTCCCTTCCCATATGGAAGAAGCACCTAATGTCTTCCAGCTGTACCAAAGACCAATTTGTGCCTCCCGTAAGAAGCAAAAAGAAGATGCTGATTCTGAGTATCCTCTGACTCCACCTCCTTCTCCATCAGCAGACACATCCAAGTTGCCCTGTGGAAAAAGTAACTTTGATGATTCATTAGTTCATATCAATATATTTCTAGTGGATAGGAAACATCCTGAATTTTCTTCTCGCTATAACAAAATTAACCGTAGTGTAGATGTTGATTTTAATTGTCTAGATGTGTTAATAACTTTGCAAACTTGGGTAGTGATACTGGATTTCTTTGGGATTGGATCCACTGCTGATAACCATGCTATGAAGCCACAGCCTGAAGATACTCAGCAGACAATCAAAGCAGAAATAAATTCCTTGTCAACCTCTCAAGCCCAAGAGCCTGTAAACACTAAGCTGGATCTAAAGGTATACTTGAGATGCAAAGCAGTAATTGGATTGTCTGTCATAAAACAGCTGGTTAATAGAAACTTAAGGTGACATTTACATCATGTGTTTTATATTCTAGTGGGGAGTGTACATAAATGCAGAAACAGATTTAAAATGTGTGTAGATACAGTTAAAAGAGTTATAGAAAAGCAGAACATTTGTAAAATGCTTGGCTCCCTTGCTCCGTGACCATTTCTTTAATGAAAAGGTTGCTTCAGTATTGAAGACCTAACATGCTGCAATTGGCACTGTGCTGTTCTAGGTACTATGGAGTTTATTTATGAAAAAAAGTCTGTAGTTTATAAATATATCCATATATGTTAATACATGTTTTTTGAAAAACACATGATGTATGTGTATATAATATAGTCTTTGCCCAGAGGCCCTGCAGTCTAACTTGTGTGTGACAAATCTTGAAGAAGATGAAGGTAACGGTGTGGGATTTGTTCTTGGCCTGATCATTCTGAATTGCTTGGGGAGATCCGTTTTTCAAATAAGGCAGTAAAAATGTTGCTCTCCTTCAGTGTCTCCCAATCTGATAATTGTTATTTGCCATTCATGTGTTACAGTGCAGTTGTTCTGGAAAAAAGCTAAACAACATGTTCAAGTTCTGAAGTCATGTTTTTCATACCAATTTGTTCCTGTTTTGTTTGACCAGGTCCATTCTTTATCCTTAGTCCTGAACAAGACAACCAGTGAGCTTGCTAAAGCCAGTGTGGCAAAACTTGCAGCTCACTTGGAAGTGATTGGTGAGTAGATTGAAGGGCTCACGTTGTTCGCAGCTTAAAATAAAATGAGATGTGCACTGGAATTATGATTTTAAATGTTTTTATTTTGGTGCTCGTTGGGTTTTTGCATTTTTTCTGGACAAAATGTACGTTCTCCTCCCACTGCTTCTTCTTGGATTTTTTAGGGTTTATTTTAAATTGTGGTATGTTTCCCTATTGTCAAACCTTTCCTCATTTTAGCTACAATTGGCTGCAATTTTAATGCTTCACTTTCATAGAGCAGAAAAATAGTTTTTATTACTGGTGTGGAGGAAAAAAGGAATTGTATCTAAGATTCACAAATCAAAGTAGTGTGATCACATGATGTATGTAAGGCCTATAGTAATGTGTGGGTTAATACAATCTTTGTAGCAGAAACACATGATTTTCTTTGAACATGAGGTTTAATGTTTAATTGAAATGACTTATTTAATTACTTTTTGATGAGGCTAATAGAAACTTTTGGGTTTTAGTAACTGATCTGTTTGAGGATCCTGATTGTCTGTTCTTTGTTTTGCAGAGGGAGATTTAGCCTTGCAGGGAAGTATTGGAAGTCTGTCCTTAAGTGATCTTACATCTCATGGTGAATTTTACAGAGAACGTTTCACTACAAGTGGTGAAGAGGCTCTCATTTTTCAAATCTTTAAGTATGAATTTAAACTTTTTGTTACTCAATATTTGCTTGTTAGTCCATTAACTTCCAACCCCCCCCAGAAAAACCCCAAAATCAAACAAACTCAGGAAACCTAAGCTCACAGCTGTCAGGGTTTCATGATTCTGCTTTGGCCTCTTGAGACTTAAGTGGAAATTAGGATATTTTCAGTTATAAACTTAAGATTTTTAACTTATCTTTGTCTTGCAATGTACAAATAGATGGAAAAGTAGTTTTTTATTTCTCTCTAAAGCTGTTCTTCAAAGTATTTACATGATAGTTTGTTCCTAGCTAAAACAGGGGTTTCTTAAATGTTGGAAGAAGTTTTCAGCTGATGAAATAGATTTTCCGTTGCTCCTTGATTTTGGATTAAGGAGTTTGCTTTTGTCATAATGTAAATTTTAATTTCTTTGTTGCATTGTAAAGAATAGATCTTACCTTGTGATGTTTCCTGGTTTTCCAGTTAATCAGATTAGAAATTATCCAAGTAATGTTATGGAATTAATTTCAAATATGACAGCACACTGATTCAGAATTGAATGTACACATTATCCTGCAGTGGCGTAGTTACCTTGAAAGGCACTGTTCTGATACAAAATCACCAAAGGTCTAACTGGTATGCAGAGATTAAAGGTACATTCTGAATACGGAATTTTCCTATTTGCTTAATTAAAATTCAGCAGCACTTAAATGTACAAAACTTAGAAGTAATAAATACAAACCTGATTTTTCACTCTGCAACCGAAATAGCATTAATTACATGCTGTGAGCATCAGTTAAATCCCCTATATAACTATTCTGAGTGTAGCAAAATGCCTAGTGCTGCTTTTAAAATGTAGCTGAGATGGGTAAATGTTACTCTGAACCCTTGTCACAGGTACGGGAGGCCGGACCCGCTGCTGCAGCGGGAGTGTGACATCCGTGTGAGCCTGCGCATGGCCTCTGTGCAGTACGTGCACACCCAGCGCTTCCAGGCCGAGGTGGTGTCCTTCATCCAGCATTTCACTCAGCTCCAGGATGTCTTGGGGAGGCAGAGAGCAGCAATTGAAGGACAAACAGTATGTCTGGGCCTTTTTCTGTACTTTCCCAGCCTGTTTTTTGCAGTTGAAATGCGATGTATAATTTATGTTAATGCGTCAACTCAAGTGGATGGAAATGGTGGGAGGTTTTAGAGTTTTGATGGCTCATCTTCTAATCAAGAGACCTTAATTAGGACCATTCTGCTGCTGTTTGAAAGTGCAGAATACCAGATTTGCACATTCCTTAAAACTTCAGCACCTGGTTTCTGCAGGATGTGCTGGACAGAAAGGGTCAAGGTGTTACCTTGTCTTATTCTCCACTGTTCACCAGGTAATAATACCTGAATTAGGGGAGCCAAGTCAGAAGTTCTGTTCCACTCAGGTGTATGCCTCTGATTTCGTTTGATGATTGGTAGGCTGAGAAAATGAGAACTTTTGGATGGTAGAGTGTATGAATATAGAGATTGTAGAGCAAGGTAGAGTATATTAATATAGAGTATATAAGGCATGATAGAGTGTTTCAATAATCAGTACAGCCATAGACCACACAACCTAATGTGGGAGTAATTAATATAGTCAGTAGTCTTTGTTTAATAGAAGCTTCTCATAATTGAAGGAAAGACACTGAATACTTGGATATTCAAATCCTTCGTTGTGTATCAGGTGGGAAGTTTGAATCTGATTTTGAAACATCCACTTCTAAATAATGGGACTTTGCTTTTTGCAAATAATTTTTCTTAAGTAATTTCTTGTATAGTGAGCTGAGTAGTGTCTATTCTGCCTCTTAGTTCAGGGGTGAGAGGGTGTGTCACTCTTGAGTGCTGCATCTCTTGCACAGGTTTTTCCTGTTTGCATCATAATACTTTTTTTAATGAGCCCTCATTCTTTGTCTAAAACAAGAGTTTAAGGAGTTTTGTTGGTTGCTTTGTTGTTGGTTTTTTTTGGTATAAACTCTGACCATAACTTAATATTGTAAATCAAGGGGTAATGATCCTGAGTTCAGTACTAGTCAGTGGGAAATAATCACCTGCTTCCTGCAATTTTTGTAATTATTTCTTAAATGTATTTTTGCTCTTTCCAGGTGAGAGATAAAGCCCAGCGAGCTTCCCGAGTTCTTCTTGATATTGAGGCTGGGGCTCCTGTCCTGCTTATACCTGAGAGCTCCAAGTCCAACAGTCTTATTGTAGCTAATTTGGGAAAGCTGAAAGTGAAGAACAGATTCCTGTTTGCAGGAATGCCGGGTACCTTTTCACTAAAGAACAAGGTAGAAACATTTCTTCTTAATTTAGCAGCTTATAGTTTTGCTAGTTCTTATGTGTTTTATTTCTAAATCAAAGTTGTAAATGACTCTTACATTTTACTTTATATATTGACTTTATAGTTCTAGTAGAATCTGTGCCAGTGTGCTGGCAAATCTCCCAGATTTGCCTTGCTGCTGATTGTGCTGCTCTGCCCTTCATGCCTTGGGTTTACTGTCTGAGGCATTGGGGCAGATGGGAGACTGAACTGGGTGCTTTGAGAGAACAGAGGGAGTAAAGGAGGATAAGAAATAAGGAATTCAGAGTATAAACAGGAATAAAGGAGGCTGAATTCACTCCAGCTGCTCTGGTGAGGAAGCAGGACCCAGTGGGGTGCACAGCTGAACATGGGACCAGGATGGGCTTTCAGCTCACCCTGTTTAGTTCCTCCAGCTGTTCACCACTCCAAATTTCCACAGTGTGAGTAGCTGAAAGCAGGGGTCTGTGTTGGCTTGAAACTTGCTCTAACACACTGGAGAAGAGAACTGGGTTTATTTTTTTTTTCCTGCTCTCAGTGAAACTAAGTGTGTGGAGTTGCTTTGATGAGCTGAAACCTTGGAAAAGGTTTCCAGTGGAAAAGCACAGGACAGGAGTATCTGGTGCTGCTCTTAAGAGATGCAGCCACAAAATTTGGGGTAAGGAAGATCCATCTTGATTGGCTTTCTATATCTAACCTGTTCAACAAAGTAGGGAGTTGTCTGGAAACCCCCTAATGCCATTTTGAAGGGATTAGATGTTATATGGACTAAATTGCTGCAGTGGATATGTGGTGTGTCTGTTGCCTTTATCTGATTGGTATCTATATATAATATAGATACCAATCTATGTCTAACCTGTTCAACAAAGCAGGGAGTTGTCTGGGAACCCCCAATGCCATTTTGAAGGGATTAGATGTTATATGGACTAAATTGCTGCAGTGGATATGTGGTGTGTCTGTTGCCTTTATCTGATTGGTATCTGCCTGTGTCTTTGCTGTAAGGAAATAGTGGACTGTGATGTTGGGTTGTTTCCTGTACTGTAGTTTGTTCATACAAGTACAGGTTTGTAAGCAGTACACTCCTAAATTAACATTATAAGTTAAAGAAAGTGTGCACAATAATTTTATTTCATCCTAAAACTACTGTGTTATGTAGCACTGTAGAAATGTAGGTGTTTGGAATGGGATTAGGTGGAGTTGGGCATTTTTTTTGCTGGTTTTGTTTTCATTTTTGCTCTGTCCTATGTTTATTTTTGAGGATCGGATTTTACAAGGCAATGCATACAAGGATCCTGTTTTATTTGAGGTATTTCACATCTTTATAGCAGTGTTCAGGTGCTCCTCATTCATTCTATAAAAAAGGAAGTATTCTTCTGGAATTTAGCACTTTAAAAAGCTACTTCATTTATTAAAAATGATGTTTCTGTTCTAAAGGTTTTGCTGAATTCTATAAGAATTGGATGTAAAGTTGTTGTGGTGTGCTCTTTATGCATGTCTGAGGAGCTGCTAATTTGGATTTAATTGCATAAATTCATAGATTTATAGATGATGTGATGATTTTCCCTTGCATGTACTTTTCAGTCTTTTCTTTACAGTGTGAAGTTAAACGTTAATGTCCTCAATTTTTTTTCTTAAAATCTTTGATTGTGTTTACAATTAATTTTTCCAATTTTTTTTCTAATATTTAAAAACCATGTAAGGCAAGAAAATATTAAGAATTAAAACCAGAAAGGGAAGTTTATGGTAGGGATTGATGTGACATGAGAAACTGGATACAGAAGGAAGATGGGAAATGACAGTAACAATACAGGAGTCAAAGTGAGAAATCTTGGAGTAAGAGCTGAGTAGATCACTAAAGATGATTGCTACCTGCATGTGGGACACAAGGTTAATTAATTGAAGTGATTGACAGATTAATCCCAAAATTGGCTTTGGAGTATAAAAGTGGTGTGTAAACCTCTTCCAGCAGACAAATCACGGAGTGGCTGGGGCCATTCATGACAGAAGGCTGTCAGATTGGTCAAGCAGGATTTTTGGGAAAAGAAATTTCTGATGTTGATGTGACTCATTTTGTAGTGAAATTTGCAGGTTTTTGATGCAAGACAACTCATGGATTTCCACTGGATATGTGGTGGTGGGGAGATGTCTAAAATGTTTTATGTCAATATAAGTGAACTTTTATTTTTTTGCCTGTGAGGAATTAACCACTAAGTGTAGGGATTTATCCAACCTTAAACTGCAGGAGAATTTTGGGACACATTTTGGTATGACAACTGAAGTATTTAAAGTGCATAAAATGTGCATGTGTACAAGTGTTAGTTCACAGATTGTAATAAAATATGAAGTTGCTGACATGGTATGCCAGGAAATAATGGCATATGTTTTTTCCATCACCTGAAAAACAGCTTTAAATATTTAAAAGTCTTTATTCTGCAGAAATGTTTAATATCATGCCAATCTTACCTCTCCATTTTGGTATTAATTTCATTTACATGAGAGTCCTCTGGTTTTATGCAAAACCCTCTACTTTTGAATTAGTCTCATTGAAAAGATTCTGCAGCTTTTTAAGGAAGGTTGCTGAAATAGACTTTTCTTACAAAGAAAATATTCTCATCTGCTGTTAAGGCTATAGGAGAAAAGTTTGGCCATTTTTCTACAGCAGAAGACACTGGCATTCCAGTGACATACTCTCTACAGCAGAAGATACTGGCATTCTAGTAATTTGTTGCAGCTTGAACCTTGGTGCATTGGCTCCTTAGAATTTAAGTTAAAAATTTAATGCTAATTACAAAATTTCTTTCATTAGCAGGATTCAGTTCAATTTTCATCTCCTATGGGAACCCCAAAACACAGTGTGAAGAAAGCAAGTGTTGATGAGTCCAAATTAGCAATGGAAGGATTGGTCATGAAAAAACCATCAGGAGCAAACATTTCCAGGTTGAAGAGTGAGCCTGCAGTGAGCACATTGAGTAAGCAGCAAGGGCAGCCTTTGAAGCTGCCTGTAGTCCCAAATCCTGAGAGCCCAGGTATGTGAGAGCAGTGCCTTGTGAAATAGTGCAGTGACGTTGCCTTTATCTTATGTGACACTGAAAAAGTATGAGGCTCTGGGTCTGAAGACTGTAGATTGGAGAGGAAATGACTTCTGAGCCTTAAGGCTGATTTTTGCAGCTTAAAGGATTAGGGAGTTGTAGTTCAGTTTCTGGAAGAACAGTCTTGCAAATTGGGTGTGTTTTGAGATGCATATTGCACATATACAGGGAGTGTACTTACACTCCTAATTACGAATTTACATTTATCTCTGAATGAACTTGGTATCTAGTAGTTACAGATATTGATGAACATGAATAAAAAAATATTTAAAATGTGGAATAGAATGAAAACTAAATTAAATGTATTTTTAAAAGTAGTTTGCATGGATTCGATTTTTCTTCCTTAATGTATTATCTCCTGTGTACTTGCAGAGGATCACATCTGCCTCTTAGACTGCATTGTGGTTGATCTGCAGGACATGAACATCTTTGCTGCTGAAAGATACCAGAGAGAGTATTCCAAGGCTGTGGAGGATACCAGTGCAGATTTGAGCTTTCCATCCTACTTGGTGAGGCAGACAGGAGGGAGCCTGCTGACAGAACCCTTCAGACTGAAGTTAAAAGTAGAGAGAAACTTGGACAAGTGAGTTTAAACAGGGTCACTTTATGCAGTTACCTGGAGTGGTGTTTTAGATGCCTTTTGTTGTATCCTGAAGATCTTTTCCTGCTGTGTTGGAGCTCCTGGAAATGCTGAGGTTTCCTCTTTGTTGCAGAGAGCTGAGTCACGCTGTGGCAGACATTTCAATCCATGGCAACCTGTCCTCAGTGCACTGCTCTCTGGATCTGAACAAGTACAAACTGATCCGTGGGCTGCTGGAGAACAACCTCGGGGAGCCCATCGAGGAGTTCATGCGCCCTTACGACTTGCAGGATCCAAGAATTCTTGTAAGAGGGTCTATGTGCAGCTGAAATTCTCTTCAAATGTCTGGTGGGGGGGCGGTTTGCTGATTTTGCTGATGGCAGCAATATTTTAAGGACAAAGAAGTTCTAGACCAGTACTGTGAAATGGATTAAGGGTCATTTTCAAGTTAAAGGCCACAGTGTTGTGAAATGTAACATTTCCCCAGTAATGGTTTATGAAACTCTTCAGGGGGGGAAGGACACCACACAAAAGCTGTTTACATTTTTCTGAAATACAGTTTAATTCAGAGATGAAAGTTAGACAGATGCTCTAAAAAAGAATGTTGGTGTTTTCCACTTTCAGACAGTATTGAGTGGAGAAGTGTATACTTCCATGTCATTCCTCATTGACATGGTTAATGTGAGCCTGGAACTGATGGATCCAAAGGGAAAAGATGGATGCAGCTCTTTAGCCAGGTATGAATGTTCTTCTCTTACTGAATACATTATCCTAAATATTACACTCATTTCAAAGATACAGGACAAGAATTGAAATAATATGTGGAATTCATATGTAGAATTAGTTTAAATTCTCTGGAAAATGGAATTTCCTAATTAGAGTCCAAAATGAGAATTTGAGCTGCTCTGAAAGATGAAACTGTCCAAAAGATACAGTCTGTCTTTCCAGTTATTCCTGAAATAACAGTCCAGTAATCAGTTTACTTGCCCAAGAAAAATAGTATTTTAATTAAGAAAGTGATACAAGGGAAGGTTAAAAAAGCAGATTTCTGCTGTGTTGGCTTGTTGGGGTTGTTTTAATCCAGAACTGGAAAATATTATTACATTTAGTAGAGATCTGTTTTCTTCCTCTATGACATGGGACATGATTGTAGTTGTTTTACAAAATACCTAGATGAAAGATTTCAGCAGTGTGCCATACTAGTGAAATAAGTGACTGCAAGGAATAAATAAACTGTAGGTCTCTCTGGTTTGCTTTTTATTCTGCTAGGTTTGATTTTAAGAAATCCAAGTTGCTTTTTGAAAGCTCTTCAAATGGAACAAAGTCTGTCAATCTGGTCTCTCATTCCATGATGGCCTTTGACACTCGTTATGCTGGACAAAAATATGCTACAGGCCCCCCAAATGTCTTCAATTGCATCTTTCAGTCATCAAAGAACACCAGTAGCCCAGGAGCAATCCAGATTGAATTGCATTTCAGGTTGGTAATTCTGGGATTTGTTTGTTTTATTAATGGCATAATCAGTATTGTCCTGGTTTTAATACACCTGTTATTGTAGATAAAGCTGGGGGCATTGTATTTCAATCTGATGATATTTTTGGGGTGATCAGTGGTACTTGATAGATTGAAATCTGCAATTATCAATTCTCTGGAAGTTGGATTTTCACTTGTTGCAGTAAAATTTAGGTTTGAATGTGTAATGGATCAGATGAAGGTTTGACTTTTTAAAATCAATAGCGCTTAAAGCTTGATAAGTCTGATCTATCATTTGTATGTGTGCATAAAACCAGTTCCTAGAATTTTTAATATAAGATGCAGAAAAGCTGTTTCCCAGCAGGTGTCACACATGGTTTTCTGAGAGCATCAAATACAGACAGATATGGCACCTCTTTCAAAAACAATCTCAGTATTCTCTTCTGTGTTCTATCCTACCCTGTTTGTTTTTTCTTATCTGTTTTGATCTAATTTAGTGTTTAAATTAGATATAAAATATAATGTCAGTATTTGCCTGTATCAGCATGGTGTTTTTTCGAAGGAATGTTAACTACCAAAAAAGAGGGTGAAGTGAAATGACTAGAGATATTGCTTTCATTTCTGATCAGATTTGCTGACCAGGCTCAGCTTTCTCACTCTCATATAAGTATGATGCCTTCTGAAACAGTTGCAGGAGTAATGGAAAAAAAAAAATCGAGGATTATTTTAGTCCAGTAGAAAATTTTGGAGACATTTGTTCACAGAAACCAGCTAAAGAAACTTGTCAATTGAGAGAAAATTTCTTTTGAAGATTTGGATGCTACATTACAGTTTCAGGTATCAAAAAAATGTGTTCAGAAAGAAGCCAGCATTTCAATTTGAATAAAACTAAAACGGGATTTACTCAAAAATACACCCTAAAAAAGCCCCAGGTGGTTTTCACAGAACTGTTGAGTCAGTAGGAGGCTGGATTAGACACAGTTAGTGAGTTTGCACAGTACAGCCTAATCTGGTTTCTGAGTGAGAGTTTCAGGAAACTTCTTCCCAACTGTTGTGCTTTTAAATTTCAGCTGCAGCAGCATGTGGTCTGTTTTTAGTGGTGAGAGCATCCTTGGCAGTAGATGTAAGGGCTGGCAGAACTCAGTGATAGTGTTATACTGGCTGGTGCCTCTTGAAATATCCTGGAGAGCCAGGGTGGGTTATAGGCTTTTGCTGTTGGAAGCAGCACAGGCAGAGCCTGCTCCCCACTAAGGCATCACAGTTCTTTGGAGATTTTTATAGTTCACAGTGTGCTGGATTGAAAATAGTTTCCTGGTTTTTAACCACTTAGATGATTTTTCCGGTCAGCATGATCAAATATAACTGGTATTCCAGATCACAAAGCCAAACAATTTATCCCTCCTAGCCAGACCTTCAGAATGGGATGCTGGGAGCTCAGGCAGCCTGACATTTTTTCTGAATGACAAAGCAGCTTCCTGTGCTGCAAAATGCTGTCAGGGTGTGAGAGGAAATTCATGTTGCACCTCTTATCTCAGAGCCAGGTCTGAATTTCACTCACATTTTCTGAATGTTAGGTTTGATACCCAACAGACATAAAACAATAATAAAAAAAGGTTTTAAAAATTCAGATTTTGAAAATTGATAATGTAAGTGTGTTAAAGGAGCTTTTACAAATTTCTGGTCACGTAGTTTTTCAGTTCATCTCTTGTGCCATTATTGCTTAGAGTTTGTGCAGTTAAGATCTGTTGGGGTTCTGTGGGTACAGCAAATTGTTGAATTTCAATCTGTTTAAGTATGTATATATATGTATTTTACAGACACTGCAAACTAAGTGTATCCCTATAAAATACCATATAATTCTTAGTAGATACTGATAGTTTTCAGCATGATTTTAAATATCTGCAGGTTATAAAGTTCACCTGTGTGCTTCTCTCTTCTTAAAAGGTCTACTAAGGATTCCTCCAGTTTCACAGTCGTTCTGAACAATCTTCGTGTCTTCCTGATATTTGACTGGTTGTTACTGGTTCATGACTTTTTATATACTCCTCGAGATACCAAAAAGTGGGAAAATCCCCATTCATCCCGGCAGAGAACCTGCATCAGTGACACAACTGTTGTTCCCAAAACTGTGAAAAGTGGAGTGGTTACCAAACGTTCCTCGCTCCCTGTGACAGCAGAAAAGCAGCTGGAAGTCAGGGTTAATGTGACAGGTAAATGTGCTCTTCTCTGGTGCTTTTGTAAGAGTTTTTCTCATTAAAAGCTGTGTGCTGGTTTAAAACCAGGTCCATGAAAGTAAGTAAAGAAACCTGCTGCAAATGCCTGGAGTACTTTACTGATATTGCCAACTGCTCTGTAAGTTACTTTTCTTTTTTTTTTTGCTAAGGAACTGAATTTGTGGTTGTTGAAGACATGTCCTGCTTCGATACCAATGCAGTTATTCTGAAGGGAACAACTGTTCTCACTTACAAGCCCAAGTTGTTAGATCGTCCTTTCTCAGGCAGTTTGTCTGGCATTGAGGTAAGAAAAATAAATTTGCTTCTATATAACATCTTAAAATTAGAGGAGTTTGTGAAGATACTTTACTATAAATATACATATAAAAGGAATAGTCCACAAATGTTTTTTTAAATTTGTTGGTTTCTCATCAAATGTTGTCATTTTACTGCAATTTTGAGAATAGTTTTATATTGTTTCTATTAAATCATTGTGAGCCTTGACTGTAGCCTCAAAATATTGCTAGTTCATGCCAGGCCTGTTCTCTCAGTTCATAATTTTTATTAAAATAATTTGCAATTTTTAGGTGTTTTCATGCCGGTTAGGAAATGAGCAAGAGACTGCACTGTCAATTATTGATCCAGTACAGATTCATATGGAACTTATTGGGAATTCTTCCTACCCAAGTGGTTCAGGACTGCTGGATGCTTTCAACAGTGAAGATTTTCCTCCTATTCTAGAGGTAATATTAAAGGCCTGAATAAAACTGTGTGCAGTAGAGAATACTAGCAGAGATATTTTTATGCCCAAGGATTCAATAGAAGATTTCCAAATGAAGGAAGCAGATAGAAGATGCTGTTAGTGGTAATGAAAGAGTGATTTATGGGATATGTTACAGAGATTAATAGTGGGGAAGGAAATGGGCTAATTATGTAGACTGATGGTGTTAAATAGTTACTAATATCTGAAAGAAAAAGATATTTTTCTATATTTTCTGTTTGTAATTGTTAGGACATATTAGAGGGCAATTATATTTAAAGACTTTTTTTGCCTGTATATCAAAGTAAATTTCTTTTTCTTGAGATGTAATGCTTTTGGTTGTTGATAAATAATAACAAGTTTGGTAATTTTATTATTGGATCTTTGAAACAGCATGGTGATCAGATGTAACACTAAATTTTGTCTTCCTTTGGGAAAAGCTTTACTAATATCTGAAGTATTTAAGAAAAATGTGTATAAAAAGGCAAGTGAATCTTGTATTCTAATTTTTCATTCAGATTCAGTTGCAAGCACTGGATATCAGACTGTCCTACAATGATGTTCAGCTCTTCTTGGCGATTGCAAAGTCAATTCCCCAACAGACAAGTGCAGCTCTGCCTGACTCAGCTGCCTCAGGTGCTGGGAGTGCTGCTGATCCCTCCAGTTCAGCAACGGGGAGCGAGACCTCTTTGGCACATGAAACCAGAGATGGATCCAAACATGTGCTGGATCCTGTTCTTGGTATGTTTTTCACTATTGGAGTGAAGCCATCTTTTATATCTACAGGAGATTTCTACGAAGGGAAGCTAATCTATATGCTTAACCCAAAAGATGTTGGTATCTTCATGGTGTAAGATCCTTTGTTGGTTGGAGCTACCTAATGCATTTTCCTGATGGTAATATAAAAAACATAAAAGCAGGGCTGAATTATGTGCTTTTTCTACAGATGCAATCTTAAACAAACCAACCCCCATTTTCCATACAGATGTATCTTGATTTTAGAAATGAAAACAAGTAGATAACTGTCAAGGATTTATGCTTGGTTAACTGTTAATTCCAGAGGTCCAGCTGGCTCGCCTCCAGGAGCTGGGATTCAGTATGGAAGATTGTCGTAAAGCTCTTTTGATCTGCCAAGGTAACACCAGATATTCTTAGCAGGGCTTTGCACATTGTTCATATTACCTTATTTGCAATTAAACAAAGCCTTTAGACTGTCAGGTGGTGATGCACAGGCACTGTTTCCTTCTTTAGAACATCTTTGGCTCTGTGCTGGCCTGTAGTCTTAAACATTCTTCTTCCTTTTCTGCTACTGTGTAAAATCCACCCCCTAAGGATTCTTTCTGCCCTTTGGGATGTCATGTGTGGGGTGCTTGAGTGTATTTTTGTTTGGGAGTTTTTTTTGTGTTCAGGTTGGTAATTTTTGTGGTGCTATTTCTTGGTATTACACATCTCTTCTTCTTGAGAGCATGTATTTTCATATCTCCCTTTTAAAATCACATTTCTCTAGTTCTACATGCAGTACCTGAAAAGTTTCAAGAGAAACCTTTAACACAAGTGATTCTTTTTTCCTTTAGCACTATCGTGCTTCCCACCTTAACTACAGGCATGCATAATGTTGTAGATTTTTATTACATTTGCAAACTTCAAAACACATTTCTTACACTCAGGATATACCAATGCATTTATAATCTTCTCATATTTATGTTACAAAATAGAGCATATTCAAGGTAGTGCTGAGAATATTTTCTTGAGAGAGGGAATTAGTTTGCTTCTATATGATTTTTACTAAGTACATGTCTTTAAGAAAGTAGGTGGTGATTGATTGGTTGTTTGCTTTTATATAAGGTGACCTGAAAAAAGCAGCAAGTTGGTTGTTTAAGAATGCTGAACCTCTGAAATCAGTTTCCCAGACCTCTTCTGGTCGAGATAGCCAGGGGATTGTGCCTTTCCAGTTCATCTCTGGAGTGGAAATAAAGGCAGAAAGTATCTGCATCTGCTTTATAGATGACTGCATGGACTGTGATGTTCCCCTGGCTGAATTAACCTTTTCACGTGAGTATCTGGTTCTGCCTTGGCATAAAATGACTGTCAGTCCTGGCTGTGTTCAGCATTGTGCTCTTGTTTGTCAGGAATTGTCAAATTTCAACTGACAATGGCTTGGTGGTGGTTGTGTGGGATATTGGGGGTTCCTTTTCCTTTATTTCTGCCTGATCTAAGTTTGGGTTTTAAGAAAATTACAGTGTCTGTGGGGTTAAGATTCTGGTTTCCCCTTTTTGCATCATGTAACAGATGGAATCTGTCCTGAGCAGAATCCTAGGGAGGCTCTGTGTTTTAAGGTGTGGCTGTCTGCAAATGTTATTTGAAGAGTATTATGATAGGCTTTTTGTACCATTTCAGTTTAAAAGGCAACACAAAATCTTCCATTGCTTACTTAACAATTCACAAAATGAGGAAGCTTGATTGTTTTGCATTAGTTTAAATTTCACCTTTTTTTTTTTTTTTCCCCTCACAGGTTTGAATTTTCTCCAACATTTGAGAACCAGCCCTGAAGGCTACGCTCATTTTACCCTCTCTGGAGATTATTACAACCGTGAACTTTCAGGTGAAATACCTGGGGGTTGTTGTTTTCTTATTTAAAGTTTAGGAAACAGCCTTTTCTACTACAGGAGCCTGAAGTTCACCCACTATGAAATGCCTCTAAGGAAATAGGGAAAGGTTGGCTTTTGGGACTCTGTGTGTGTGATCCTAGACAAGATATCCTGATTTGAGATCAGCTGGAGGGATGTGGAAAGTGGAGATTTTGCTGATATGAAACTGGCACTCAAGTTTTCAAATGGAATTGCATAAACAGGTTATCCAGCAAAATAACAGTTTTATAACAAGCTGTCTCTGCATTCTCTTCTCTCTTCTCTTTAATTGTTTGGTGCATTCAGTTTACTACATACTTCAGGAAGTAAAAGCATGTGAGAGCAGGTGATTCAGCTGAAGACAAAGGATTAACATAAAAAGTCCATCACAATTTATGTTTTAGATACAAAAAAGCAAGTTAGGCCTCAATACATGCCAGATACTGACAAAAGAAATAATCTAGTTGTGTGGGGGTTTTTTAACTTAAAAACTAAATTCTCTGTTACATTACTGGTGACAAGCACTTAGGAATTACCTGTCAATAACAAGGTAATTTTCTTGTTTTTAAAAACATGTAGGGTGTTTTTTTTAATAGCTTCTAGACCTTTATCTTTTGAGATACTTAATAATAGCCAGCTTTACATATAATTGTGTGACAATCATTGTCAAAGCTGTTTGAGAGAGCTTAATTCCAGCTTGCTTAAATATAAAGCTCTAATTGCCTTCTAGTGCTTTAATTGGAACTAAGATATTTCTGCAACACCCTACATATAGTATACATGCTCTGAATGGAGGAGCTGGACCAAACTTGTATTAGGTATTGAATTAAATCCATAGGCTTACAACTTCATCTTGAATGCAGAATAAAAGTACAGGATCTAATTATGGAAGTTTCATTATTAAATACGTACAGAGCGTTCCAGTGTGGCCTCCACATGTCTAGCAGAGGTGATGGTTTGTGTTTCTCTCAGGTTGGGAGCCATTTATTGAACCGTGGCCGTGTTCAGTGTCTTGGCAACAGCAAGCGTCGAGCCGCCTCCACCCTTCCCGCCTGAAGCTGGAAGTGAAGGCCAAGCCACGGCTGGATATAAACATCACCTCTGTTCTCATAGGTATGTGGGAATATTCCCTGAGAACAGCACTCCACAGTCTGGTTTTCACTACTGAAAATGACAGACATCTCTAATTAAAGTGCTGCTGGTGTCCCGTGGAGGGAGCGGGGTTGGCCCAGGTCCCTCCACACTTTCCAGGATGCTGTACCAGGAGTGTGTTTAGGCAGCTTGTGTTCTATCAGATGCTGTGGAAGTGTAAAGACATGAGCTGCATATGTTAGAGGTTAGTAGGAATTCTGTCTCTGGTCATATGAATTGTATCACATTTGTATGTTATTGGAAATTTATTTTTAATCAGAAACAGGCTTTCATCTAAAGCTTTCTGTACTTCACAGGGCTTAAAAATATTTTGATAAGCTCATCTTTTTTCAGTACCTTGACAGGTGTAGTGGGGAGCTACTCATTTCAGTTCTTTGGTCTCTGAGCACCTGAGCTGTCAATTCCCACCTCTGGAAATCAAAATATTTTGTTCATCCTTAAATCCAGTTTCATGTGAGCTTCTGCACTGTGGAGCTCTAATTGTGAGCCTTTCCCAGGAAAATTGTTGCTCATTCAGAATTATTTGGTGGGCACAATAAAAAAATTGCCATCAGCTGAGCTTGTAGATGTAACAGAAAACCCTTCCTTGGTCCTTTCTCCCCCAAGGAGAACCTGGGGGGTTGGCAGAATGAGGGGGAGCCAAGGTGGCAGGAGGAGAAGCAAATCAATGATTCCTAAGATGGTGCTTTTTAAAAGCAGTGATAATAAGTGGTGATACTGGTTTGTGATTAATATTGTGCCAGAGGACTCAAATGGTGTCTTGATATTTATGCAGGAATGTGCATGTGCCTCTTAAAAAGAAGCAAACCCCAAAACCCCTAGGAAGTACTTCTAACATGAAAATATTTAAGGTTAATTGCCTCGGCAGGGAGAGCTCTTAGATTGACATAGGAGTATTTTAAGAACATGAATTCCACTGAAAGCTTTTTATCTTAGGGATATATATTTTTTTAAGACACTGCTGTGATTTTATGAGCTGTTGTTTGTCTTTAACTTATGTAAGTGACTCACAGAAAAAGCAGTGAAGTGAAACTTCTGCTGTTAAAGTGGAGTAACTTGAGTGTGATGAATTTAACACAATTTTCAATGACTTTGTTTACTGCCACCTTGAAGACATTGCCTGTCTGTGCTTACATTCCTCTAGAGCAATACACATGTACCAAGCAGTCCTGGATGGAAGATTACTGTAAACAGGACAAAGAAGTGAATGTAATCAACTCAGAAGACTGGATGGGTTCTTCAGTGGATCCCCCATGTTTTGGGCAGAGTATGTTGGTCATTAATCACACTTTATTTGAAACAGTCCTGACGCACATGGTCATCTGTCTAATGTATTACAAGCATAAGTATTTTGGCTTCACAGAATACAGTGATTTGTTAGAGATGTTTGGCAAAAAATGCCAAAAAATCCAAGACAAACCCCCCTGTTTTCTGTTCAATTCTCTTCAATTATTTTAAAACAAAAAGCTTTCTGGCTGCTTATCTTTGAGAAAGAGCTTTACACTGCTTCCTTTCTGTCTGCCACTCTCAGTTAATGACCCTCATGTCAAGGATTAAATCAGAGTTTTGAGTTTAGGTTGTGTGCAGTTCAGAGAGGATCTTTTTCTTTCTGTACCCCAAAGACCTAAATAACCGAGTTTCTGGGAAAAAATACTGGTTTTTTTGTGAAGTAATCACCTGAGTAATAGCTCTCAATGTGTGGCAGGTCTTTTCAGCTTATTTTCTCCCAGAGCTCCTTCTGGAAGGAATTTAATCAATTCAAATACCAGCTTAGTGTAAGCAAATGGGGTAGAGACTTATAATTGCATGATGTGTATCTTCCCTTATGCATGCAAGGGAAGATCTACCTGTATTTGTGTGGATTTTCTTACCTGCTAACTTTGTCTTTCCTGTCTGCCAGGCCTCCCTCTTGTGTACCTTAGAACTAGGAGTACAGCCAGTTTGACTAACCTAGAGCATCAGATCTATGCTAGAGGTACTGTACAGCACACAGACACCAAAAGGTGGTTTTCTTCTTTGGAAGGCTCTTGCACAATAAATACTGTGCTGTATGTGGGACTTCCTGGTGGATTGGCCTCTAGATTTCAAAATTGTCAAACCCCAAAAAACCCTCAAGCCAAATAATGTAACAGCTACTTTTCTTTTAGTCTGCTAGATTTAGTATTTCATCCTGTCATTCTCTGGGTCCTTCAGGAAAGAATGGAGAAATATAACCTCATAGGCATAATATTACCACATAGTTATAATATAACCCCATAGGAAAATTGTCTTTGTGAGGAAGATTATGTGAATTGTTGACTATTCAGTGTCCTTCTTCTAGAGGGACAGGACAGGGGATTAAAAATAGCATAATAATATCACAATATTTAATTTATAGTCTAAAAATATCCACTGTTATGTTCAATATATATATTTATGCCTAATTTAGCATATTTGTGTACTTAAAACTTTAAGATACCTTCAGGAGCACAGGTTGTTTTCAGTAGGCCTTAGGAAGTAAAGCATTCCTAATAAATAATTTGTTAATTTGTTAATCTATTTGACAGGACAGATTTTAGGCAAAACCATGCAGTATAAAGTAAGATTTTTCATTTTTTGACATTAGAGAAGACAAACAGCACACTTCATAAATATATAGCCCTGTAGAAAAGTTAATGGTTGGGAGGACAGAAAACTTTCTGGAACTCTACATCTGTTTCCTGTTTGAATGCCATTAGAAATATTTTCTCTGAGTTTAAAAAAAAAACCAAAGTGGAAAATTTTGGATTTATTTTTCTGAAATATTTTTCTGGTGTTTTTTCCCCAAAATTAAACAAGCAGCAAAAAATCTAATATTAATTGCTTGGCTTTTAGTAGGGGTTGTAGCTAAATTACTAAATTAATTATGAAAAAATCCTCCTGGTAATGAGAGTCTTTTTTTTTTTCAGGCAGTAGTTTCAAAACACAACTTTTGCATTTCTCTTGAAAATCAAGCCATAGTCCCAAAAATTCTTTTTTAAAGAAGATAAATTGGCAATAGATTAAACACCAGAGTAAAAGGTCATTTGGCTTCTGGTCTAATTTTGTAGGTCCTGGGCTAGCCAAAAAATTATATAAAGTGAAACTCAACACTAAAACCATGTATTTGCTTTTGGCAAAAATCTGAGTTTTGATTTTCAAGGATTTCATCCTCTTGTTATTTAATTGGAAATAACTTTCTGTGTAAGCTTTAGACCAGATTTAAGTCTCCATGGACAACATGAGGGTACATAGGGATTTGTTGATCTAACAGAAAGTCGTCTGTCATGATCAGTAACTCCTTCAAAAACCTCCCTGCCCTCCCCACACCACCCCTGCTTGCCTCTGGAAACCTTTTGCAGTGACTTCAGATCAGGTCTGGGGAAGAGATTTCTGTCTTACCTTTTCTTAAGCAGCTGATTTATTGTGTGTGCCTTCTTTCCCCTTCTCTCATACCAAAGATGTGTGTATTGAAGTAGTGCCATTTATCTTCCTTTTCTGTGTCCAAACTCAGTAAGTATTTTCACAGATTTCACGCACTGCAGTGTGGAAGATGAGAGTAACACTTGTGTGCCTGTTAGAAATTTGTGCTTGGAAAAAGTCAAACATGGGAGGAGTAGTATCTTCCTCTGGTGTTTTGCTGTCCCAGCAGCTTAACAAAACCAGATTGCCTTTGGTTGCTCTCAAATTATTTTCCATATTTCAGTAGGCTTTGTCCTGTATAAGAAAACATTTCTACTTGTTCAGGCTTTGAGAATAAAAGTCCCTTTAAAGGGGATACTGGCTAACTCTGTGTTTGTCACATTAAATACAGCATAAATCTTAATTATAAGGGCATGTGTGTTTAGTATTTCATCAGCATTTAGATGTACATAAAAGGTTTCTGATTATGCTGGATTTTTAGTTAGATTTTCTACTTGTTAGGTGTAACAAAACATAGTCTTGATATAGAGACTTGATATAAAGAAAACTTCGAACATGTAGATTAAGCTCACTTCTGAGGGAGGTTGATGTAGGGGAAGAATGTCTGTTTTGTACCATTTCTGTAGTAATTACTAATTATAAAAACTCTGTAGGTAATCTGATGTCCTGTTTCTTTGTTTTTCTTTAGTTAGTGCAGGTTGTGGTTCTCCAGCCATTGTATCTCATCCCACATTAACATCTGATGAATGTTTCTCATGGGCATTCAGACAAGTCTGTGTTCTGTTTTGTAGCTGAAATGAAGACCCCAAAGCGCAGGCAGCCGTTCGTCCCCTTTGCTCTGAGGAATCACACTGGGTGCACTCTCTGGTTTGCCACCCTGACTACAACCCCAACCCGGTAAGGAGCTCTTCAGGGATCACTTCAAACATATTTGTCTGGCTCCTCTTGCCTGTCAGCCAAACCCTGTTGTTTTCAATGCTTTTCTTTTGCAGAGACGTGTAGGCAACTCCCAGTTTTACTCAGTTAAGAGCCTCTTCTTTGACACAGAGATAGTTTTATTATTAAACAAAAAAGATTTATTTTCAAGAGAGCTAGCAGAATGTGGAAACCAGTCAAGTACATTTGTGGTGTGAATGTGTTCACTGCAGGGCTGAGACAGACTGAAAAAGCACTTGCAGCTTGCAGTAGTCATTTTGTAAAATGCTGTGATTCTCTTCACAGGGCTGCGCTGTCTCACAGTGGGAGTCCAGGTGTTGTTCCAGAGGAGAACGGGACCTTGCTGGGGGATGCCCATAATGTCAGTGAATGGCAGGAGGTTATCACTGGGGAAGAGGTTCCGTTTGAGTTTGAAACCAGAGGGAAACTCAGACACAGGTGAAGGGACCAGGCCATGAGATGTTCTGACAGTCTCGTATGTGGAACACACAGGTTCACAGTTGTGAGGGCACTGGCAAGTGTCACATTAAAAGTGCCTTTCTTTAAAATCTACTGTTAATGTTTAGTTTCTATTTTAATACTCCTGTATGGAGGGAAATTATAATTTCTCTGGTAAAGCAGCAACTATTGCTGTTGGTGGCAGCCACTCCTATATGTGAGTTGGATCATTGTAAGTTTTTAGAAGGACTTGGGGGCCTTGGTTACAAATCAATGTCCTTTATTTTAAAGGACCATTGTGGCAGTATGGGTTGTTATCAGAGGTAAGAGCTAGAGCTTGTTAACAAATGTGTAGCATGCTTTAATTTTTGCAGCATAGTTACATGTCTGTGTGTTCCTTAGGAGAGGTGGAGTAGACATAAAATCAGGTCCACTTATTCATGAAATGGAAAAACTCTTGAGATTCTTTAATACTTCAGTGAGATTCTTTTAACAGAATCCAGAGGATGTTTGTGGTTTGGACTGTTTGGTATTTAGTCTGTAAAATAATGCTTAATAGTAATTTAACTTACCTAATCTTGTAGGCACACACATGATCTAAGGATCCATCAGTTGCAAGTGAGAGTGAATGGCTGGGAAGAAGTGAGTCCAGTGTCTGTAGACAAAGTTGGAACGTTTTTCCGATACGCTGCACCAGATAAGAATTCCTCCTCTTCTACTGTAAGTTCTGACTTTGAGTGTTTTAAAAGAATGGGTAAATTAGGAGTAATGATATCTGCAAGATTTTGATCTAAAAGCATCTGCTGTATGAGCTTGTCCTCTTTCAAGTGAGCCTGGATTAGGAGGGCTTGGAGATACTGGGTTCTTAACTGTGTAACCAAACCACAGCCAGAGCAGTCAGCAGTTAATCTGTGCTTGGCAGGCAGAGCTTCCAGTGACAGAGCAAATGTATTAGTGACAGGCCATGCACTCATGGGGACTGAGCTTTAAATCAGCCCAGCATTTCAGCAGCTACTTTTATTTCTTTTATTGCAGGAATGCTTTTCATGTATTTTATTTGTTTAAAATAAACAAAACTGGCAATTTCCTGTAAGCCTGTAGATTGCTTTTGAAGTATGTGGCTCTGTAGACAAATTATACTTGTCATGAAGGGAAAATGCAGTTGTAATAATCAGCAGGATGGCATTTGGTGGAGGCTCAGTGATAAAAATGGTCTTGTGGATTTCAAGACTAAGTAAGTTTTGAGACTAGCTACTGGAAGTTGTTGAGCACTGTACAAATAGGAGGTTGAGGTCTTTTTGATATAAAACAGAATTAAATTTGATTTGATACTGCTGACAAGAGCCAGTGGTCTCTTACTTGAATTTTCTGCTGTTTTTATATTGAAGCGTAAAAAGGATCATCTCTCTGTAATTTGAATATTGAAGGAAAGGGATGCAAATTAAGAGATTATGATGAATTAATGAGAACTGCTGTTTAGCAACACTTCCTGTAGAATTCTTCTTTGCAACAAACCCTCCTTAAGCTTCATTTTTTTGCAAAGCAGTATTACAAACAGGCTTTGCTAATCTAGTTCTGACATGATACCAAGCTGTACTGAAGATCAGAAACATAAAATGATGAAAGTTTATTCTTCTGTAGTAAAGTTCTGTGTTACAGCTGAGAGCAGTATCTTAAAAGCTGAACTACTTTAACTGTCTTGTTTACTTTCCTCCCAGCTTGGAAGCCCAATAAGTAGAACAAATATAATACATCCACAAGTCTATGTGAGTATATATTTTCATTTTTTTGAGAGCTACTTAAGTAAGACTAGGGAAACTCTACAAGTGAACTGGCTTTCCTATCCTTCTAGAACCTTTTCAATAGAAAGGAAACAAAATTCAAGCAAGCAAAATGCACTTCAACATCAGAACAAATGTTTATGATTTATCATTCCTCATCAGTATAAATGTTTGCAAAATTGGTCTTCAATTCCAATATATGAATTGTAGCATGTAAACACATACTAAATGTTGTTTTCAGGATCAAAGTGGCGATGACTTTGTGTAATATAGAACATAAAACACCACAGCAGAAGGGCAGCTATGAGTGAACAAAGTATGAATATGTTAAGAAAGCTCCACTTTATTTTTCAGTTTTGACAGATAGGAGTGATGAGTGACTGATAATTGTATGAGGCTTAGATGTCAAACTCCATGGATTTATTAAATAATGTAATAGTGAGATGATATATAAAATTTTCTTAGGATGTGTATTGCTCTTATTTGAATTTGCATCATTTTGAGAAAGATAATGGAATTAGTGGTATGTGGAATTGCTTTTTTATAATTTTACTGTGGTTTGAGAAGGAGGTACAGGATTATAAACCACCATTATTAAACTATTTATACACCTTATGAGTCCCACATGGTTGGACTCACTTGCCAAGTTTTTCTCCAGCAGTTAGTGCTTCTTAGTGGAGGCGTCCCTCTCCTAGATATATTCATTACCTGAGCTTTTTAATGCTTTTAAATATCTTCCAGTTTTCTTCATTGCCTCCAGTTCGTGTGGTGTTTGAAGTTACCATGGAGGGGAGCGCCCGGAAGGTGATCACAGTGCGCTCAGCCTTGATGGTGAAGAACAAGCTGGAAACTCCAATGGAACTGAGGCTGGACAGTCCTTCTGCTCCTGACAGTGAGTGCTGTCCCCTCCTGAGAATCACATTCCTACAGCATTCCCTATATACTGTGGGGAGTTCAGCTTTCTCTGCAAGAAGATTCATCACTGTCTGTAATGCTTCGCACCAGCATAGACCTCCCTGGACAGGATATGGGTTGTGTTAAGAAGAAAACAAGCAGCAAGAGACTAGAGAGCCCAGTAGGATTTTTGGTTGTTGTTCAGATAAACAGGGAAAGCTGAGACTCTGTAAAGACTGAATCTTATTTCTGTATGTAGGAAAGTTGTCTCTTTAGCAGCAGTCCAGAGAGTTTTGGTGTTACCGTGTAAAGGTTTAGTGTAGAAAGGTAATGATACACTGATAGTGTGCCCAAAAGGTTTGAAGAATGAGGTGTTTTGTAAAAAGCATTTCCACAAAAGAATTTGAGTACTAGCAAGTTTTTAGGCTGTTTCAGATTTACACACTGAAATTACTCTGCTGCCAGATTGTTAACAGAGCTGAAAATAACAGGTTGGTTTTTGAAACATACATAAAGCAGGAAGTGATTTACATTAAAATTAAACATATTGCCTTAAAAATTTAAGACTTACTACTTCAAAATGTTATGGTTTTCAGTAAAGGAGCCTCTTTTGATATGTGTGTTTTCTTCTCTGGTTGCAGAGCCTGTAGTCCTTCCAGCAGTTATGCCAGGAGATTCCTTTGCTATTCCATTACATCTCACATCTTGGCGTTTGCAAGCCAGGCCCAAAGGAATGGGAGTCTTCTTCTGTAAGGCTCCAATTCACTGGACTAATGTCCAGAAGGCAGCAGAGGTGTGCAGCAGCAAGAGGGAATGTCATTCCATGGAGTCTGAAAACAGCCAGTTCTTCAGGTAATTAAAGCCTGGTTCTTCTTCTGTAAGCTCTGATAAATGAAATCCTGTGAAAGTTTAGTGGTGTGTTTTATTGGGTCTGTTGAATAGTGAGAAAGCAGGGAAGTGTAGCTGCTCTGTTTCTGCAGGGCTCCTTGAAGTCCCTCTGGCAGTGCTTGTTAAAACTCTGACAATACAAAGCACACTGTGAATATCTATTGTAAAAAAACCAAAAAGTTAGAAAATAGGATGTGAACTTATATTAAATTAACTGCTCTGTCTCACTGAGGATAATGAGGGGTTTTCCAGGAGTGTTCACAAATACTCACTCTTTGTCCTCAATGTCCTCTGCTCGGTTCTGAGGCCAAAAATGTCTCTGCATAGTGAGGACTTAATGGAATTTTGTAGTTTTCTGATATAATTGATGTAGGGTTGCTCTGAATTAAGGAAATACTAGGATAGGGATTATGGAAATTGTGTCAGGAAATGACCATTGCACACTGCGTAGTTACTGCTGTGAGTCAGTTTCACAATTCATTTCCTAATGCGCTGTTTTTGAATGTATCACAGGGAGAAAAATAAACAAATTATTTAAAATGAAGATTTACCAACTCATTTTTTCACCTTAAATAATGAAAAGCTGAAATGTCAAGTGGTCAGAGCAAGGGTATATCTACTGGGAAGAAGAACACGTTCAGCATTTATGTTTAAGAACATGATTATGGTTTACTTTAACAGTTAAAAATCTCCTTTTAGTAGCAGTTATGAACATACTTTTGCAAGTTTATGGAAGTTGGTTTTTAAGGTGGTAATCTCTAATAGCAATTTTCTGTTAGATCTCTGAATAGGCCAGTTTTTGGGGAACTAACTTTAGTCTTTGATTAAAATCAGAAAACTCGTGTTATCTGAATGTCAGATATACCTTACAAAATACCTTATAATAATTTTCAAAGTGATTATGTGGAGAACAACTCTAAATGCTGGTTTTCTTATCAATCCTGAAGTTAGAGTATCTTTGAGGACTTCGTGCAATACAGCAAGACAATGTTTAATTGTTCTGTCAAGCTCACTGACTTCTCACATGTGTCTGCATTCCCAGGTTTTGTGTTGCCATAAAGAAAGAAAATTACCCAGATTACATGCCTTCCAGCATATTCTCTGACAGTGCTAAGCAGATTTTCAGGCAGCCTGGGCATACCATTTACCTCCTGCCAACGGTGGTGATCTGCAATCTGCTGCCCTGTGAGCTGGAGTTCTACGTGAAGGGTTTGCCCATCAGTGGGACACTGAAGCCTGGCAAAGAGGCCGCCTTGCACACAGCAGACACAGCCCAGAACATTGAGCTTGGTAAGCCTCCTGCTCAGGGACCATTTTGCTGCCCTCTCTGGACCTCCAGGAAACTTGTTTCTGCAAGGAGCTATGGCACAGAATGGAAAAACACAAAGCATTTAAGTGATTATTTCATTGGGTTGCAAAGCTTCTTATTTTTAATAACAAAGTGAGCACACTGGAAAAAAAAAACAACCCAATATTGCCATCATTCCTCCAAATCTGTCAGCATCACTTAGAATGTTCCTTAATCAGTTCTCATTTTCCTGATAGTGGAAACTGGAGAGAACAGTGGTAAAGAGAGGAATAAATCAAATAAGCTAATATTTTGGATGGTTTTCCTCTTTTCTTTTTGATGGAAATAATTGGTGTTGAGAGTATATGTGGAGTTATCCAGCTGGCTAGACCTGTAATGCCTAAAGCAATAATTAGCCCTAAGCAGGGTCCTTTACAGAACTTGTTTTGCTGTTTGTAACTTAAATTGAAACACTTTTTCATGAGGTCAGAGTTTACTATACTGGGCAGATTTAAAAATTGATCAGGGTGAGCTCTGTGAAATATTTAGGGAGATCGTATTATGTGAAACACCAACTTAAATGCCTATCAAAAACTCATGTTTGTGTGGGTGATGTTTTATTTTGCTCTGCTTCGTTCTGTTTCATAGGGGTATTGCTAGAAAACTTCCCAGTGTGCAAAGAGCTGTTGATTCCTCCGGGGACACAAAACTACATGGTGCGGATGCGACTGTACGATGTCAATAAACGGCTGCTAAACCTGACCATACGGATTGTGTGTCGTGCTGAAGGCTCTCTAAAGATACTCATTTCAGCTCCATATTGGTTAATCAACAAAACAGGCAAGTTCTGTTGTAGTCAGGAAGTGGGAAATAAGGATTTCCTGTAGCTTTTAAACACTATTTAAAAGGAATAAAGGTTGTAAGAATTTATATTTTTAATAGTGCCAGCAGCTACCGTTTGCATGTTACAGTAGATAACTTAGACACTGTGTTGCTATATTACAGATTTTCAAACATGAGTTGTTGTACCTTTCAATAAGTCAATATAGATTAGATCACTGTTAAAATTTGTGGTTTTCAGAGACTGAAATGCCTTGAGAAGGCAAAGGGTGTGAATTGCAGTGAGTCTGTGTGAACTTCTACTGGCACTTTCAGGTCTGCACGGACCAGTCTCATGACCTGCAGCCATGAACAGCTGTTTTAAGAAGATTAGATGAAGAACTAGAAGGAGAATTCATGCACAGTAATGGCTAAAATACTACAACAAAAATCTTGGGTTCTTTAATTTGAAATTTTTACTGTTCTCATTTTAAGTTGTACAAAGGTGATGTGTAATTTAACACTATTTTCTTCTGTGTTTACTTAAAGGATTGCCACTTATCTTCAGACAAGATAATGCAAAAACAGATGCTGCTGGTCAGTTTGAAGAGCATGAGCTTGCTAGAAGCCTCAGCCCACTGCTGTTCTGTTATGCTGATAAAGAACAGCCAAACTTGTAAGTAAGAAGGGCAATCAGGCAGAACTTTACAAAGATTAAAGTATTAAGATGACTTGTGAAATGATTAAGTTTTTTAATACTGCATTGAGCATATTGAATTCTTAGACACTTCCTACTGAAAGCTCCTTGGCTGGCCAATTCTGTTGTGTCTCAGTTTATTCAAAACTTAATTTTTATTTTTTTATTTCAAAGATAAAAGACACACAAATGCTATCATGATTAATCAGTCTGGAAATGGCCAAGCTTTTTACAGGACATGGCCATTGACGTCTTACCAATGTTTTGAAAGGGTTTATGGCAGAAATGGAGAGTTTAAGAGATTTATCATGGCTTCAAATGCTTCTGTATCCAGACACAGATGGATTTCTATCTGGGAATGTGTTTGACCACCAGCATCATGTTGCTACCTGATCCTTCAATTAAATGACTAAACCTTTGTGTTTTCTTCTTACCCTTAGTTGCACAATGCGGGTTGGAAAAGGAATCCATCCTGAAGGGATGCCTGGCTGGTGCCAGGGTTTCTCCCTGGATGGTGGTAGTGGTGTCAGAGCCCTCAAGGTGATCCAGCATGGAAACAGGCCAGGCCTCATCTATAACATTGGTAGGTGGTGATGGGAACTGGAAAACCCTGTGGAGCTCTTGGTGAGACACAATGTCAGTGACACCAGAAACAGAACAATTGCAGCAGAGAAACATATCTTCTTAAAGGCTTTTGAGGGTCCAGAGAAAGCCATCAAACAAAAGATAGTATTCTAAGTTTTTTTATATCTTTGTTTTGAACTTTATTAGCTTAAAATTTAGTTTTCAGTTATTTTTAATTTTACATTTCATCACTGAGTGCTAATAACTACATTGTCAAACTGGTCTGTCTGCTTCTGTGTTTTTTATTCCTTCTGTGTGTTAATTCCAAGTACATTCTAAATCCTATGACACTACTCTGATTATTTTGAATGTCTGTGTACTGTAACTGTTCAGCCATGTGCTGTTTCTGTGGGTTTTGTTTGGTGGTACCTGCACAGGCTGATATGCAGGAGTGCAGCTTCTGGATTCCTTGTGCTCCTGGTGTACATAAAGTAGAAGCAAGTTTTAGTTTTGAATTGAGTGAGTGTCTGGAAGGTACTCCACAGTGATTGTCGAGGAATTTTTTATATGTTTAAAAGTGAACTAATTACTTGCATTGATACACCTGTGATTCGGAATTGTTTTGGGGTTATTTATCCTCAGTTACCTTCAGTATCTAAATTGTACTTGAGAAAGAGAGGGTAACAAATGGCATAAAGTTACATTTACTGTTTAAAATAATGTTGCAGTGCAAGACAATGGTATGGCACCAAAACTTCATCTCAGGAACTGAAGAAAAAACTTGTATTCTCTGAAACATATCGTGTTGGCTGACTTCTTCTTTTTTCACCTTGTTTTTATTACTAGGTATTGATGTTAAAAAAGGCAGAGGCCGTTACGTTGACACCTGCATGGTCACCTTTGCTCCCCGGTACCTGTTAGACAATAAATCAAGTTACAAACTGGCCTTTGTTCAGCGGGAATTTGCCAGGGGTCGGGTAAGAAACTTCCTGGTGCTGACTTTTTAGTATAGTACTGTACTTAGTCACAGCATCTGCTCACCAAGAAGAGCAGATATTGTTCTTGAAAGTATTGTTGGCTGGTTATGAGGATCTTTCTCAATATTCCAATAGCAGCATCCACCTGACAGAAGAATGGCTGTGTTTGTATTTTAGAGGTGTATAGGTTAATAGTGGATTTTTCAATGCTGGGATTATTTACCAGTTTCTGTTCCTAGGGAACATCCAATCCTGATGGCTACATCTCCACCCTCCCTGGTTCCAGTGTCGTGTTCCACTGGCCACGGAACGATTATGATCAGCTGTTGTGTGTGAGGCTGATGGATGTCCCAAACTGCATCTGGTCCGGGGGCTTTGAGGTCAACAAGAACAATTCGTTCCACATTAATATGAGGTAGCTGTGACCTATAAATCCTCTGCAGCTGTTGTGTTTTGATAAAAGCAGCTGTTTAACACTGCAGATCAGAAGTTTACCTGTCTTGTGCTGTGTTCTTGTTCAGGGACACCCTGGGAAAATGTTACTTTTTAAGGGTAGAAATTACCCTTCAAGGAGCCACGTACCGCATTGCGTTCAGCGACACTGACCAGTTACCACCTCCTTTCCGCATTGACAACTTTTCCAAGGTAAAAAAACCAAACCCCATATTTTTATCTTTACATTTTTTAGTAAAAAAAGTAGTTCTTCTGTATTTGTTAGAAGTGGGAGCTGACTAACTTATGTAATGAAATAAAATTAAATCTTTGTATTTGTGTGTAATAACTGTAATTTTCTGAAGTTCTGGTAAAAATTGACAGTTCACAGCTACGTCATCTTTTTCAAGTAATAGTGGAAACATTGTGGCTTTCATGAATGCTTTAAAAGTCTTACAAGAAAGAGAAGTATTACCAGTGAGAGGGATGATATTTAATATGTTCTGCTCTCCTAACTTAGATTAGCAGTGAGATGCTGCATGGGCCTGCAGACACTTTGAACCACAGATGACAGATAAAAGCAAATATGATGTTTCTCATCCCTTTAAGACTCTCTTTACTTGAGACCTGAATGGAAAAATATGCATATGGAAATGATTGAGTAGGGGAAAAAGGGAATGATCTGAACATGTTTCAGTCATCAACTCCTGGTAAATGAGCAAATGATAGCAAAAAATCTGTCTGAACAATTCCTGTATGAACAAACTCCTCCTTCCTGACTGTTCCAGGTCCCAGTTGTGTTTAAGCAGCATGGGGTGATAGAGCCCAGGCTGTCCACTGATGTGAAGCCCATGACCTCTCTGGATTATGCATGGGATGAGCCCATCCTGCCTCCTTTCATCACGCTGACAGTGAAAGGAGCAGGCTCCTCAGAAGTTGTGTGCTGCATGAATGACTTCCAAGACAGCAAACAGCTTTATTATGAAAACTTCATCTATATTGCTGCTACATATACTTTCTCAGGGTAATTCTTTATATCTTTGATGGAAATGTTTTTAACGTTCACATAAAGCTTTAATTAATTAATATCAAGTTATTATTCTCTTAATGGTTACCATTCAAAAGTTTTTCACATGGAGTTTAACTTTTGTCTACCTTGTAGCTAGCAGAAGAAATTCCAAATTCAGAAGTTGTGTGGCTGTCAGTAATTTGTGTATTTTACCTCATTTGGACATGGTACCTTTGCTTTAGATGTGCAGCTTGACACTGTTTAAGCTGTCACACAGTGAGAAGGATTTAGCATCTGGCATCTGCTGTGACCCCACTATGTGGTCTCAGAAGAGTCGGGGTGTTTGGGTCCCCCTCTGGGGACTTACATGTCTTTTGGTGGATGAAGGACTCTTTTTACAACATGGTTTACAACATGCCTGCATATAATGAGCTTGCACTAGTTTATATGCTACTGCAAACAGCTCTGGTAGATTGATACAGGGCTTTGTTACTTTCCTCAGTATGAGGTAGAAAACTGTCTTTTAATTCATCTGTTTTGCCTGTGAAGTTCCTAGTTTCAGTGAGAAATCAAAGCCCCTTTCAAGAATGTACTCTAGTGACCAGCTTGCTCTGGTAATTCCTAACAAGAGAATATAAATATAATATTCCCATATAATATAAAATCTAATTTTTAAAGTTAGTCTCATGGGCTGTATTGGAAGTGTAAACTTCCAGTTTGAATTTTGGTGCAGATCTGATTCATGCTAAAAAATAAGCTGCTACTCAGAACAAACATGATGCTGTTTTCTTGGTGTTCCAGGTTACAGGAGTCAAGTGTAAGACCAGTTCCTTCAAATAAGGATGCTGCAAATGCAGAGCTTGTCCTTGATGTTTCTCCAAAGACTCAACGAGTTTTGCTGAAAAAGAAGGTACCAGGACATATTTGACTTTTTTTTAAAATAATACTGTTGCTATGTGCAGAAGTAAGATCAAATGCTGAGAGTAGGACAACATTAAGAAAAAAAAAAAAATCTAATTTTTAAAGGGTAGAGAAAGACTCCAAAGTGATAGCTTATTTTGAATTGTGGTGGTGCTTCTGTGTAAGGCTTTTATAGGGGTAAAGATGACAGAAAAGGAAATTGGAATAAAGTAGCAAGGAAGTTTGTAAATGCCTCCAAGACAACAGAATGTGGTAGTTGTGTGTTGGATATTCTCATGAAGTTACAAGGTAGGACATGCTTCCTTTTCGGGAGCATTGTAAGCCAAGTCATCTATTTCTGGAGCTCTTAAGAAATAAAAACTGTGTTGAAATATTGCTGAGATTAACAGCTTTTAAAGGCATCTCTGCATCTAGCTGTTGTTGTGTATTCATTGAATATCAGAGTTCAATCAGAAGCCTTTATCCAAACTAGTTCCTAATTCTAATTCAGGTCTCTGAAATTAAATATATACAAGTTGTTCCAGGAATTCAAAGCCTCTGGTAGCAAAACAGAATGAAAATATTTGCTCTGTACTGTATTTAAATGTTGAATTTTTCTGTAACAGGAGCCAGGAAAGCGATCCCAGCTCTGGAGGATGACAGACTCAGGAATGCTTTGCCATGAAGGTTCTTCAGTTCCTCATAACCCCCACAAACCTTCTCCTCGCTCTGAGGACTCCAGCATGATTTTAGATATTGCAGGCCTAGCAGCTGTCACAGATAACAGGTATTGAGATCCAGTTCCTCAGGAAACTGATGGGGGTTTCTAACAATGCCTTTGAAAACATATTTAACATGATATTCTCTGAATATGGAAAGGCATTGTTCTGAAGGTATGTGAAAGAGCTGGATTTTAATTAGTTTTATAAAAACATCTCGTGATCACCCATACGACTTGGAAACACTTGTAAAAGAATGGCTGATGGCTTTTCAGCAGATGACTGTTGACAGAGCACTTCAGAAGAGAGATTAGGAAAATGACCTGGGGCAAAATCAACGTTCAGCATTAACACAGGTGCAGAGTAAAGGCTCTGAGGTGCATCCTCTGAGCGCTGGGGCTTTCCCTGCAGGTACGAGCCGCTGATGCTGAGGAG
This sequence comes from Pycnonotus jocosus, assembly GCA_013400435.1. Classification (NCBI taxonomy): domain Eukaryota; kingdom Metazoa; phylum Chordata; class Aves; order Passeriformes; family Pycnonotidae; genus Pycnonotus; species Pycnonotus jocosus. The sequence continues at coordinate 140,108 of VWYP01016359.1, forward strand.
GCCGGACCGGCGGCGCAGCACGACCCAGACCTGGAGCTTTCGGGATGGGAAGCTGACCTGTGGGATCCATGGGCTCGTTGTCCAAGTCAGTAGTGGTTAAAAGTGGAACCTGTTCTGTTTGTTGCTGTAGCTGACAGAGTCATTTGGGCTTAGCATTGAAGTAAACTAAAAGCTTTGAGGCAAGTTCAGAATATGGAGCAAAACAAACTTGTGCAAGCAGCTTATGTTTTAAGCTTATATTTGAATGTTCTTATTAATTTCAAATAATTAAAGATCTTGCACTAGTAATTAGAATAGTATTTTAGTTAGTGCTGTGATACTACGTTGATCATTTTGTGATCAAATTACTGCAGTGTAGTAAGTTACTACTTGAAGCAACCAAAACAGCTGTGTATTGCTGTCTTTAGATAATACTGCTGACTAAGTAAGGATTTACATTCTCGTCTACAGGTCCAGGGTTCATCTTTTAAAAAGCTTTCTATCATTTTGGAAAACTTTTCAGGAAGGACTTTACAATGTCCCTTGATGATGTGATAGCTTCAGTTTTAAATGTGCAGTGGGAATACTTAATTCCCACTTAATTATTAATTACCTGCCTAATTATCAATTACTTAATTATCAGTCTTGGCTGTTTCTTTTATCTGCCAATGGATTAAACATGAGTTAGCAGAAACCTTAGTAATACCAAGTAAAATACTACTGGAGTGCTCTTCTTTTAGTTGTGAAGAAAATACAGTTTTAAATAAATATATGTAAATAGTTATCTACCTAAGTAGTTATTTACCTATCATTTAATTACTTCATTTTCTTTCGTTACTCTTTTTTCTTTCTCCAGGCAAAGGGAGGAATACAGGGTCTTCGTGATGGAGCTGAAGTTGTTCTAGGTCCTGATAACTCACTTGAACTTTTAGGGCCAGTTCCACCTGAACAGCAGTTCACAAACCAAAAGATGAGGCCTGGCTCAGGAGTACTGGCTGTGAGAGTCATCCCAGATGGGCCAACTAGAGTTCTGCAGGTGACAGTCCTTCATTAACTAGAATCTGGTTCCATTCTTTGCTTATGCTGGAAATTCTCTTTTTTCTGTATTACATCTTTAAATCCTTATGAAAAGCTGCCTTTATCATGACATGAAGGGGATGGAAATATAAGCCAGATGTAGTTACTACGAAAGATTTCCTTGTCTTTAATTTTTCAAAAAGATAATTTGCTAAGGTAGGACAGTGTGGCTGTTATTTATATATCTGAAAGGGATCATTGTAGTAATTTATTTGTTTTCAGATAACTGATTTTAACCAACGTAGAAATGATCGTTCATTCAGTGAAGGAGAAGAACTTCCAGTTACGGAACAAGATCTGCGCAAGTTCAAAAATCCAGATACAGAACAGGAGCTGGAAGTAAGATATGACAACTAGTACTTGACTTTTTTAGTTTAATTTTCCTTTCTAGATTTCAGGAGGGAGATGATCAGTAATCTCTCCTGATGATGACCTTGTGTTATAAACTTTGGATTTTCCTGCTACAACTTCTCATTCTTATGATTTGGGTTAATATGCCTTAGTCCTCTTGATTCTAAGACTAATTGTCAATGAGCTGCTCAGTCTCCCTGGAGATGATCCTAAAAAAAATAATTTCTTTGCAGAAATGTGTATTTGATATCACAAGTTTTTTCAGTGGTGGTTTGTAAGTGGTGGGTTTTTTTCCCCTTCTTTTCTCAGGTGCTTGTGAAACTGGAAGGTGGAATAGGATTGTCTTTGGTCAACAAAGTCCCTGAAGAGCTTGTGTTTGCAAGCCTCACCAGAATTAATGTCCACTACACTCAGCTCTCAACCAGTCAGGTGCTAGAGCTCAGTGTGCATGATATACAGGTATCTGCCATTTTGAAACAAATTCATTTAGTCATGGGTCTTCTTCAGTGTTTTGAGTCATAATAGATTTGAAAAATGTTTAGAGCTGTGGCTGAGATTTTAATTCCTAAATATCACTGGAGTTTCAGTTCTGTTTTCTGTCTATTTTGTAGGTGGACAACCAACTTATTGGCACCACACGGCCTTTTATGCTCTTTCTGACACCCAGGATGAGTGAGAATGAGCCCCTGGACCCTGGGCCTGCTGTGCAAGTCAATGCCATGAAATTCCCCAGTAAAAATGCACTGACTGATATATATAAGGTAAACCACAACGTTTTGTTTGTGTAACATAGGCATTACTCTGCTTAAATGACCTTTCCTCTTCTTAATTTTTACTTGTAATCTGAATTCAGTGGTTTGTGAAATACACTTTGTTTAATCAATTCTGAAGCTTAAAGGACGTAGTGTCCACCTTCTCATGTTTGTGGTGTTTAAAGCTACAGTACAGTGACAAACAGGGTAATAAATATGTTTAAAAATGTAACAAATCAGTCCAGACCCTGTCTGTCCATGTCTGTGACCTTACTTTTCAGGGCAGTTATTCTCTCCTGAGAGCTGTAGCACAGTGAACCAGAATATCTATGTTTTCTGCTCTTCAGGAGTTGAGTACAAGGTTATAAATTCTCTCTGATAAGCTGTTATCTTGCTGCATAAACCCGGTTCTGTGCACTGCAGCCAGTTGGAAACGTTGGTTGTAAATTTATCCACCAACTGAGGTATGTACTGTGAGGGCAAAACTGAGTTGGTTGTCAAGACTTACTTTTTCACTTGGAATCTTCATGCATGTATTTTGACTCTTTTGAAAAGCAGCTGATTTTCCAAAGTGTTGGAAATGCAGCTAAGATTTTGAAGTGTTAGGATTAGGTAATAGAGCACAACGCCTTCCAGAAAATTGAAATAATCATTGCTAGTTGTAGATAACTTCAAGTGAAGAAAGCTACCAAAGACATTTTGAAGGTGGGAATCTTGCTACAAATCAATGAAAGTGAAAATATTCCATTGAAATGGAGCATGTTGTCCTTTTTAACAGCTTACATGGATTATATTTCTGGTGTTAATGGTGTAAACTAAGACTTTTTTTTATCTCTCTAGCATCTGATGATCACTGCCCGAAAGTTCACAGTTCAAATTGAGGAGAAACTCCTTCTGAAGCTCTTGAGTTTCTTTGGCTACGACCAGTCGGAATCAGGTGTGGTATAAAATGCACAGCTCAGTTTGACAATGTATAGAAGTATTATGATCTTTGTGTATAAAATGAGTAGAAAACACCAGCACACTCTTGGCTCTGTGGAACCTCCCCCTCTTGAACAGAGCTGGAAGTGCCTCAGTGGCCCCTGTGAAGCTGTTCATGGCTGTTGTGCCTGTTGCAGAACTCAGGTGATGGCCTAAGTACAGCCTGTCTCTGGAAGAAGTTCAGTATTCATTTTCAGTTCCTCTATCTGGATTCATCTGAACTGGGATAAAAGAAATTGTGTTATTAATTTAGCAAGCCAATTTGTTTAGCGATTTGTTCAGTTTGTTTATTTAACCCAGGGCTAGAAGTGAGAGCTGTGTTAATTTGTTCCTTGGGCAGTTTCTCTTGCTTCACTGCAAGAAAATTTTGTCTGACCTTTGTGTTGGCATCCATACCCCTAGTTTTAATTGTAATGTAAGTTTTCTTTCATTCACCGAGGCAAGACAGACCTTTTCAATCTTCTGATCTCATAGACGCTATTCTAATCCTCCTATTTTAGTGTTTATCTGTGCTTTGGAAACTTTCTGAAATGTTTGTTTTGGAGTGGCAATTGAAAAAGTCTTCTATTATGCAGTAGCCTGTGCACTGTTACATAATAACTATCACAGGAAAAGAACTGGTTTTGGCGTGATTCCAAATAGGGCCAAGCCTACAAATGATGCTCCAGAGTTCTGTCTTGCTAATCCACAGTATCCTTTGAATTGTCTCTGGAAAAATAACAATATTCAATTTCACAGAGGACTTACAAACTTTAATCACTAGTGATGAGGAAGAAGTGAAAATTTTGAGTTTTGCTCTAAGCCTTTTAACTAATCTCCCCTTTGTTGTGGTTTACCCTGTTCCTTTTGCTGTTTTTTTCCTCACTGTGTGTTATTTGTAGTTTATCTGCTGATGTCATCCTAGATTCAGACAAAAATCATTTTCTCATTTACAGTTAGCATGTTTTATTGTTCATAAGTCTGAGTTCATAAGACTTGGTCATCTTTTGTCTTTGCCCTGCTTCCTTACACCACTCAGGTGCTCTTACAAATAACATGAGGCTGTTAATGTCAAATTTGAGTCACCTTCCATGTAAATTGATTTATTGGATGTCTTCCATGTAGACATGTTGTCCATCGTGTAGTGAATATTTGAAAGCTTGCTTTGTACATTATATTCCTAGTTAAGGTAGTAAGGAATTACAGATAGAGAGGAAAACAGATTGTAAGAGTATGACTGCACAGTAGGAACATTGCATAGTCATGTGTTATCTCCTTATTTCTGTGTGCTGATAAAAAGAAATTAGAAGTGAGATTAAAAGCTCAAATAACAGGTTTTAGAGATGCAGAAAGATCTGACAAAAATTCTTGAGCCTCAGAGGTCAACCTCGTGTCACAAGGCATGAGTAATTTTGCTGGCTACACCAGCAGTCACACATACTTTTTATTTGTGCAGAGGATTGTTAACTCTTAACAGAGTGTGCATTCCTATCCTCATATTTATTTATCTTTAATTCGTTCTAATTCCTGTGTTTTGTCTGGAAGCAGAGGTTGAAAAGTATGATGAAAACCTCCATGAGAAGGTTGTTGAACAAGGCGGAGCACAAAAACGATACTACTTTGAAAATCTGAAAATCAGCGTGCCTCAAATCAAGCTGAGTGTCTTCACTTCCAACAAGCTCCCTTTGGATCTCAAGGTACACCAATGCATTCCCAGAGTGGGCTTCCAGTAAAGAGGAGGAAAAGGGAACAGACACTTTGATATTCTTAGTTTCCATTTACTCTTGCATTAGCCAAGTTAAAAATAATAGAAGTTCCAGCAACTTCTGACATTTACTTAGCATAATTTCCAGTCTCTTCTGTAATAGTCCTTCATTTTTGTAATTTCACTTGAAGCACAGCCAACTGGACCTAATGACTCACTGCTTTACAAAGGACCTTAGTTACAATAATGGAAGTGTAAGGAGCTTAAAGGGAATTACTATCATAAAATAAGAAGTTATTCAATTTAGACAACAGAAATACAAGACCTCTCTGAGTGTTTTCATCCAAAAAATGTTGTTTGATTGGAATTGGAGAATTTGCATGAGCACTGTGCAATATAGTCAAAAATTAAAGTGAACTGAGATTGAGTATGAATTTAAAATAGGTGAGAAGCCTGGTCTTTTTCAAATGGTCATAAATCTGGCACAGTTGGTAAGCGAACCAGGGATTCCAGATTATGGCCAGAACACAATCTCATCCAGTGTTCCCAAATCCTGTGTTAGTACTTTCCTGTACAGCTGCCACTTCAAAAATTATTAATTTAACATTTCAGTCAGAAGTACTTCAGTTCTCTCTGAGCTAATACAATACTTCTCTCCAAGATGGAAGAGTTGAAACAAAACAAACCAACCAAACCATAAAAAACCTTCTCCATTGTGAAGGAACTGAGCTGCTGCCTTTTCTCAAAAACAAAACTGAGACACCAGCTGGGCTTTTTTTGTCCTTGATAGTAAGGACATCATGATGAGCAAGCTTCTAAAGAAGTTTAGTGTTGTGGAATGAATGTCTGTCATGGAGTCTTACCAAGATGATCCAGAAGATCACCAGTCCTACATCCTTGTGTTGCTTTACTGAATCCTTGTGCCCAGGACAGTTCAGTAGCAACTTGGGATATTCCTTGGCTGTGATACTCCTTTACTGAATCCTCATGCCTAGGACAGTTCAATAGCTAGTTGGAATACTCCCTGGCTGTAATATTCCTTTACTGAATCCTTGTGCTGAGGACATGCTAGTTGGGATATTCCTTGGCTGTAATATTTCTTACCACTAAATATAGCAGCAGTGTCTTGAATATGTAGTTGCACTTCAGCTGCAACATGAAAAGCCTTGTAATTCCATTAGCTGACATGCAGACTGAGGAAGCAGAACTAGCAAGGAGTGCCTTTAAGAACCCAGCTCTGTGCATTGTTCTGTTTGGATTTCCTACCACCCTTGGTGTAGGATTGCACATGGATCCATCTTGGCAGCCGCCAGCAGTGTTCCCAAGAGAAAATTTGGCATATACATTTTTCCCCATAATGTTAACAGTCCCTGCATATTCTGTATATTGACTTTCACAGAAAGAGTTCAATTCAGCTCTGTAGCACAGGAGAGTTCAGAGTAGGAGGGAGGAAATTATCACAGTAGAGCCTTTGTGGAAGTTTTTCTAACTGCCTCTAATGTTTCTGGCTTGGACATGGCTGTCTGGTAATTTGGTGTAGACAGATTATTTTTATTAGGTACCAGTATTAACAAAGTTGCCGTATATAATATCTGATAGTTAAACAGGAAATTACTTCCTACCCAAGTGAATAATGAGGACTACTCTGGTTGGTCATCCATTTACTGAAAAAATAAATAGCTCTTTTCTTACTTGCAAACTTACTTCAGACCTGTAACTTGCCTTAATTGCCTGCAGATGGCACAAAACTCGTGTTCCTTATACCAGGCAGCTTTGGTGATTAATGTGTAAAGGTAAAACATCAATATGAAGCTTCTTATCTTCTTGGTGAGTGTGCAGGTGCCACTATCAAGACCTGAAGAAGAAGAGGCCTCTTTCTGTTCTTAAAAAACTAGTTTTCTTATAATTTTTTTCAAAATTATTTTATTTACATGTGTCTACATTTAGATATATAGCTTGTCCACCTTAAATGTGTTCTTTTACATATAAATTGCACAGAGTACAGATGGCCTGTGAGCTAATTACAGTTTTAGTTTTCTTCCTTGAAAAATAATGGGAAAAGCTAGTTTAAAGAATTTCTTCAGACCACATAATGTTAAGAAATGAGCCTCAGGCTTACAGGAAATTATGTATGTTATTCCAGCTCATCCTGACACTTAATCCCTTCACAGAAGTTCAGCAGGGTGGAAAATAGCCAGTTTTGTCAAGGAAATTAATTTAAGGTTGGAGTTGAATTGAACATTAGAACAATATAGCAAAGTTATATATGGAATCTTAGACACACTTTGGTTTGAAATATTCCTATCAAGTGTGGGAAACAGATTGCATTGGAAACTTAGGAACTCTTGAGTTATTGAAGAAACGCAGTGCTAAGAAGTTATCATTGCTTAGAATTAAAAGATTTGTGGGTGACTGTTCTCTGTGTCAGTGTCACACTGCAGTGGTGGAGGACTCCAGCAGCTTCAGAGAATTTTGGTTTGTTACCCATGTAAAGGATGCTGTGAATGAGAAGCAGCAACAAGAATTTCAGTGTCAATATCTTTTATTTACTCAGGCATTGAAAAGCACACTGGGGTTCCCTCTGATCCGGTTTGAAGATGCTGTGATTAATCTGGATCCTTTCACTCGGGTCCATCCATATGAAACTCAGGAGTTCATCATTAATGACATTCTGAAACACTTCCAAGAGGTCAGTGTGATAGAGATTATGTTGTGGCAAAGGTTGAACTCCTCTTGGTTGAGGAGTTCTCCACTGAGGGTGTAGGAACTCTTTCCTGGCTATTAAGTGTTAGTGCTGTGTAGCTTCTTTGGTATATGGAGAAGTAGTATCCTGGAAGAATTCTAAGAATACACTGCATTTTAAGATGAAACTGTTGCTAATTTTACTGGTATTTATGTGTTGATTTCTCTAGTAAACCTACCTGGGCTGGCATAAGCTTCTGTTGTGGGTGGGATGTTGGTTTTTTTCCATCAACCTTACTGGTATTAATGTGATGCATAAGAAATACTCCATTCTTCCTCCTGATTTTACAGGAGCTGCTGAGTCAGGCAGCAAGGATTCTAGGATCTGTGGATTTCCTTGGCAACCCTATGGGTCTACTGAGTGATGTTTCAGAAGGTGTTACTGGACTCATAAAGTATGGCAATGTGAGTGGTCTCATCAGAAATGTCACCCATGGAGTATCAAACTCTGCAGCAAAGGTAAAAATTGTGATATTAAAGTTTGCTGTAACAATAAGCAAAAAATAGGTGTGCTTAAATTGCTTTATGTCCTGTTTGTTTTGTAAAAAGTGTTTGAAGTGTAGATTTTGTTTTTCTTAAATGCTTTATGTACATCCCAGGGATGCCAGAAACAGGAGTCAGTGAACCACTCAAAGCCCTATTATTGCTATACAGATACTTGCAAGTTGAATCAACAATTAACCAAAGTGAGAAATAATTTGCTCCTACATGCAAATGAACAAAGCTGCATCAAATTATGTATATAATCTACATCGAGGGAGAGAGCACTAGAGAAAGGTGGAGTATTTAAGGGGTTATTTAGTATTACAGGAGTTGTTAGCTGTTATTTTTGAGAAGTGATTAAGCTGATGTGAATAACAATTATTATGCTGACACTTTCAGGTTTCAGAGGTTTCAGAGTGTTGTGCCATACAGCATAAGGAATTTCTAGATTGCTTTGTATTTATCTGTAGTTTAATTCCAAAGTCTCTGCATGGTGAACATTCTTTTTTCCTTCCTGATAACATCTGAGAGAATTCAATTATGTCAGTGAAAATAACTGTATTTAGTGCCCAAGAGAGGGGTGATCTGAGACAGGAATCAGAAATAGGAAGCACTTTGGATCATGGTTGATGCTGTACTTGATACTTAGCAAACGCAGGTTCTTGAAATGTCTTATTACATACATGGAGTGCCAGCATGAACCCCTTCAGGTGTACAACTGCAGTAATGCTGTTTTGACACAAGCACATGTTGGTAAGTTTGGTTTTGTGAAAATTCTTTACTTTCTATTATTATCATCATTTTCCTAATGGGTAACTTTGTACGTGTGTATTGTCATGGTTCATCCTTTAACAATCTTTCCCACTTATTTGTGTACAAGGAAATCTGCTTTTCCTCTTCCTTAGTGGGGAAAAAAAAAAAAAAAGTAATTCAGAAGATGAGAAAAGCAGAATCTGTATAATTACAGAGAGCTGAAGACTAACATCAAACCTAGACCATCACTAAGTGCAGAGCTGGATCTGACCCAGAGAACTGAGCCATGAGGAAAGATGACATGCCCATTCTCTGTCATAATTATCTTGTTTGCAGCATTAGCCTATTTTCCACAATTTCAAGAAACTCAAACAAAATACTATGTTGATATTCCTGCCTTAATCTCCTAGTAGGTGGTTCTCAGCACTGCAAATACAAGCAATCTGGTGGAACACTTGCTGAGCTTCTGGAGGGCAGCTGTATCTGTCTGCAAATGAGTACTTTTGTCCATGCTTTGTCATGGTGGCTGTAGTCTCTGGTGACCCATCCACTCCACCCAGTAGAGTATGTTTCTTTAGAGTTTCCTTTCTATAAAGTGTTGTTTCCTCATCGCAGTCACATCTGCAGCAACAGTCTCATAAATCTTCCTTTAAAAGGCACGAGCCTTCCTCTGTTTCCCACAAGGGCAAGGTCATTCTTTGAACTTTGGAGTCATTTGTAACCAAGGGGTTTGTGAAGGAAGATTTTCAAAGGCAGAAGGGCAGTAGAATGCTGAGCTCCTTTCAAAATTCAACAGGAGCTGAGTGCCTGCTTCCCATTTATACCTTTGAAAATCACCCCATGTACTATTTATTTGTCTTCCCAGGTATTTTTTTTCTTTGTCCTTGATATATCAGAAATATCTCTGTGATACAAGTCTCACACAGTTTGCTCTTCAAAGCTTTTTATGTGGTTTATGTATTTGTTCTTTTGGAAAAAGGAGAGAAATCCATAATTTAAGAAGGCTTAGTAGTACATTGTGGAGCTCCTTGAATCCTCCTTCCAAAGGTTGAATCTTAATTCTGCTGCACAGAAGACAATAGTAAAAAAGGCTCAAATAGTCAGGTTGAATTCTTCCTTATGCACTGCTTGAAAACTAAGCCAGGAATGTCCATATATTAAAAAACTGGCATTTCAAGTATAGTTTGGGATGTGTTATGTTCATGGTACAACATAGAAATTTGTCTTTTATTTTCTGTTCTACCTTGTGTATGCCTTATGAGTGTGTCTAGGATATGTAAAGTATTGGTAAAGAAAATTATGTGGAGAGAAAAAACAATTTGAGTTAGTCAAGAGAAACAAAACTGAAACAATAGGCCATTTTCATTTCTTGCTGTTGGTGCTCCGGGAAGGTATTTTTAAGTGTTTTTTCACTGCATAAATTTTCACTTGATTCAGCTGTGCCACAGAGGGCTCTTGTCTTTGTAGCTTATTCTGTGGATCTGGTAACTAAAGCAGCCAAAACTAGAGGAGCCTGTGTCCTGCACAGAGGCACTGAGGGCTGGAAAAAAATCTCCATTTTGGTTGTTTGACTACCTGACTTATGAAGTGTCTAAAATAAAAATCTATCCTAGGTTTTAAGATGAGTTAGCTATTGAGGTGAGAGTAGATAGATAAACAAAGAGTAATACTGTAATCATGGCTTTAAAAGTAACACTGCTCAACTGAATCGAGAAGTAAGCTATTGGAGTTGTATCTGGTTTTGTCATTTTATTGCTTTTCTATTTTATAGTTGTGCTGATTATCCCTGTAATGGCTTTTCCATGCATTTCAGAGCACGCAGTGGGTAATGCCTTCTTTCAAGTGGAGAGCTGCAGTGTATTTAAATTGGCACAAAACCTTAGGTTAAATAAAGTTCACTACAGACAGTTTTGTATTTTTTATCCCTTGGAGATTCCAAGTTCTGTATTTTAAAAAGTTCTTTGATCCTAAATATAGACACCAGAGGGAATTTCATTCCCTCTGAATGGAGCCTTCTATAGTTGCCATATGCGTAGAAATGTCTCACATTCTTGGCATCCACACTTTTTTTATTCCCCCGTTAGGCATGATAGAACTAAATCCTAAATTGTTCCTGTTTCAGATGTGTTTCAATTAGTGATGAATATTGAACACCGAATTAGCAGCTGAACAAAACTGTTCTGTAGCTTGTGTTCTCCAAATGGAAAAGTAACTGTGGTTGTACCTATTACTGGCAAATAGGTGTTGTGCTGACATAGTGAAATTCCTGGTGGTAAAGGATTGAAAAGGTTCACAACTTGTCAATATTGTATTTAATGTGTCTGATTTTTTTTTCTGCTGCTACCATGAATTCTCTCATCTTTTAGGAATTATGAGCACATAATAGTGTAGCTGTTAGGACTGTGAGGTTAGGATATGGGATGGAAATAATTGGTGTGTACCTCCCTTCCTCTTGAGAAAAAGAATTCAATGAACTTCATGAAAGAGCTTAATTTTCATATTGAACTTAGAAATTTCCAGTTTAATTAGGCTTCTTAAGGAAAGGTAAATCATCAGTCACAGCTGCATTTCCCTGATAGGTTTTTGGGAAGCACAGAGGGTTCTGGGGGACAAGCTTCCTTCCAGAAGCAAGCACCTGAGGTGCCAAAACTTCCCTGGAGGGGAGTTGCAGCAAATTGCATTTGAGTGTCTGTTTTCTTTTATGGCTGATGAACCTTTCTGCCCTGGACTTTCACTCCATCTCTTTATTTCAGCTGAGTTCAGGCTGATGGCAGAGATGCTGAGGTGCTTAACAGAGATAGGAAAAGAGGTGAGGTGTTAGAGTCAGGTAGGAAAACGTTTGGACTAGTAAGGATGCTCCAGGTGGGTGTTTGCCATGGAGGCATTTGTAGAACAGGAGTAGGAAAGCAACACAAAGGGAAATGGGAGTTTTAACCCTCCTTGTAAGATAAATCAAAGCAGAATCTCAAGTGGTTGGCAGTGACAGGAAGATAAAGATAACTGAATGGAAAATAAAGAGGAAGTAATAAAGGGATTATTTAAAAACAAATCTTAAACAAGTGTTTGACTTGCATGAATGTTAACTTTAACAAAGTTGGCATTAAATAAAATGAGAAGTGGCTGTAGCAGAGCATAGAAGGAAGGGACAGTTTGAGCAGGCTCTATGCAAAAACAGACAGAAAGGTTTCTAAAACAATCAAAGCTGATGGTTCCCTTTTGTTTAAAGTTTCTTAGTTCACTTAACCAACCGCTCCTCTTTGATACCATTCAGAAGAAAGAACAGCTGCCATTCTCCCGTCTTTGAAGTAACTGTAGTTCAGCTCTAGCAACATTAGCTCAAAATGCCAAGGAAGTAGCTGAAAATAAAATCATATCTTGGTGTCAGGAAACTTCTAACAAAAGCCTTTGTGTATGAAGCCTGAGAAAGAAATACATGGTAGGTTTTTCCTGGGGAAAGTCTTAAATAGAATCAAGTGATGCTGTAAAAAGGTCATGGTAGTGTTTGGGTTCTGAGTTTGCTGAGTGTCCTACCACTCCGTATTTTCATGATGTCTGATTTCTGGTTCTTCTCCTTGACTCCTAAGAGCAGAATGTGTGTGGTTACTGTCAGTCTCACTGGATAAAGGTGAGGAAGGCCATGATTCATGTCATCTTTGTGGGCAACCTTACAGATTAGAATTAGGGTTTTCCTTCAGGAAAGCTGATGGTCATCCCTTAAAAAGGGTAGCTGAGGTATTGAAGTAGTGATATTTAGCAGCATTTACCATATTTTTTTCGATTCCAAAAGTTATTTATACCGTTTGGGTCAAATGTAGCTTTTTCTGTTTTTTTTTAGTGTAATCTTTTCCAGTGTAGCATAGAAGCTCCTGCAGCCTGTCCAGGTGGCACTGCAGATCATCTTCAGTTTAATTTGCATTTCATCCACAGCTAAGCAGCTCTTGCAGGTTTGCATGAGCAGTGAGAATCTGTATCAAAATACTCAGATTATGAGGTGGAAAGCAATTGAAATTCCCAGGCAGAAATGTTGAGTACAGGAGGAACATTACAGATGAGGCCATTTCCCCATTTCCTGCCAGTTTGAAAAGACAGCAAGTTTTATGACCAATTAGTGGCAGTCAAAAGCCATGGAAAGTGTCAGTTTTAATGTGCAGAACATCTGGTATCTGTAATTAGTATCTTTGAAAGAGCTTCTGGGATAAAGGATCATCTTTGAGAAGTTTGAAGTATTTTGTTCGTCCTGGTTTTCATTTGTACCATGGGATAAAACGTGTGTGGCCAGCATCGAGGTTAAAAGTTTTCTTCTCAATTTGGTTTAAATTCAGCCTTTCTTTTACAAAGCTTCTTTCACAAAGTGAACACAATTTATACTCCAGCTTATTTTTATATGGAGAAATGGGTATGGGTAGATGGAACAGAAATGGTGATATATTCTGTGGGAAGAACTGGTTTAACACGGACTTAATGTCCTAAATGCACCCCATTCAAAAGCAAGCTGACACATTGGTGGCAGCTTTGAATGAGCCTTACTCAGGAGAAATTACTCAGCTGACAATGAGAGTTCTGTAACAATGCAGAAACTACACACATGGAGATGCACAGCTGGATAGAGGAATGTAGGAGGTGACCATTTGACAATTGAAAAAAAGAGATATTAGAGAGCTTCAAGTTTTACACCTACTTTAGAGCTTCATTTTGAAGGGGTTTACCAGCTGATTTTCCTGTAAAATAAAATGCACTGTTCCTGTTTTGCTGACTCATTGGAGAATTCAGTGAGCAAAGGAGAGTTTAAAATGAGGTATGCAAAGAGTTGCCAAGTCATAAACTGTGACACTGGAAAATAAGCATTTATCATAGATGAAATGAAATTTAGTTTTAACCTGTAATTTTTGAGTGGTTACATGTCAGGTGGACAGGCACATCTATCCCATATATCACCATTAGCATCTGAAGGAGAAAAAATGGGGTGAAAAAATTCATAATTTCAGTCTTGATAAATGGCTGACTGCACTTCCCTACTGTCTATTTAAAGTTATAGAGTTGAGCAGAAAATGTTAAGTAGTACAAAGTTAAACTTGAAGTTCCTTCACTATGTATCCCTGAGGAGTGAAAATAGTGTTTCTATGTCCAGGGGAGAAGGCCAAGCTGTACCAGGAGATCCAAAGAGCTCAGAGTTGTGCACTGTTCACACACACAAAATGACAGGTCCAATTATGTGCTTGCATGGCTTTTCCTTCAAAATATCTAGAACATGGAAAGCCTATTAGTTTTTAAACAGGAGGTTCTTTCAGATCCCAAGTGTGGTCACAGATGGTCATGGCAGAAAAAGAAATTGTCTGGAAAGAGCCTAAGTGCTGCAGTTAGTGCAGATGGAAATGCTTTTGGAAATCAGAATCAAGAGAGCTGGTAAAGATGATGTTAAAACCAAACCTAATGTGGCCTCTCTGAATACTTTGTTGTTACCTATTAACTCAAGGTACTGGATCTCTTCAGGCTTTTGCTCTGTTTTGCAGTTTATTGAGGGGTTTAAGGAAGGGGGTGAAGGAGGGCAAATAATTCCATTCTCAAAAAAATAAACAAACACGAAGACCTTCAGGCTTGGTAAGAGTTAAGGCTGGGGGAAGGGGAATTATCTGTTAAGAGTATTAGTTGTTTAATAAAGCACAGTTGTCCTCCAGATGAACCCGCCAGTGACTCCGCGATTGGGGTCATTCCAAGTTCATGCTGTGGACTTTTGACTGCCTTCTGTGTCTGTGAAAACAGCCGGCGGTTCCTGCAGGGATCACTCATTCAGCCCTGTAACACAAAACTCTCGCCAGCGGGCACCTGCTGGTGCGGCTTTCCAGGAGGTCCCGCAGGGAAGCGACCCAGCTCCCGGGGCATGGCGGGCTGGGAACAGCGGGGCTCCCCTGGGATACCCGGCTAATCAGCTTCCTCACAGCCGGCACATCAGGGGTTCCCGCGGCCGCCAGCAGCCCTTGTCAGGATGCATTAGGAAGCTCAGTTAACGATGGGATGTGAGCTAATTAAAGCTCCTTTACTTGGGGCATATGACATAAATAGGGGTGGGGAATGCTGCAGGGAATCTCAAGGAACACGTTTGTTTAGTGGGAAAAGCTGTCGGCTCCTCGTGGTTGTCAGTAATTTGGAGAGGGTCAAAGTTGATGTTGCTCTGAAAATGAGAAGCTGATTATCGCTTTTTGCTGATTTAGTATTTTCTAAATTAAGATTGTGCCGGTGCTGTTCAGAGTGCCAGGACTCGTTTTTCTCTGCACAGCTTGGCTGGGTTATAAATGCCTTGGGGGCTCAGCCTGAGCTGTCCTTTCTGGTTAGGACTGGGTCTAAAAGTTGACTTGGTCTGTCTTGATGTGTAAATGAAAGTGTAAAAGTCTAGAGCATATAAATTTAACTGAATTCACAATTTTGCCTGCTAAAATGCCTCAAGTAATTCTTAAGAGACTGACCAAAGACGTGGCAAAATATTTTGGGGAACAGCTTCAGACCTTTAGGCCCCTTTGAAACCTGCCAAACAAACACCTGTTATGTTTTCAAATAAAAGCGTTTCACTTTTTAGTCCCGGTATAACACACCATTGACCTCAGTGATGGGAAGGGAGGAAGCTGTGTTTTTGTTGTCTGTGCCTGTGACGGCAGGTAGTGATGGCCAGTTTGTAAAATTAAATATATACTGCTTCCACTCTATAACAATGTGTGTACTGATGAGCAAAGAAGCTGCTCTAAAAGTTATTTTTATGGTAAGTCACAGAAATAAATTACATATCAATCCTGAGACATTGCAGTAAAAGCAGGGCTGCAGAATTTATTGGACAATTTTATCTGTCCCACTGCACCCAGTCCTTGTGTATATCCAAGAATCCAGCAGGGCTTTTTGATTTTTGCATTTTCCAAAGAATAGGAGCAAGATTTGAGGATGACCTTTTTTAACCACAAATCATAACAGCATGTATATATGTCTCCTTAGCCTGGAACATGTACACTGTGAGGATTTTTTTGCCTCCATAGGCAAATGCTTAATTTGTAGCTGTTGTCATTTACTGACAGACATCAGCACAAAAGTTGGCTTCCTCTAAAATAACTTTAGGAGGTTGTAGAGTTGTAGGAAATAAAGGTGATTTTTAATGATGTTGCTACAATGCAAATGGTCATGAAGGATTGAACTCCTTTCTAAATTTGTTCTACAAAGCAAAGAAGACAACCAAATAAATCCTGTGATTTCTGATTTAAACACAGTTCATTTTGAGGTTTGCACAGAAGTTTTAAGTGATCTATATTTAATTTCATCACTTTCTCCCTTAACATTCCATCTTGGAATGTTCTGCTTTGCTCAGTCAATAATATTTGTAGATGTACCATTCTCTGATGCTAGAATTACAATGGAATGTTTGGACTCAGATCATAATTGTGTTTTTATCCTTTTGGGATGTCCTTGGAGAACCAGGCAGTGCCAAGAGCTTAAAAAGAGTTTAAAAGATTACTTAAACCTTATTTCCATGCTGTGTGCTTCATGCATCTGGCTTAGAAGGAACAAGCAGTCCGAAGTCAAGTTTTCATTTGCTTTGAATTCTTTCTGTGCCCCATAAGCCTTAATTGTTTGGCACCAGCTTTGGTTCACAAACACTGTATATGGATGTTTTTGTTTTTCTTCTATTGCTTGAAACAGCAAGGGATATGTAGTCAGTGGTGAAAGGTTTTTGTGGTAAAACTTCCTTAATTATTGTGCCTTTAAAAAGAAAAACAAAAGACCAAATAACCCAAAACATTAATAGATCAGTTTCTTGTACAGATAGTATTTCATCTGCTTTTGCAAATCTTGGTGAATAGTTAGTATTGATTGTTGGCACTGTGTAAATGTAAAACGAGAAATGATGAATCATTGATTTACTTGAGTCTGCAGAGGAGGAGGCTGAGCCCAGCATGCCCTGGGCTTGCAGAAGTGCAATAACATCTTCAGTGATTGTGAAGGACTGAGAGTTGTTAGCATGCTTATCCAAAGATAGTGTGCATTAGCATAATGTCCTGGGATTTGGAGGAAAATGCATATTTCACCCTCCTTAAGAGGATGAGTTTGTATTTCAGCAGGTAGGCTGAAGTGCAGTGGGGTATGTATTCTGCTTGCAGGATGTTACCAGTCAGTAGCTTCATATCATGAATGAACTGGTATGGGATAAAAACCAGTGATCCAAGTGTTTAGAGTGTAGACCTGGAAGAAAAGATCAGTGTCCCTCTGTAGAAGGAGAATGCAGGAAGAACCATCTGCTTTGGGGACAGAAAGGGTGAGAGGAGCCAGACAGAGGGTGTCTTGTGAATGAAGGTGGACGAATGCTCAGCTGCCTGGGGCTTTTAGGAGGGGTTCTCCTTCTGTCTAGGCAAAATGGATAAGGCAAAGCATTAAACAATACATACAGATGATAAGCTGAAATATTTTAAGTACATAAAATGACAGAGCTTTTAATCGGTAGTCTGGAAGGCTTCTATTCCCCTCTGTTTGGAGAGGCCAAGTTGACAAGTAAAATACCCTCTTCTACATGTGCCTTGTGCAGACTGGCTTCATCCAGAAAATCTTGGAGCATTTTGGTCTGGAAGCAGGTAACTTTCCTTAGCTGAAACTAATGTATTAAGCTGAAGTTCTGTTTCAAGGCAAATGATGTCTGAAATGGGAAAAATGCAGA
This sequence comes from Pycnonotus jocosus, assembly GCA_013400435.1. Lineage (NCBI taxonomy): Eukaryota > Metazoa > Chordata > Aves > Passeriformes > Pycnonotidae > Pycnonotus > Pycnonotus jocosus. The sequence goes on from VWYP01016359.1 coordinate 157,596, forward strand.
GATAAAAGACCAAGTGAGTAATTTGTTTTTTTCATCAGCAAGTAGACAAAGAACTCATTATGAAAATTAGGGTAGAGAAGAGGGAGCTGGTTTTTACAAGTCCCTTGATTAGTTTCATGTTTGTTCCACAGTCTGTTTAGTTGTGGTGGCATTTACATGGTCTTGGGTAGGCTTTGAAGTTACCAGGTCACACCTTATTAACAAAAGCTGAGGAAGACAAGGGTGGGTCGAACTTTTGGTGTCACCTTTGTTTATCTGGAGCCTATTTGCTGTGTGACCGGGTTAACAGCTCAATAAGGCATCATCTCTGCTCTTTCATGAGTCTCAAAACCTCAACCTCAGCAGCTGATATTGCACTCCCCAAAGGAGGCATCTAAAAGCAAGACACATGGAGGGGGGAAAGGCAACTCTGCTTTTGTGCTTCAGCTTGTTCTCCCTTTCAGAGATTAAGCTGGACTTAAACTGCTTAAATTTCTAATGCTTGCTTAGGTTTCTGATCCTGAGGTAATTGTTGAGGAACTTTTTCTCAGTACAGTGATTATAACATAGACAGACTGGGCAGGAGGTGTTGTGCAGGTGTTCAGTTAGGTGTGGGTTTTTTATGTTAGAATTCTTTCATTTCCTTGTTGTATAGGTAGATACAATCCTATTAGCTTAAACAGACTTCAGGAACCATTTTGAGGTAAGTATTTCTGAGGTGCACAGAAAAGTTAGAAAGAAGTGTCAAGGTGTGATCCCCAGCAGGTTACCTGAGTGATAAGGATGGATGTAAGTGTGGTTCAGATCAGGAATCAGGGTAACTCTGACACCACAGTCTGAATCTTTATTCAAATACAAGTCTAAACCCCACACAATAAGGATGAGTTGCCCCATTGCCCAGGAGCCCTTCCCATCACTTGCTAATGCCTCTGGAACATCCCCTTGTTTTATCTTCCCTGTCAGTTCACCTCTAATTGGCAAACTCTGCACTGCAGAGCAGGGAGGGGCTGGTCTCAGCTGGAAATGGCTCAGGAGGGACCCACTCACTGTGCTCACTGAGAAAACCTCTTGGTTTGGTTACAAATGGTGCAGATGGTGACAAAAGTTTGGCTTCAGTCTTTATTAAATGAGGCCAGGAAACAAACAGTCCCAGGGGAGGGGGGAGGAGGAGCCGCTTCAAAAAGTAATTCAACATGAAGTTCATGTTGAATTACTAACGTGTGCTGAGTTCAGATTTTGTCACCTGAATCAGGGCAAAATGGAAACATTTCATGGTATTTTTGGTACATGAGAATCTTTAAATTGTTTTGCTTACAGCTGTAATTCAGTGCTATTTTCAAAATAACACAAACAAAAATGTCCCTGTTTAATGTTGGGTTTACAGCTAATGGAGTTTGACTTCTAAACTATGTGCATGGGATTTTTTTCTTTTTCCTCCTTACTAAGAAAAATATACTATTGCATTAAAATTCTGTCTACATACAAACAGGATTGCTATTGAAAATTAGGTGTCAGATTCTGTGTCACAGAGGAGGGGATATTTGAGGAAAGACTGGATTGTATTTGCAGGAAGAGCTGGGGTATTGGAGCTGGAAAGTGTGAGTGCAGCAGGAGGAAAGCTGTAAAGAGAGATTACCAATTCTCATCAATAAATTGGTTTATTCCTTCTGCCTGATTGTCCAGTCATGCACTACTATGACTTCCAGAATGTGGTCTTGAAAAATAATTTTCAGGTCTTGAGAGATTCTTTAATGAGGTTTGAATTTTGAAAACCTGTTGAGCCTTTCAGTTTTTTATAGCAACTACTCTGATCCTCATAAGCAAAGTATTTTTCCAGAAAAAACCCTAACCTTAAATGCAGTTCACAGATATCTTCAGGTCGGTTTGTGTTTCTAGGCTATTTTTTTTTTTTTTAAATAACATCTACATTAAGTTCACAACAAGGTCAGGAGGAACTCAGTCCATGATCACTATGTTCTGTTTAGTCTCCATATGATCAAGTCACAAGAAAGGTCATGGGATTTCATTTTCATCCTTGTTAAAATCTACTTGTTTAGATAATTGGAGCCACTGGACTGGTTTGTCTTTAAGCTGAAAAGGAGTGTTTCAAACTGGGACATTGTGTCATTAGTGAAAAAGAAACACAGCCTTGGAAGAAATTGCAGAAAAAGGAGGGGAACTTCATTGTGGCACTGGGCCCAGAAATGAACTCTTTGTCCAGTTCTTTTTTAATCTTCAGTGTATCAGGGTTTCCTACCAGGTCTCAGTTGTCCTCTGGTATACACCTGAGCTGTGGAGGGGTTTTACTGTAGCTGCTGTGGGTGCAGAGGAGATGGTCCATGAGACATAGACTGGTCCTTACACAATGAAGTCCAAGTTCTGGAAGAGCTGTGGTCCTGCAGGACACCGGGACTTCAGCACCCTGAGTGTCTTTGGCATTCCTGTGGCTCCTGGTACATTCCCCAGCCCCAGTAAAAGACACAACAAAGCTTTAAATGATCTTTCCTTCCACAAGGGCAGAGAGGGTGAAGTT
>VWYP01016363.1:0-15031 GCA_013400435.1 Pycnonotus jocosus
AAAAAAAAAAAAAAAGTGAGTTCATTAGAGATCATTTGAATTTCCTGGCAATACCAGCTGTGCTAATTGCATTATTTTTAAAAAAGCACAGGGAAAATTAAGTGCAAATGCACTGAAAGAATCCCTGCTGATCTTCACTCAGTGAAATAAATAAATATAACATCATTATTGCCTTTGTCTTGGAATACCATTTCCTTTTAAAGTCATAAGTTCATGTCCCTATGCCTTTCCTTCGGATGTATGAATGTATTAGAAGGAGAGTCATAGAAAGGAGACTGTGAGAACAGTTTCCTTAAAAGTGGTATCTTATAAAGCCAATTTTAAAAACATAAAAATAAGTAAGATTTTATACTTGATTCTTCATCTGGTTCATGTCCCCATGATGTGTGCAATCAATTACTCTGAACATGAGAGTAACTTATCTCATGTACCTATTATTGAAATTATTGTACTCTTAACTAAAACATGACTTTCAAATAAAAACTTTATTTCTAATTTAATTTAAACAAGGAAAAAACCCCCTAACAACCCTCCCTCCACATATAATTCAACTCATATATATGACATTCAGAGAAGTAAAATTAAAATCTGATGATAATTATGAAGCAGAGGGATAAATTCATCTACAAAATAAAAAATCACTCAGTCCTGTCAAGTCAAGGAAATCAAAACAACATTGAAAATAGAATAATATGATGCATCTTGCAGAGAAATGAGAACAAATATTAAGAAAACATTGATTACAAGACAAAGCAATTTAATTTTATGTATTTCATTCTATAAAGAAGAAAATTATTTACTTAAGGAATCATTTGTATAGCTCTTGAGACAAGTGCTTATTGTGATTTAATCAACTTTTGAGTTCTGCACTTCTAGTCAGAATTTCACCAGCACATTCAGAAACAGGAGACTCTGTCGGACTCTGTATATCACAATCTTCAAAAACTTTTCTCTTTATAACCTGTTCTGGATGGCAACAGAAAGCTTGTGCACCTATACCATAGAAAAAAAAATTCTACAAAACAACATTTAATTACTAGATATAAGATCAATTTTAAACAACAACAACAACAAAAGTTTCATGCTAAATTTACACTTCTCATAACTGGATAAAGCATTCTCAGCTTTCACAGAAAAGTAAAGAAAATCATTCATGATCAAAGACTTAATCTCTCCTCATTAGCTGGAGTAATGAATACAAGCTGTCAAGAACCGAAAAAAATCTTCCTAAAATCCTTCTTATCATCTGTTTTGCAAATTTCCAGATAGGTTCAAACTTTTTTGGTTTATTTTGTTTTGCTATTATGCATTATGTAAGAAAAAACAAAACAGCAAAAACTTTTTAATGTAGGTATTGAAATTTCCTTTTTGAATAATGGTAGAGTACCTATTGAGACAATCCACAAATCCTTGATTGATTTTTTCCCAAAAGAGAAAAATTCAGTTAAAAATATTTTTCCCTTTGTCACATCTTGGGGATGTCATGATTGCCAAACTCATGTAGGCTATGTATTTTTCATGTTATTATACAGCACAATTAGCTCATTAAAATATTAAAACCTAGGCTGAAGTTAAATTAGTAGACCTATTCGTCAATTTTATTTTTATGTTACTGGTATCCTTGTGTTAGTGTTCTTGCAGGAGCTAACTTGTCTGAACTGTTTGAGCTTTGGGTTTGTTTGCTGTTTTTTATTAATTTGTGTTTTTCTGATGTTTAAATCTCACCTGCTTCACTTCCTTCCATTATGAATTTTTTTCCCAAATGTCACATAGCAAAAAGTCCTCATGGTTACTTTTGCAAAGAGTATATTCTTTTAAACATTTCATTTTCCTTAAGCTAATACTGAAAACCTTTTCGAAACACGAATAAGTAAATGAACATAATAAATATGATTATACGTAAAGCTCTTAAATCAGTAGCAGACATGCCTCATCCCTTAAAAGTTTTCCTGAATTATAGCTTTTAACTAAAATATTTAAAATGGCCCAGAATTACTCAACATTTTCTTTCACATTTGGGTATTCATAGACATAGTGTGCATCACAAACAAATGCATCTATCGGGTGATGGCAAAATTAGTTTATAGAGGACACCTGTATACAAACACCTGCCTTCCTGTACAGGCCTTGTATGCTTTATTCTACCAGTCTGTGACTTCACATGTGAATGTCAGTAAAGACAGATGGCTGCATGCCAAACTATGAATTAAAAATTCATTTTATCTGACTACTGATCAAGAAATATTTAACACATACATATTTTAGGTAATGCACTTCTAAACTAAAAGACACACTTCAAATCCCAGAGCTTTGTAGTTCTCAAGACATTTACTAGTAAAGCAGTACTGTCATGAGAAGAATATTTGCAAATTAAATAATATAGGTAAATTTTCAGAATTTTCATACTTGCTTAACACAATATTGGGTTTTTTTCTGATTGTATTTTAATGAACTTTTCTTAGTATTACTATCTAGTTACTTCCCTATTATTATTCTTACTTCATCTAGCCACCTTTTCCTAAATCAGGTTCTTCCAATTCTGTATTCTCAACCTTTCTCTCTCTCTCTCTCTCTCTCTCTCACTCTTTCTCTCTCTCTCTCTCTCCCTCTCAATTTTCTTGTTTTGCTTCTTATTTTTTTTTTAACTCACACAACACAATCTAAGGGAAAAGAGCAGGGTGGCATCTGATTGTGTGTCAAATCCTCTATTTAGTGACAGTGGAGAAAGAAAAATATATGTTTCTAAAGATATTGTAGATCCCCAAATTATTTCTAATGAACAGATATGTCTGTCTTCAAGTGAATGTCTTTCACTGAAGATAGAACTACAGAAACTTAAAATCTAATTCAGTATGATTGCACTAATTAATGGGAAAAAGGATCATATAGAGTGACTGAGCAGAAATTTGCAATATCTAGACCAATTTAAAAAAAACCTTAAAAATTAAAAGAAAAAAACCCACAAAACAAAACAAAAACCCAAATAAACAAACAAAAAACTCACCTTTACCAGTACAGGCAGTCAGGAGAACTTAGGAAGTTTGGGGAGGCTATACTTTGGGAGAATATTTTGTGCCCCTTTTCAATTTCCTTCACTTCGTTTGTACTACCAGTTGCTCTTCACAATCTGTTGTCAGCCAACACAGATGTAGACCAGTCATTTGTATGTTCTTAAGTTGTCAAAAAGGTCACGAAACTGTAACCAGTATTCCAATACGTTTTTGACAGAAACATAGTTTTTAGTGCAAATTGGTCACATTACTGTGATCTTTCGGAAATCTCTTATTTTGGTCTTAATGTAGGACCCTTCCAGTTACAGGAGAAATGAAAGAGATTTAGAAATTACAGGCTACTTTCATACTGCATATATTCCTTACAGGCTTTCAAAATTAGCACCAGTGACTTTGAGCACCTTAAAACTCACCAGATATCATACTAATAATGCTGGTCTGCTTTGGTATTAAAAACTGCAAATTAAAAATGTCCATGTTCAGAATACTGAAAATCGCAGTTTATTGCAGGAAAGAAATTTTGTGATTATATGTTCCTCTTCAGTTCTGAGAAATTAGAGTCAGAGAGTTTTTACTGAATAAAATATGCTATGAAAATTGCTAGATTATTGCAATACAATGAAAGTAATTTCAAAACACAACCAAGTAGATAAATTCTTTATGTGCTTATAGAAGGTTATGGGGAGAGTCAAGATTTTTTTTCTAGCCAAATCCTTCAGTGATATGCTACTCTGAATACACTCTTGTTCACCAGCCACATGAAAGATCACTATAACAATTTTAGCAGTAATGTTTAAAGGTAAATTCTGCCCCTAGCTAATTTGATAGTTTACAACCAAGATAAGGAGTATAGCAGAGGGATGAATCTGATAACATTCATAATTTCCATAGTTCATTTAAATAATTAATTTACCACAAAGAAAATTAGCATTCCACCAGCAACAAATATTCAGGTATTTGTCTATTCAGGAAAAAAATCCCAGACATCAGATCTTGGAGGCAGGCTGATATTCTCAGAATGTCTGGTATAGCCCTACCACAGTCAACTACAACCCAAAGATGCAGTGTGCTATGGCCACACATGGCAATGCAGAGAGAACCTGAGCAATGATCCTTGGCAGGGCTGATGAATCAACAGATGACTGAAAAACAATATCTCAAGCAAATGCTTGAGAGTTGTAGCAGGTTATCAATCTATTTGGTTGGCAGCCTTAGCTGACATCTGGCTTTGAAGCCCACTCAATCATACAGCACTGTCAAGCTGCTGTACAAGTAGAGTGAGGGAGGGAGGGAGAGGTGGCAGATGCCTGCCCAGATCTTTACATGAACACATGGAACATTGTCTCCTCTACCTCATGGAGGCTGCAATGTTTCCATTCACTGGTGTGGTGACTGGGACAGGTCTCAGATAATTATATCTCTGTGTGTGTGTATGTACGTGGTTGTAAACCTCTCACAGCTTCTCTCTTGCTTGGTCCACTTACTAAAGTGAGTTTAGTAGTACTATATTATTTGGTGTTCTTTTTTCCCCCATGTCAGTATAAACTATCACTCCTACTCCTACTGCCCTGCCCTCAGCTTCTGGGAGTTGCTGTATACTACTGCAATAAATAAGAAAGCACTTCAGTTAATTTAAGATGAAACAAGAACTCCTAATGAAATGTTTTCCTATTATCAATTTCATTTAGGCTTAGAGACAGTTTTATAACTGCCATATAAATGAGTTATACAAATCCCTGGGTTTCTCTGGATAGTTGGAGGCATGGTGTATCTTCCATTTCTTCAATATCATTCCAGTCAAGTTAGGAATGCAGCCTCCCTTTGTGTTGGCATTGTTTTGCTCTGGCAGTCAGAGAAGATTAAGATTTAGATTTAATAGAGATTTAATAGAGATTAAGAATTAATAGACACCTCCCACAGATGACCTCTATTTTTAATAACAAATGTAAACAAAGCAGAGTATTGGACTTGTTCATCCTCAGGTCACTTTAATTATGTCCTCAAATATTCATGATTAAGATGAAAATAAGTTTACATGTGGCAGTATCAACAGGACACTTTCAGTTGGATACTCTGATCAGCTGTATGAATTAGACCATGAGATTTTCCTGGACTAATACCAATTTCACACCCAATAACTGTGAATAAACTATTTTTATGTCAATCATTGAAGTTACTGGCAATTTGAGATAATATTTGACAATGAGCAAGGAAGGTATCATGATCATTTTCAAGAAGGAAAAGAAGAAGGATTTTGAAAACTACAGGTTGGTCAGTTTATTTTAAATTAACAAATTATTCTGGAAAATATATTCAGACATTTCAAGGACGAAAAAGTGTTGAGAGAAGTCAGCATGGATTTACCAAAGGCAAGCTGTGCTAGACCAAGCAGGTTTCCTCCAATGGTGAAACAAGTAGTTTAGTGGAGAAGGAAAGAAAAGTGGATATTTTCAACTTTGACTTTATCCAGACTTTTGATATCCCATCCTTGAATCATCCTGGAGACACGCTGATGAGAGATGTCCTGGACAGATGGACTAGTAACTTAAATGTGGAACTGGCTAAATATTTTTGCTCATATCATTCTGATTAGTGGTAAGAACCCTACTGATGACAAGTTATTAACCACCCTCAGAGACTCATACTGCTTAGCCTTTTTATTTGTGAGCTGGACAATGGGATGGCATGCCCTCTCAGAAAACCTATGGATCATAGTACAGGGTGGGAGGATTGTTATCTGTCAAAGTCATGGTGCTGAGGAAGTGAAGTTTCTTCTGATTTAAGGGAAAATTTTACTCACCTATCTGATGGGAGGTAATTTTCCTGGAGGTGCACAGGGAATGGACTAGAAGCAAGAAATTCAATTTGCATCAATCTAATTAGATAAAAGAGGGAAAAAATATCACATATTTGATAGCCAGATATTGCCAAGGGAGACTGTGGATATTCTTTCCACAGGAATACTTTAAATTTCATCTTAATCAACCTCGTATAACATCTTAGCCACCCCTGCTTGGATCAGAATATCAGAGTGATGTACCAAATGACCTGCAGATGTTTTTATCTACCTAAATTATTTTATGATTCTGTGATGGTCTTATACAAAACAGTTTGAAGGGACAAGGAAAGTTGCTTTAATTTTTTGACTATTATCAGTCTATCACAACCTGTGGGAAATTATAGCTGAATAAAGCAGCCTTTCTTGTAACTTCGTGTTATTTAGATTTCTCTTCTTACTTTCACTGCTAACAGAAACTAATCCATAGTCACATTTCTGCTTTCTATATAGTACAAACTGTGTTAAGACTTTTCTTTCAAAAGTTAAGTGAAGGTACATTCTTGCATATGCCATTAATTTTCTATTCACTTTTTCTATTATCTTTACTGTTCTAGTGGCTTTTTCTCCTGAATCCTTCGTAAAGTTTTGTAGTGGAGGCACAAAACCAGGCAAAATACTTGAATGAAAATTGTACTCTAGTCAAATAAAAGCATAATGCTTTCCTTTTGCTGCTGTTTTTCTACCATAAATTAAAAACAGGAATATGATTACTTTTAGATGGGATGTTTACTCCACAGGTGAAGATATATGAGTTACAACATCTGTCTCAAGAACTTTTTGGGTATTTTAATCCAATTGAGATGTAATTAAATAGAACTGTTCTGTTGTGCCTCTTCCAGTAAAATACCAAACAGCTAGCCAAGATTTCACAGAAGGACAGAATGTTTAGTCATTGAATTATTATTGTTCCTAGAGCTGATATCTTCTTCCACAGGAAACATCACTTCAAATGTGAGTAATGAATAATCTGCTTTTTAAAATGGTTGTTAATATTTGCACATTAGAGTAGCTGCTTTCTGACAAATGAAGAACATTTATCTAAGCTTTGACAGAGTGCTTTACACGTGTGTGTGATTTTCAGTGTGAAAAAACAAGAAGAAACAAAAGGAAGGAAATTACACTGTGCAGGTTGAGAGGGAATGAAGGGAAAACCTATGAAAAAAGCCCTAACTTCATGGTTTTCAGTCCCTAGTTGTATTTCCCAGACCCTTTTCTCCCACACTGAGAGCCTCAGAGGTGTAACACTACATAAAGAGAGAAGACAGTTTTTGAAGTGATAATCAGTACTGCCAAGACATGACACCATCTTGGGAATAAAAAGAATCAGAAATACTGTTTAGCGAAATACCCATCATATCCGTCCTGCAGCTAAGCCAACATTACACAGTCTCAAAAAGTTATCAGGATTTTATCAGGCCACAAGTACAGGCTTTTTATTGAACCTTCTCTAGCTCTACAAGGCTACTTCTTAAGCTTGTTTTCATGTCACTTCACAATTTTTCTGCCATCATCACATGTGCAATTCTTCAGTTAGCTAACCTCTTTTTCACCATTCATAGTGCGTGAAAAACATTTTTTAAAACTTTTTTATATCAAGGAGTTATAGGAAGCAATAACTAAAAGCAATATTAGTTTTTGGAACACTTTTTTTTGAAGACATGTTGTGATTTGGCAAGATAATATGTTTTAGCATTTCTTGAAGTGATCCATGAAAGAGGATGTTGCAGACACCTTTATCTTTTCAAGAATCACAGCTTCCCACTTCTCATGTGCTTTCACACCCAGGAACCTGTTTCTAAGATGTGTATGAGAGCCCACACTTGTGTGTACACATTATCATCTCTTCTGAGCTGTATCTTTTAGTCTACAGAAAGGAGTTGCATTCATTCATTTACGTAGTGCTCCATGGTCAAGCTATTCCTTCAGACTTCTAAGGTGGATGATGTGATTATATTTCATCGTATATTTCCCCACAAGATACTTTGTTATAAATGTGTTCTTTTACTCACAGTAACAAGCTATTACACTTATTCTGGGATGTAGTTCCATCTTTTTTTCTATTTTTTTCAAAATTTTAGACTTTCATGTACTGATTTGGAGGGTCCTATTTAATATCTGAAACTTCCCTCCACTCCCTCTCACCTTGTCAATTCAGATTAATTTGCCATAGTTTGTAGAACACTGATGTTTTAATTAGATTTTGGGATGTGTTAGTTAACATATTATTTTTAATTAAACAGATGTTATTTCAATATTGTTTATCATTTTCTTGTCTAACATATGTTTTCTAGTATGAGATTTAATATTTGCTCACAAGGCAAATGCAGTTGGTACTGAAATTTCTTGTCTCCTTTTTAATGTGCTTTAGAAAATCTGACTACAGTTTGATAAATTGTCAGAGATTGATCCAGAAGTGAACATCATCTATTGGCTGCTCAAACTGGTGTTATCCTGCACCTTCTTTTCCTCTTCGATTTAAAAAGGGCTTAATTTTAATTTTTTTTTTTTTAAGGAACTTCCTTTCCTGAGGACTTTCCACTTGCATGTGGTATTCATCTTCCTAAACAAGTCTGCTTGAATTTTGGGGATGCCTGGCTGACCCTCAAATCGCTGACACAGATCATCTTTGAAGCAAGACTCTGCCAGTGGCTTCATTGGTCCCTTTCTGGGCTCACTTCTGGGGTCAGTTTCATTTCCTCTCTCCATTTGTTCTGGGATGGTTGTAGTCCCTTCTGGCATGGTTTCGTAAGCATATCTGCTGTTATATTATCAAAAGGTTTGTTTTGCTAGTAATAAATTTGTAATCTGTGATATTCTATCTTCTATCTTATATATTTTATATATTGCTGGTTTTGGGGGTGTTGTCATTATAGGTTCTTGCTATAATTGCTTGCTGCTGTACTGTTGAACACAACTCGTATTGATTTCTGGTAAGAATTTGTAATGACTTGATATATACATGCACTTTATTAATCATAGGTAAAATTGCTGATGATTTTTGTGGCAACAGAGTAGAGAAATTTATACGATAAAGCCTCCATGTCCTTGTGTGTTATAGAATCTTACTGACTCATTCTCTTGATCTTTTATACATCTGAAGTCCAGGCAAACCTTCAGGTCGTGACAGGCCAGGTTAACTTCTACAAAGCATGGTAATTGATGCCACAGTGATGCTGGGCGATTCATCTTGTTTCAAGAACATACAGGAAAAATGTCCTATCCCTGAAAACATACTCATCTCCCACTAGCTTAGATATCCTAGCAAATGCATGGTTCACTGCATGTTATGATTCCACAGCAGCACTGTCACTGTGCTACTGCTGCACATTCTTTCCTTTGATTTTTTTNACTGAAGCATTCTGAGTGTTGTGGCTGTCTCTACAATGACAAATGTTGGTACAGTTATATGTCCCAGAATGTCCTTGTGAATAGCAAGGGTTGTTAGATGATAAAAAGTGGTGAATTATAGCGAAATTCTAATCTCATTTCCAGATTATGGGAAGGGTTTATGTAGTCTACCATTTAAAAACCTTGATGTTATTTTCACAGTATAATCACATATGTATTGTACAAAAATGTTTCTGTCTTTATAGTTACTGTAAACAACTATGGCACTGCTGGTTAATTTTTTTTTTCAGTTAATTCCCTTTTTTAATATAATTTTCATTTTAGCTTTGTTATTTCACCATATAAACTAATTTATTTTATGTATTAAATCAAACTAAAGCTTTGCAAAAGCCTTGCTGCAATGAATTACTGCTCATGACAAACTTTTAAGAGTATTCTCATGGCTAAGAGAGAAAATGCTTAAAAGTTTTCTCTAGTTTCCTTAGAGAGAGATTTCAGTATTTCTCTCAGATTTTCAGATTTAAAAGGCAATGGAAGAAGTCATACTTGCAACTGTTTTATTACCTTCCAGACAGTTTCTAAACCATTTCCTGTATAGAGGGCAGAGTGGATCTTTATCTGTTGCAAACATGAGCTTCAAGACACACAGGAATTTTTTTTGCTTTCTGAGAAGGATGGCAGTTGTCCTAATAATGAACTGTATGAGCCCATTGTCTGAATTGCTACAAAAAAGGATGTTCTCAACAACTTCTTCAGTATTTGTCATAGTAAGGAATAAATCCTCTCGATAGTGGTCTTATTAGGGAGCTTGATTAAGGATTTTTAAATCATATCTGTTGTCTAGAAAGGCATTGGGACCACTAATACATTAAAAATCCTCAAGAAAAAATAATTGAACAAGATTTCTAGTGTTAGACAATGTATTGATTGATTCTTTAAGCTGAAATTTAAATCTCAGCAGGAGGTAGAAATTTGTTGTGTATTCCCACAATGGTGGAGTGTAGTAGAAGTTTCAAAAAAGTTCAAAGCAGTCATAATCGGTGAAATCAAAGCAAAAAATTCAGAGAGGGTAATGCATTTTATTTCATGTTATCCATGGTATCATAACTAAAATACTGTCTTATGCAACTGGAATACAATTATATTGCAATTATTTTAAAAAAAATGTTTAATACACATCACATTTCAAAAGATAAATCTCAAAAGGTTCTTCTGTTCCAACCTCATTCAGATTTTTGGCTAAAAGTTTTGCCAAATACAATGGTATTTTTTTTCAATTAAGTTAACTAGGACCATAATAGAATTCCATGCAGTTTTTTATCTCCAATATATGGAGCAGAGAATCCAGACATGTGAATACACTACTTCATTTCAGCAGATTCTTCAAATTCAAAGGTACAAACACATAACCCACTTGCTTGAGTCAGTTTAATTCTACATAAAATGAATATTTTTTCTTCCCAGATTGATGTCCCACTTTCAATTAAAATGCTGAGGATGTTCAGGACAGTGATAGAGCTTCTAGAATACACATCTCAATCTGTCATACAGGATCCATCATAGATGATCAAAGTGACATCATATCCCTTCTCCAGTGTGGTGCTTGGATTACAAAGTCTGGTCATTATGCAGATGTTTCAGATGGCTAATTTCTTCTTTGACACAACAATGTACACTTTAAAGCCCTGTGGACTTTCGTGATGTGTTTTCTTCACGTCTTATTTATGTATCTAGACCCTCTTCTGACAAAAGGATTTATGTGAGATTACTAAAGACATTTCTTAATGAAATTTGGAAGCCAAGGCACCTCTACATCCCTGTGAATGTCAAACTAAGAACTGCTGAGCTGTTGATACCATTTCCCTGGGCTCCATTTTCACAGTTAATGCTAGGAAGTCATAGTCACCAATGCATATTTCTCCCATCTTGTCACCATCCTAATGCTTTGATTATGCATTCCCATCTGCTCTACCATGCCTCTACTCTGTACTCCACTAAACCATATACATATATATCCTGCTATTGTTTTCTATTTCTTTTCCCTGCCAACATTTTTAACTCCAAGCCCAAATCAAAAATGTTTTGTGCATTCTTACAATTTGTGGTACTCAAATTTCATCTTAGAACCTTTGTGGAGATGCAAGACAAAAAAGCAAATGCAGCTGTCTTGGTTTGAAAGACAGGTATCTGGACAATTCAAATCCCTTCCCTCCAAATTATTATAATTTAGAAAAAAAATTAAAAGGGGCTTTTCTTTTTTGTTTAAGCAGAGTTATGGGAATAGGAAATAGCAGCTGTTTACTAGTATATATAACAAAGCAAACAAAGAAAAATCAACTACAACATTAATAACAAACCAGTACCAAGAACCTTGAAAAGCCTTGCTTCCCAAAACCCAGGGCAGTTTGGTCTTGGTGCCCCTGCAGGCAGGAGGCTGGATGTTCCCAGCTGGCAGGGGGGAGGTGCAGGTCACACCAAGCAGAGATGGTGGATTTTCTCAGGACTGGATGTTTTCTGGTGACAGTGGAACTTCTCCCACAGCAAGCAGAAAGAAACCAGCCCGGCTGTGTTGTCTCCAGAGAGAGCAAGATGTAGCAAAATTGCCTCCCGCTCTGTCTTTTATCTGCCCCAAAGAACTTGTGTTGCCTCCCACTCCCAGAGAGACAAAAGGTGTAGCCAGCTCCTCCTCTTACCCCCTTTGTTCTGCCTGAGTACCCATAAGTATCCAGTAATTAGTTCCCTAGCAATGTATGGGGAAAAATTCTATAAGTGAGAAGAACAAGAAAAAAAACAAATCCAACCCCCAACAGCAGTAGGTGTAGACAGCAGTATGCAGGTAGAAGAAAAGTTGTTAATTACCAGTCATTGGTCTTCACAGAGATTTAGTGGACAAAGTTGTCACACACATGTATGAAGAATTTATTCTTTAAATAAGCCCTTAAGCATTTTAAATTACCTACCTGCCAGATGCCAATGCAACACGAATTTCACAAATGAGTGGAGGGCATTTAGACCTTGGCAGAATTTCTCTCCATCAATTCAAAGGCAGACTAAAAAATTTCTCTAGTTCTTCCTTTACCAATGCTATACATTATTAAAGAAAAATGATACTGGAAAACTTTTAAATATAAGAAGCATTAAGTTATTTAACATTCAGGAAAAAGATATAAAAAACCCCTAATTCTCTCCCAAAACCCTATATAAAATAAATCTACTTTTGAATGTCCAAGAGTTAAGTAGAAAGCTCTTAGTCAAAACAGCCATTTGAGTTATATAAATTCCCACTTCACTTTCACTTACTGTAAGCAAACTAAGACCATTTACATGAAAACTCTTCCCTCTTTAGAGTTATAGTTCTTAGATATGACTTAGTTTCAGTGAAACAGTTGTTTTGTTGCATACACTAAAATTACCCATTTGTATTTATAGCTTACTTTTTTAGAGCCCTTGTGTGAATCATTAAAGACTCAGGGCTCCAGATTTATGCCATGTTATTCACAATATGAACAATATGAGAAAATTAGTGCAACCTACTTAGTGCTGTGTTGAGTAAGGTCTTCTTGGGGATCAACATCAGCTGCATGTAGCAGATATCTTACCACTTCACTAAATCATCAGCAATCCTCCTGGTTCTGGCAGTTTTCTTGATGAGTTCTGGAAGTATGTGTACCTGTGAACAATCAATGGGCTTGCTTTCTCCTTGCTAAAGTGTCAAAATAGCAGATTTCATCATGTCCAGGCTTCTGCCTTAAGAGTAAATGTTTGTAGATAGTCCCCAAAACAATTTTGCAATTAAATGAAAATATATGATTAACTGAAATCCAGAAGAATCATTACCTGATGAATCTGTTTTTCTGTTGTTGTAAAATTCTGAGTGAGATAAGATCAAGAGTTCCCTACATATAAAATGAAATAATCTGTGAAAGGGAACATCAGCTCCAGTCAACATTCTTGAACCAATCCAACCAGTCCTTATTGAAATAGGCAGGTATTTAAGGGATCACTTAGAAATATACAGTCTAAAAAGACATATGTAACAAAAGGAACAATCCAATCTTGATGTCTCAAGGAAAATTTAGTCCTGTGAAAACATTGACAGAATCCAATCTGCATTATTTTGAGCTTCATTTAGAGGAGGGTTATATACTCTAAATCTTTACTGAGTTGTAATTTACAAACATCCTTCAAAAGCTTGTTCTATGTATGAAAAATGCTTTAGTTATGAATAAAAAGCAATATTGATGTGAGCATGTTTTAAAAAGTAATAAAGTATATTTTGACAAAATATAATAGGTCTTGGAAGAATTTTTATGCAGTCAACAGTATTTATTTTATATGAAATATCAAAGTTTGCCTTTCACTGAATGACACATAACATCCTAACACAAACTTGCTATTTGTATCTTGAGAAAAGCTTTGAGGCCAGTACCTGAAAAAGTGGCCTAGTTGCATCCTGATTCTGTCACTACAAAGTGTTTGATCTTTGCCACTGGTAACTTTACATAATTTCTGTAACTGCAGCTGCTTGTACATTTTTTGCTGATTAAATGTTCCCGACTACTGAAAGACAGATCTGCAAAAAGGTTCAAATTGCTTCCAGTTTTTGTCATTCTAGTTGGTAGCTGTTAACAGCAACCAAATGAGCAAAAATGCAGTGCAAACAGAACTCTGATGCTTGTTGAAAACTTACAGATTCTAGATTGCTATTTTCATCTAGTACTAACTAGCTTTGTTCAGACTTGTCTTGTTAAAATTCTGAGAATACTCAAGGGTTCTCTCTAATGTGGTTTTAAAGTACTAAATAACTTTTTTTTTGTATATATATGTATGTAAATCTAATAGCAAATTAATTTACTGTGAGCAAACAAATTTCATAGCAAATGAATTTACTCTCCCTGCTGCTTTCTAGAACTAGATATCAGATACAAACAAAGATGACAGACAGTGAACAACATACTGATGCTTTAAATACTGAAAAGTGCTGCCACCTGAACAAAGCCTTCAGGGAAACCATCATGGAGTTTGTCAAAGAGTTGGTTTTGTTGCCAAGATACCTACTCCAGCTCCACTATTACTGAGAATTATACTGTCAAAGCAGGGGAAAATTCACATTTTTCTAGATGTCAAGCAAGACACTTTTCCATGAGACAGTTTATGCTTGAATAAATACACAGTAAATGCAACTCCTCACTGACTTATGCTTGTTCTATATACATAGTCAATGATAAAACATGTTTACAAGAATTGTGAAAAGATATATGAAGGATTTTTTTTTTCCCAATGCAAATACTTTTGTCAAGGAAATATTTGCTTTAAAACATTCTCAAAAGATACCATGTGAAATTCCTGCTAAAATCTGAGTAGTGTTCAGTACACTGTTTTCCTGAGGCTCAAGGGCTACTAGGACTTAAACCCACACTTTATAAGTTTTACATTTTAAGCATCCATGAAACATTTTCTCATAACTGTCTCTTTTCCCTTTTCAGACTTAGAGGAGCTCCATAAATTTAATATTAATAAAAGGACTTTTTGCCATTTGATACCAACAGGGCTTTCAGTTTTGCCTTGCCTGAAAAACAGTGCAAAAACTAAAAAGCATCTTGACAGTTTGGCTAATATTGTTGGATTTATAGAATGAACTTGGACAAAATTTATAGACTAGTACCCCTGTATGTACCTGGCAAGCTCAGTATCCAGAGACAGACCAACTCACTTGGCTTTCCAAGTAAATATTGTAAAATCAGTATTCTCATTGTTCCTTATGAATAGTTCTTCAAGTGACATTCAGGAAAACTTTTTTTTTTTTTTTTTTTTATTTGTCCATTTCAAATGC
>VWYP01016363.1:15072-50373 GCA_013400435.1 Pycnonotus jocosus
ATTCAAAATGTTCCTAAAGCACTCTAGTTTGAGTCATCATAGATCTTCTGAAACCTCAAAAGGTCATTGTTTCCACCATGGCTGTCATTAAGACTTGAAGTTTTAAAATGGGCTTGTTTTGGCAGTGTTTATAGCTATGTAATTATCTGCACTATAAGTTCCAGAAATTTTAAGATTTGATTTAAAAGTATTTTATGAAACAAAACAAAAAGAATTTAGAGGGCATTTAGATTTCAGCAAAAATGTGAAATCTTTTCAGTGGTTTCAAATTTTACTGTGTGCTTGCAAATTAAACAGTTAAATAAAATATTTTTGTTTGGTTTTCAAGATGTTTTAAAATCCTTGTGTGTTAAAATATTTGATGTACAGTGTGTGTCTTAAAAAGTACATTTTGCTTAATGGATTGATTTACCTTTATAAGCAGTAATGTAAATTACTGTTCTGGGTTGAGATAGGGTAAAGATTATTTTCTTTATAGTAGCTGGTAAGGAGACATATTTCAGAATATTGCTGTGTTGTTTTTGAACGACAGAAATGTTTTTGTTGTTGTTGAGAGGTGCTTACAGAGACCCAAGGCCTTTTCTGCTCCTGAGCCCTTCCCACAAGTGAGGAGGCTGAGGTGCACAAGATGTTGGAAAGGGACACAGCTGGAATAGGTGACCCTAGCACAAAGGACATTCCATACCATAGGGCAGCATGTTCTACATATAAAGAGAAGGTGAGAAAAAGGTAGGTGGGAGATGTTTGCTTTAATTCTATTATTTATTGAATAAATTCTCTCAAAAGTTGTCTGCTCAAAAACAAAAACCCAAACAAACCAACAGTGATAAATGTCTCTTTTCTACGTCACTTGGCAATTACAATAAGCCAATTCCATTGCCTCACTGCTGGACGTAGAAGAAACTTCCTACAAATTCAAGATATTAAAAATGTGATTAAGGGTCAAAAGGCTAATAGCTTTTCCCTTCAAGGAACTCAGTCAGAGCAATAAGGCTACTATGGAATTTCATTCTCCAACTCCGTCAGTGATAAACCACAACAGACTTACATGTTGGTCTTACTCATTTATTAAACCTAATGGTCGTAGATGTGAAATGACCATCTTAGCACCTAAGCTAATGGTCTGCAAATGGTGGTATACAGCAGAGACTGACGAACTTCATGGAGCTATTATACTTTTCTGACTTTGAAAAAGTAAGCAAACAAGCAAACAATGAAACTGAGCCAAAAAAAAAAAAAAAAGAGTCAAAGAAAAGGTTATTAATATAAACATCTGGAGTTATAAGATTTCAAGTGCAACTTATTAAGATAAGGAAGTTTCCAGGAACTGAAAATTTGCTTAATTGTTTAATTTAAGGAGTTAATTACAAATGAGATGCAATCACTCTGTCTACTATGTCTCCTAAATAACCCTTCAAATCCTGAACGCAGTAGTTTAAGTAGTTCAAGTAGTAGAGCTTTCAAAGACAAAAGATTTTGCACAGTCAATGGCCAATATAAAATAGTTACAATTGAAAGCTACTGAAAAAACCATTTTTCTCCCCTGTAAAAGTCACAGCATGTGTTGCTATTCATTCATAGAAAATAATAAAATGAGGAAAAAATACATATCGCATCACAAAAGGGAAGGGAAACTGCACACAGAGGAAAGAAGTATGTGGCTAAGGTTCCAGAGGAAATCAGGTTTTATTACTGGCATTTCTGAGGTTTTACCAATTCCATTAAATAAGGAAAACTAACTTTCTTATATGATAATCAAATAAGAGCATCTTTATGCACATGAGTTATTCTCCTTTCTTCCTTTAAGCTAAGCTGTATTTGTTTTTTCATATATGCATATCTGATATCTAATGTTTTTAAGCTTCCTGTACTTTCTCAGATAAAATCCCCCAAACCTGTCTTGACTTCTTTCCATTTCCTCTCATTTTGCTTATTTTTCTTAGCACAAAGCACCATCATTATCACTGAGAAATAGGTATAATTCTTTTCTTTTGTCATTTTGGGTTTGTTGAAATTCCAGATTCCATATTATTCTTTGCACAAGATAACATGGGAACATGCTCAGAAACACTCTTATTTACTTTGCACGTGTCCTGTCACACCCTCACATACGCATGCACACGTACATAACAAATTCCTGTTCTTTGAGACAAACCCCAGTAACAACACCAGTAAGTGAGAATCACCCAGCCTGGAGAATCATATCCACTCCCTCCAGTGTCTGTGTTAGGATCTGGACAGGGCTGGGCACTGACTCCTCATGACCTTTACTTCTGTAAGTATTGGATGTCTTTGAGACAGACAGTCTCTGTGACTGTGTGGGTTTATACCCTCGTGTTGACACAGGCTGACAAACATATCAGTTCATATCAGAGTGTGTCTTTCCTTCCAAGTGAGATCTTGATGTTTCCAGAACAGACCTTTAGTGAAGATACTATAGTTCAAGGAAAATGCTTTAGCTATAACTCAGTGACAGTTTGAGGAATTCACACTGTAGTTTTAGAAACTGTTTTGTATTTCCAAACTCATGTCAAGATTAACACAGGTTTTCTCAGTCTTGTACTCAGCCATTAGGCCCACTCACATTGCTTTGATGAGGGTTCAACTTTATATTTTAGTCATACCTTTTGTAGAGCTTTTGCAGAACTACCTATAAACATGGTTATACGTGCTTTTAGATTCTGCAGAAAGCATGTAGGTTTTATACTTTAATCATGGATACATTGACATCTTGTGGCAAGCTAATGCAGGTAATCTCTACACAATTATATTAGGATTTGAATATTTCAAGGCATAGATGTTTATAGAGTTTCCTGGAGTTTGTCAGTTTATTTGGGTTTTTTTTTTTTCATTTAGATCATATTATCACTTTTTCAGTGGATAACTGTAGAAATATGCTTTGGATGACAGGATATTTTCCTTCTCTTTCTACCTTACTGCAATTCAAATGCATCAGATTGATACAAATAACAACCCGTGTAGAAAGGAAAAAAAATATCTGAAAAGGATTCTTCTTACAGAATATGAGTCTTCTAGAAAATGTGATGTTACCACACAAATACTATTGAGAAAGTAAAACAGATTTTTGAACAACTTTTTAGTTCTCTAGAGTTGAAGGGTTTTTAAAATTTTTACTGATAAGAATGGAAATAATGAGTTATGAAATAAGTCAGTAGTAATTCCCTCAGAGTAGTTGTCCATTTGACCAGAATGAGTACTTGATTAAGACGATATCTAAATGGAAGGGTTCTTCAACAAGTAAAAATAAATACAAGCAAGGAAACAACAACAAATAAACAAAACCACAAACAAAATCCCACAAACAACAAAAAAACCCCCCTCACCCTTAATTAGTAACGGCAAAAGGAATGAAACTCAGCTCACTAAAAATCAAACATCTATATCTGAGGTAGCCTCTCTGGGTGAGATTCAATTGCATTAAAATTCATATTTATTGTGATTTTTTACTCTCTGCAATATTTCCCCTGGGTTCCATCATGGCTTAAGCTGATCTCATCTTTCACACACTTATCTGCCATCCTCATGAAGGTATTTTGGGTGCCCCAAATTCTAAAGCTAAAGTAACATCTAAGCACCCCCTCCTTTTAAAATTTTTTTGATAGCTATCATGTCCATTTTAGAGGAATAACTCTTTTGAACTATTATAGATATTTCCTTGAGGATAATGACATTACAAAGGCCTTTTTTTTTTTACTAAGACAGCTCTAGTTTTAAATTTTCTTTCATAAACATGCATGAAGAAATAATTCATAATTCACTTCTACAACCTCCCAAGTAAAAACTACACCTGTCTTATCTTTGAAAGTGTTTCATGCCAACTTAGCTATAGCAATAATATTGGAAAGATATATTTTATATATGGTGAAAGATAAAAAGGAACAATTGTATTCTAAAGCCTTCTTACAGAAACATGTTTTTACTGAACTCTGATAAGGAACCCAAAATTTTGAAACTCTTCTTTTTCGTCTGTTGAGGCCTTTGTTATCTTTGTTACAAAAAGTAATTTGGGAGTATTTCAAAAGCCAAGTATAGTTATTAGAAGAATTTTATGAATCAAATAACTCTAAATCATGTGATATTTCTGTCCATCACTCTCAGTGATAAAAAAGTTTTTAAAGTAGATGTTATGCTTTCTTTAAATTCTTTCCTATTTTATCAGTTACATGGAAATCAGGAAATTACCACTTAAAGGCATTTTTAAAAGCGTATCATTTTCCCATTTCCTCTTGGTTTATGTGATTTTTTTGGTGTGGGTTTTTTGTTTATTTGTTTGGTTTTTGTTTGTTTTGTTTTTGTCAGAGATATGCCTTGCTTATCATTGTAGAATCTCTCATTTCAACCTTCTGTCTTTGGGGATGAAGATTAGTCTCTAAATCCTTGGAAAATAAACGCATTAATAATGACTCTGCATGAATGATTAAGAAAATAAGAACATCATTCCACTGAAACAATGAAGAGCTGTAATTGCTGTTTCAGATTATGTCTAGATCTTTTCACATAATTTCCTTAAAGCTGCCTTAAATTATTTTCTTTCTTCACGTTTCAGAGCAGCTGAATCTCTGCCATTAATGCTGCCTAAGGATGTGTTCAAACTTCACTCTGTAACTTTGAGTTCTCTACTTAATCTTCAGTCAAGAAGAGATAAAAAGTATTCTTAAATTAATTTTAAAATCTTCTCAAAATTTCCCATCATTCTTCCACATATTTTTCTGAGTAATAACATAATCTAAGTAAAAAAAAAACTTATTTCAAACCAAATGACATGAAAAAGAAATAACATGTTAAAAACTTAAATTTCAAAGTGTTTTCAGTCATAGTAAAAGGAAACCAAGCCATATACAATGAAAAGCAAGTAATATTTTTTCTCTTGTGTTACTGCAGAAGTTCAGGGAGGTAAATCTTGGTCCACATGAAAGCATTCATAGAACAAGAATGAAATTATCTTTTACCTTAGGTAAAGAAATTCAAGAATTCTGTAGAATTCAAGAATTCAGTTATATGATTCACTTTATGAATGAATCTGTAGTGTGGCAATGAAGTATTTAAACTTTTGGATGTTCTTCCTAAGGAAGGCCAGAGCTAAAAACCTGGAAAGTGTGCTTGAATTAAAAGTACTAAGAGATCAAACCTAACTGACACCTATACAATAGCTTTTATTTCCAGGTTCTAGTAAGCACATTGTTCATTTTCACAGCTTTCTGGTTGATAGAGTTTGAAAAGGAATGCATGATCCATTTAGCCTAAGGTTGGGGTAGCTCCCTATGTTCACTATTCTGATTTCTGTGCATATTGATTCTTTGCTTGAAAATCAATGATTATATCTATCTAATCTATATTTATATTTATCGATCTCTATATTTACATCTATATCTGTATCGGTATCTCTATCTATAGGTAGATCTAGATCTATTTATATATGTAATATATTTTAAAAAAAAGCAGTAATAGATTCTTCTCAGGGCAATGAGTATTACTAGAGAAATGGAACATCTCTCCAGTGAGGAAAGGCTGAGTAGCTTGTGTTTTCCAGCCCAGAGAAGAGAAACTTGCCTGCTTACCTTGCACTACCTGGAAGGCCTACAAGAAAGATGGCAGATAGTTTTTACAAGAGCATGTAGTCATAGATCAAGGGGTAACAGCTTTAAACTGAAAGTGAGTAGGATTTGATCAGATGTTAGGAAGAGCTCCTTTCCCGTGAAAATGATGAGGTACTGGAACAGGTTGCCAAAAAAAGCAGTGGATGCACCTTCATTGGGAGTGCTCAAGGCCAGGTTGGATGGGGCTTTGAATAATCTGATCTAGTGGAAGATGTCCCTACCCATGGTAGAAGTGGTTGGAAATAAATGATCTTTTAAATCTCTTCCAACCTAAACTATAACATGATGCTGTGATTAACCTTTGTACATAGATAACATTCATCAAGAGATGCACTGATAATTTCTTTTTTCTTTTTCCTTTCTTGTCAGTAAATATCAGGGGGAGGGTTGCTTGTTTGTTTGAAATATCATTATTCTTTAGTCATTCAAAAGAATGTATTAGTAATGACAAAGTCAGATGCCAGGAATACTCTACTACCTACCTCTCCTCAGTTTTTACCTTTTCCTTTAAAAAGAAATTGCTTTAGAAGCAGCCTTTTCTAATAAGTAAACATATTTTGAAAGATCTATTTCTTTCCTCTGTTCTATTAAAGGATTTTCTTGTTCCTATTTAACATTTGTTCTTAGACAGAAGAGTAGCTAACTCCTTGGTGCTTCAGATGCCATTACTGAGAGAGTCAGAAAGAGAAGTAGACACAAAGAAGTGCCATCTTTCTAGTTCCCAAAGTCACTTATTGTTTTCCCAGCCCTTTCAGGAAATAAATAATGCCCCAAAATATTGGGTCTATAATTCTTTATTTATTAATGTTATGCTTGTACAATGCAACAGACAACATAAAAAATATACCCAAGCCCAGAAACCACTGTGTAGGAATTGCTTTTCTAAGAATTTATCAGTTGTTATGAAAGCTAATTAGATTCTTCTTTTCATTGAAATGGATGTATTAACTGTCCCTTTCCTTTCTTTAGCACTTTGTCTCTGACCAAGATTTGATTGATTGATTAGTTTCTCATCAATCTCAGTCTGTTCTAGATTGAATTCTGCATTAAATACAAATTAAAGCTCCATCTATCATGAGTTACGAGGTTAAGAAGTTGTTAAATTTATTAATGAGCTCAACTAGATTGTTACCCTTGTTATCCTCTCTACAGTTAAGAGGGGGAAAGTAGAATTTCATGGTAAATATACCATGGCTACTTTTTTACTGCTACTGACTTCTGTTTAGTCAATGTTTCTTTTCTCTGGAAAAATTGTTCTTTTTCTTTCTTGTGATAGGTTTGGCAGAGCTCTGCTTGATTTGATTTTTTTCAGTCAATTTCAATGCAAGTAGGAGGGAAACTGTTGCCTACCTCAAAAAGGGCAGTTCAGGGAAGGTCATTGACCTTGCACTGCCCAAATGTTATTTGGTGGTGGAACCAGACTTGATGAGAAGAGCTGTTGAGAAGATTGCATTTGTAGTTGTTCAACCCATTTGACTATTAAATAGAAAAGGTCAGCCACTGGTAGGAAAGAAGAAATGGAGTAGGAGTCCTGTTTCCCAATGTTCATGACAAAAAACCCCCCTTGTCATGCAATTTTATGTGCTTTTTCTAGGAAGAACTGTTCTGTTTCTCTCTTTTTCAGAATGAACATCTAGTAAGAGAAGTAACAGGTTATATATATATGGGTTTTGTTACCATAACTAAAGAATCTTCCTTCTGAACTAAGTACATACTTGTTAGGTAAAATATTTGACCTGTTCCAACTTTGGTTTGATACAATTAAGATTCTTGATCATTTTATTTTCCAGCTATTGCAGAAAAAAAGACTTTTGATTAGCTATTATAGGAGGAGTACTAAGTACAATGAATAGCAAGGCAACACTGGAGTACTATAACAGTAAAAGCAGAAAATTTGATCACATCACATTCAGTCATATATCTCAATTAATAATATCCCAGATACTGATATAGTCACACCATAAATATAGGTGGTTTATTCTATCACACAACATTTACATGTTACATTTATAGACATTAATCTGAATAGATAATAATGTGGCATTTATTACCATAAAAATAAAGGAAATAAGTGCAGAACAAATAAAATAAAGCATTTGTGCTTTGGATATAACATCTGATTTTAGAAGAAGAAATCCTTTTTTTTGTGTGTACTTGAAGAAATAAATATTATCTTCCTCAACAAAAGCTGTCAAATCCAGTAGAAAATCAAAGGTGGATGGTTCTAGTTGTTGGAAAAATTGATGGTTGATAAATAGACCTACCTTCAGCACAGGCTACATGCATGCTCTCAAAACCTATTGTGTAGCAACTACAAGATTAAGGTAATTAAAACCAAGCAAAAGTCTTGCAAGAATTAGTTCTGAAGTTTACTGTTGGCATGAATAACAGCAGTCAATTTAATGAGTTTACAGATACTTTTCTCTGAGGCAACAGCAGCATCCAGAGGCCAGTTAGGCTCAGCCTATCTGTGTTGCTGGTGGACTGCTGATGTACAATAGTGCTTTTAAGTATTCTCAGTTTTTATACTATGGTGAAAGAAGCACATAGGATTTAAGATGACAATATCAGCAGGTTTAAAATGTCTTTGCATAAATTATTTATAGATTTTAACTTTTACTTTCCTCTGTGGTATGTATAACATTGACAGAGGTAAAAGAAATCATTAAGAACAGCTTTGTGAATTTCAGCCTTGCTTCATTAATTGTCTGTTTATTGACACAAAAACAGGTGAGTAATAGTATATTCAAAACATTGTTTGGTATATGTAACCTGTGGGGTCTTCAGGCTGAATCCCATACATAGAAGCTGTATAAGATGCAGTCTTAATCTATTAGAGAGCTGTCAGATGAACTTGAAAGGTGATTTAAATGTTACCAATACTGACTGTTGACAGAATTGCAATAGTCACCAGAACATAAATGATGTTTGATTCTTTCTCCCCAGAGTGGGGAGAAATTTCTTCCTTCCAAACATGGAAAAGAAGCATATAATTATCCTATTCTGCATAGGAAAAAAATCTGAATATTAACTATGCACAAGACACAGTATGGGATTAACTCGTGTTTTGTAATTGTGCATTAAGATCACTCCAGGTAAATGTGAGTAGCTGGGACAATATGAGATTCCTTTTCTTTGCTTTAGCAGTATTTAATTTTCAGATTTTCTTTCTCCAGCTTTATATATACAAGTTTATATATACAACATCTATGAGCTGCATACCTTCCCTGCAAAATACAGTTGTCCATAGTATATTTTTGGACATGTTTTGGAAAAATTATTTTCACATGTCAAAAACACAGCTTTTGCAGAGTGTTTGATTCATTGGAATAAGCATTTGGCAATGACAGTGTATGTGTTTTATACTTGCAGAAGTAGGATTCTTTCAGACACAGAAGGATATGGTGTGAATTTTAGTGCTAGAAAGATAAAACATGAAATGAAACTTCATAAAAAATGATTTAATGAAATTATTGTGCATTCATTCTTATCTATGGACTATAATAATCATATTTATTTATATAGTATTCAATGAAGAAGCAGTTTATGGTCATGGAAATTGAGAGTCCTGTGTGCTAGGGAGGCATGAAATACTACTAAATTTGTCATGATCACTGAAGGCAAATCACTCCAGTCCTCTTACATGGTGGGAGGTGTTGGGACATCAGTTATGAGCGTGGTGCTCTGTAGAACCAAGGTAAGTTTTAAGACAAGAGAATCTTGAATATCACCCTTACTCAACAAGTACAATATGCAAATATAGATATGAAATTATATTGAATTGAGCATGAAATTTTGTCTTTCCAATGAGACTTGTTGCTTCCCTTTAAGAACTTTCTTCCTGTACTTATATATATTTTCCTCCATTGTGTAAAGATTTTGGTTAAAACATTATGTAACAATGATACAACAATTAAATTTTTTTTTTTTTTGTGGGTGAGTGATTCTCTGCTGTGTGCAGAGGGCAGATTCATAGAGAGTAGGATAGATGTATAAAGGACATGGGAGACTGTTTTTGGAAGAAACTAAATGGAGGAAGGGATTCATGCTAGGGATGTTTCCAATTGACAAATTGAGTGTGGAAAAGTTGAGTTTAAAAAACTTTTGTAGTGGTAAATAATCTTTTATTCATTAAGATTTTAAATACCTTTCCTTTGTATACTTTTATTTCCTTTATTTTCATCTACCTGAGTTTGAGAGTTTTATGGCTATTTTCATTTCTTAAAATATAAGGATAGGTTTGTTGCATGGCACAGGCCAGTCTATCCACATTTAGTTTGTGTGAGTCAAAAAATACAGACCAAGTGGTCAAATATTGGAACAGATAGAGATAGTGCTAAAGGCAATCTTGCCCCTGCTATATTGCAGCTGTGTTAATTACCAAAGAGTGGGAACAGCCTTGCCCTCCCGGCTCTGGGTGTGATATAGAGTGAGTTGGTTGGTAGAGAGTCAGCTGGAGTCTGCTGGCTGTGCTGGGAGGAGGAAGGGACAGGAGGTTGGGCAAGGGACAGATAAAGGTGAGCCACTGTACGAGGAACAGACAGGGTTAGGTGCCTGTGCCAGGGACAGGAAGGAGTGAGCTGGAACTGCAGAAGGAAGAGAGAAGAAGGAGAGAAAAAGCCAGAGCTGTGTGGAGTTGCCCTTAGGAGGCTACACAGAAAAGGTATGAAAGACTTCTAGCTGACAAGGTGCTGATGTTTGAAACGCTCTGAAGTTTTACTGAAGCACTCTGAGTGTCGTGGCCGTCTCTACAATGACAGTAAATTAATGCATAAATCACAACATTTAACAGAGAGATCAAAGACAGGGTTTTATTCAACCATTAGTTCTCTGTTTGTAATTAGTATTGAAATGTTTGGGTTTTTTTCATTTCAGCTTTATCTTGCTCAAACTTTGTTATTTCACAATAACCAATTCTCTCACAGTCTTGGTAATTTTTCCGTGTCAAGTGCACGTTACATCTTAATATTGTCAGTGGAAAGGGAAAGGAGCTTGAAAATCTGTGTGAGAATTTAGATGAGAAGAAAACAAGATAAAGAAACTTTATATAATAGCCACATCAAAAAATAATTTTAATGAAATTTCTGATATTTATTGTAAAACACAGGTACTCTTACCAAAACATCTCTAAAATAGAATTGTTCTCCTGTTTAGCGCTATCTAAATCGGCTGTATTTATTTGTCTGGAAATTTGGTTTATTCAACAGAGAAAGGTTTATGTACAACTTAGCTTCAGCTATCTTTGGCGTTTTTTTCATTACTGCATATAGGAATTTCTTTTCAATGTAATTTAATCATAGATATTAATTTTTAATGACTTTAATGACATTTGCCTTTAAAATAATTTTGATCTCTCATACCACAACACAAAGAGAATGTTGTTATGAGCAGGATATTAACTGCAAACATCAGAAGAACAGGAGTTAGAAAGAAAATATAGAAAGAGATAGAAATGCAGTAAAATTATTTTTCTAGCTACCTTAAGGCTCTTCAGGTGTTATAAATCTATGCCTAATTGCCTCATGGTTATTCAATTGCCTTCTACGAAATAGGATTATCTAGTAGTTTGAAATCTTGAGACCTCAAATATTTTCTGCTTCTCTCAGTCCTTTGTTATCCAGTTAGCCTTTTTATTTATAAGAAGCAAGCAAACAAAAACAGCTTGGCAATTTTCTCAGATTGTTACCACAAAGTAGTATTAATGAAGATACTTATGTAGACAAAGCTTATGTTTAAAACCAGTTTTTATTGTGGCTTTTTTTTGTTATTGTTTTTGTTGATTTGGGGCCATTCAGGTTTTACTTTTTATTTTCTTTGTGTTTGTTTTCAATTTTTAAGCCCATAGTTTTGAAGAAACTAGTAATTAGAGATAAGAAGGAAACAAGGGACTAACAACCTATTACCAATCAAGGAACTTCATTTTGGAATGTGAAGAATCAGGACTTCATTTGGAGACAGGAATATTAGAATATACACTATTATTTACCTCTTATAATAAATAAAACATGGAGGCTAAAACCTTCTGATTTTTCACCTAAATAAATATCACTTTATATGAAATTTATATTTCAGAAATGCATTGTCTACATGTGCAGATGAGGAGGTAAGGGGTTTTCTTATTGTTGTTGAAGTTGTCTGTTGAAGTCAACAATTATCCAGAATTTGTTATGTTTCATTTTAGGTACTCCCTTCCATGATGGTGAGTATTAGTTTTAGCTGTAAAGTCTCATATTAAGTGTTTGAAAGCTGCAACAGTTTTACACACTCTTCAATTACTTAATCTGTACTGCAAAAGATGTTGAAATCTTCAGCAAAGATGCAGAGGTAAACAACTTGCAGCATCAGCAGGAATGTAAAATTCCCCCCGCATGGGAGTAGTCTATATTTCTTGTTTGACCAACCTGAAACAGTATAGACTTCCATATCTTAGGATACTGGAAAAAAATAAAATCTGATGTTTCTTTTTCAAAATATGTTTTAAAATTAGAAAATGAATATCAACTTATAAGGATGTATTATTGGTACCTTTGGAGATTTGGTAAGTAGGGTTGGTGCCTCTATGGAAGGGAAGTCTGGTATGCCACACAACAAATAAAAGTATACTGACTAGAAAGAGCCTAGCAAGACAAATTCAAAATTTAGCATTTGGTTTTTAGCATCTATGTGATAAAAATATCTTGGTAGTTTTAATTAATTCCTCTGTGAAATCATTAAATCAAAAGTGAACCATTATTTAAGTATATCACCATCTCTCATGTTTTACCAAAGCTTTCAGCCTGTTAGAGAAAAACTGAAATGATAAAGCTCTTACGCACTTCTTTGTCTCCATTTGGTTAATACCCACGGTAAATCATCTGCTCTGCAGAGACACATTGTGTCAAGGTGGTTCTGCCATTGTTTCCCTGAGCGGGGCACTCCTAAGGAAATGCTGGAAGTCTCTAGTTTTTTGTTGGTTTTTTTTTTTTTTTTTAATTTCAGGGGAATTCAAATAAAATTTTAGAGGGAAAGGTAACTTGATTTTATTCAAAACATCAATTTTGGGGGTTGTAGTAACTAAAACTGTTTTTCTTCTAGTGAGAAGCATTGTGCTACTTCAGCAAAAATTCCCTCATCTCTGCTTTAATTCTTTGCTCAATTGAAATGCTATATTACTCATCACAACAATCACAAATAAAACTAGTTCAATCTAGGTGCAGTAAGTGTGAACAAATCTGTGCTGCCCAAGACGTGATGAAGAATCTGTCATCTCCATAAAGCATCAGGAGAAACCCAGTAAAAAGTGCTTTCTTTTCAACAATATTGACTCAACTGTGACTCAATGTTCTTATTTTTTTGGTGATAATTGCAAAATTTAAATATGTATGATGTTCCAATCTGTTTGGAAGGAAAGATTTTTTTATTCTAGAATATTTTACTTAATAATAATTTCCTGTGATTTTGTTCCATATGTAGAATGACTTACAAATATTTAGTGAATCCTTAATTAAGAACTGTTGTCAGTGGACATCCTCTTGTTTGACTTGATAGACTTCATTTGGATCAGATACCTATTTCTTACATTTATATATGAACAGAAATGCAAGTTCAAAATAAATATTTTGAGCTAAGTTAAGCCATCTTGTATAATATTAAAAAGAAAAAACAATCTACCAAAACCTAATCAGTAAACCCAAAACACACAGTTACAGAATATATGAGATTGGAAAGGTCCTAAAAAGATCAGCTTGTCCACCTCCCCTCAAAGCAGAGTCAGCTACAGCAGGGGCCCAAGGACCATGTCCAATCATTTCCTAAATATTTCCAAGTATGGAGACTACAAATCATCTGGGGGAAAGCAGCCTCATTGTTTGATCACACTTACAATAAACAAACTATTTTTTTATGTTTAAACAGAGTTTCTTAAAATTCAATTTTTGCCCTTTACCTCCTTTCTTCGTACTGAATACCAATGAGAAGAGTCTGGCTCTTTTACCTTAGCTTCCCTTCATGAAGTATTTCACAATCTGTAAAGTTCCCATAAGCCTACTCTTCTCTAATCAGAACAATTCCAAGTCACTCAGATTTTTCTGATATGTCAGAATCTCCAATACATTAAAATGTTCAGCAATAATTTTTAAGGCAATTCAATGTATTTTTTAATAAACAAAACAAATGTAATAATCAGATACTTAGCAGTTATTACTATCGGTGAAATTACTAGTGCTTCAAAGGGTTTTTAATATATCTGTCAGAATCCAATTAGTATTAATAGGTAAAAATATTAATTATAAATGTATTCCATAGCAAGTATGCAACATATTTAGTTGTACATATATACCAAAAAAATAGTATACAAAAGTATAAAACACAGGTACATTTAAAAAATTTCTCATGAAATAATATTTATTGGCAATACACACAACTAGTTTTTAGTTGTATTTTATTCTGGTGAATCTGAGGGTTTTTATTGTATTCTCCTTATCTGAATGGAACTTTCCACAAATTATTATATCATTAAAATATATATTTTTTTTATTCTACAACAGGAAATATGAATAAACTTAGAAATTTGCCATCAGAATTTCTGTTTGAAATTGGAAAATTGTACTTTGGTAAAAGATCAAAAGGGTGCAATATAACTGTTACCAGTACCACACAGTAGCAAATGACAAGCTATTGGTCTAGTGTGTCTGACATGAATCAAGATCAGAAGATTTTTTTTTGAATTTATCAGCAATGTCAGTTATATTACAAAAAAATCCCCAACTTTGGAAGTGCACAACAAAATGCACTTAATTACATAATTGTTTGCATAAAATATAGTTCAAAACATTTTTTAAATCTTTCTAAGGCTGCCTTTATAATGAAGCTACTGTTTAATTAAGGAAGATGTATTGCACTTTTATTTTTTTTACTCCACTTACATTCTTCTTGGTTTTATTTTCTTGGATACATCTTCTCACTTTTGATGAAGTATGTGCATTACATGAACAATTCATCTTCCCTCTTTTCCAGTAGACAAGAAAAATTGCCCCAGAGTAATCATTGCAAAATTACTACTGTTTATTAAACCATTTAAATTATTCTCTATAATTGCTGATATCTCTTTGTCTCCTCCCTAGATTTATACCTATTGTGCTTTGTTGAGCAATGGTGAAAAACAGCCTGTAACACTTGACTGTCTTCCACATAAGCAGGTTTTCATTTCACTAAAACTGACCTTCAGTCTGGCCATGACAACTGTCCTGCCCAATTAAAATTTACCCACCACTGATTTTGATATTCCTTCTTTTTCTTCTCTGGGAGATCTTGTAAGTATGATTTCCTAGTCTTTTGTAATTTTTCAGCAATTCTTTGAATGTTTTCCCTTATGTTTTCAATTTCTTCTTGTTAGTCTTTTGTACAAATTCTTTTCTTACTTTGTCAGCACCATCAAGTGGCAGCCACTTCACTTATATATCCTTTTAGATTATGTCACCAAATGCCTTCTCCTCATTTATCTTGCTTGCTTTTCATACATTTTCATAATTTTCAGATTTAGTAGCTTCTCCAGATGAACCATCTTCAGCTTCCCCTAATATGAAGCCAAAGTTCTCATTAGGTAGCTGCTCACATACACTGTGAGAATTTGCCCTGCAATTCATTCATTTAAAAAAAAATAAACTTTTTCTTTACTTTACTTCTTTGCTTTGTGTGTTTCAAAGTAAGCACTCTGAAAATCTTGGCATTTTACTTACTGTAACATCTGAATTACTGTGGCTTTTTATTGAGTTTTCCGTAGATGACCCTCTAAATAATTGGGAAACTGGGCGAGAGCAACACACGATGTGAACCAATATGGTTTAGGGTGCATTCTCTCCTTTATTGTCCAAAATGGCTGATTATAAAGCATACAGATAGTTTACAATAACAGGTGCCTCCTGATTGGCATACAGTGCAGAAAGGAATCCAAAACATCCTTTTCTTAAGGAGTCTCAGAAGTTGTGGCTACAAGAGATGTATCTGGTACATTAGCACACCTTAATAAGAATTTCTAACTGCACCACAACTTCTTGGCACTCTCACGCAGGTCTAACAGTGAGGCCTAATCAGAATAGCTTAGATTCTCAGCCCAAATCCCTACAGCTTTTACTCTCCATTGTCATCAGACATGTGACATATCACAAATGGATTAACATTCAGAAAAAAAATACAAAAATGCTGAAATTAATGTTCTTTTGTTCTGTTCTTTTATTCTCTTATACTCACAAATCTCACATCAAAGGGAAGCTCTAGGACCACCCTGCAGAGCAGCAGCAGGGAAGACCCAGACCTAGTAGGTCATCTACTCATGGTTAAGGCTTTAGATGTTTTTCCAAAGAGAGTTTGCATCATCTGTGGAATAAGTTTTCAATGATGAAGCAATTTATGGATATAGAAAATACAGGCACTAAGCATTGTCTATTTTATACTTATTCCACACATATGTGCATACCAATATTATCTGGGTTTTGTCTATATGTTTGCCAGGCCCTCAAGCACAGCTGGGCATCCACCTCTGAGCATTTTGCTAGAGAGCTGAGTTAAGCAGTCAAAATGACCTACTCCTCCTCATCTTTTTTCTTTTATATTATAGTACATCAATATAAGCCTTAAAACAGCTATTTGTCTATAGCAATTAACTTTTGCTTACTAATTTTTCTGATTCTTCTCCAGTGAATTACAAATTAAATATTTACTTTCCAAATGTCAGAGATGCTCAGAACATTTTATTCCCCTTCTTTAATCTGCTGTTTAAAATTGAGGTCATTGTTTTTGGCAGAAAGATTGAATGTTTTATGGTCATCTACAAAACCCTCTTCCTTCTGTCCTCAGATTTATCTACTACTGTTTTCATACCTTATAATAATCTATTGTGTTGCAGACATTACGTTTTATTTTTCACACGTTTTCATGGGCTTTGAATTCTGCCATTTTGAATTTTAGCAACTTAGAGTGGAGAAAAATGTAATTGTTAAAAAAATAAAGCCTTTCTAACTGTAGAGCTTCTCACTACACATGAACAAAAAATACTTCAGAAGATTCCAAAACAGCCTGAATTTCTCTACATAGGCACATATGAATGTTTATTTGTATGCATGACTTCATCTCTTCTTTTTTCCTTCTTGCATAAAGAACAACAAAAGAAGTTATTACAATTCGTGTAAAACTATTTTGAAAGTTTATTCGGGTTTTGGTTTGTTTTTTCAATTTCAACGTATTTTGTGATCTGTTTTGTAATAATAAAATATGTCACCTTCCTGTGCTATAAACTGAAAGATACTCATCTTTCCCATTACAAAACCTGTCCCTTCTATTTCTCATAAAATTTTCAGAAAACCTTGAAAACTTTCTAAATAACAGTGTTAAATGTTGATTTTTTTCTGTTTGGAAGTAAATATGATCACTTTTTTCACACTATGGGTGCTACACAAATGCAATCTACAAACTTGAAATATCAAGAAAAATTAGTGTCCATTAAGTTGTCCAGAGTTAATTCCAAAAGAATTTGGAAGAGGTAATCTTGATCTAAAATGTAACTGGATGAAAATGGAATAATATAATATAAAGACATGATAAAATATTACAACTATTACTAATTATACTTCTTTAAACAGTAGAAAATTTGACAAATATAGAAATAAAAAATAGAAAATATGCAACTAGAAGGTTCATAGCATTTGATTGGCTAGCTTTATCAAATGTATTGTCATCTGTTTTATGATAGATAATACAGAATCTGTTTATAGTTTTCATCCTAACACTATTTAGACATAAAATAATATTTTATTCTCTTAGTTTGAAACTACTCTGTGCAGCTAAGTACCATGGAAAGGACTCTGCAATACTTCCACTGTAACTAGTAATTTCTTGGGACACACAAAGTTTTTGGAATTTCTGAAGAATTTAAGAAAAAGACGTCAACAGTAGTTAGCATGCTTCGATTCACTGACTTCTACTTTTGTTGCTGGGTTTATAGCAACTCATACTAAGGTTTTTCCTGGTTACTGAACGAAGCAGTAACCAATTTTTTTTTTGACAGTCTGAATTTTAGTATTTCAAAATCATTTCAGGGTTATTTTATTCTTGTATTTGAATAGAAAATTCATTTATATGCTCCTACATTCCTGTCCAAGTGTTTTTTTTACTGTCAATGCAACATATAATGGGTCTATACTATAATTTTCTTGGGAATCTCTTCTATATTCAGACCACACTCCTCATTCTAACAGACCTTCATTTTCATTTGGCTTGTGAGTGCATTCATCCCTTTTTCAATTCTGAGAAAACTTGGATATTAAGATACAATTTCTATTACCTTTGTCTATAACTATAAAAGAAGCTAGCATATCTATAAAATAGTAGTTTCATTTTGATCCACTGCTTCTATTACTCCATTCAAGAAGTATCACTGTATACATAGTTTGCAGTTCTGTATTTCTGGAAAAACTATGCATTGCTACTATTGCAAAATCAAAATTAAAAAAATAAACCCATATAAAGTATATTAGATAAAGAGAAGCTAGAAGGTATGTGATGGAGTGCTATAGTTTTAGGTACATTTTTATGAGCCATTTTCAAATATTGCAAATAGTACTAAAAATCTTGTTTTTCTTTTCACAGAGGATTTTATACTGCAAGCAATATTACTGAATTCAATGATGTGTATATATGCAGAAGAATGTCCTACATTCCTATGAGTTCATTTGATTCTGATCACCATATTACTAAAAAAGTGTGATTCTAGAGAAAGAGGAGAAAGTTCACTAGTAGTGAAATGGTTAAGACAACGTTGAGAAACAATAAAAATAATTATATAGATATTACTTGGCTGAAGGATTAAGAACTACATGAGCAAATCTGGTTCAGCTATCCGATTATTTAAAAAAAATACAATGAACAATGCCATTATACTTATAATTTTTTTAATATAAAGCATGGTATGCTATTTAATTGATGGGCAGTGATAAATTTGAAGCAATAGACAAGATAGCTTGTACTTCAACACTTCATTGTATATTTTCTTTAGCTGTTCTCCAGCTATCAGTACTAATTTTACATCTTCAATCACTCTCACACATATCTTTGTAGAGTGCTACTGTACTATTTACAAAAGAAAAGAAAATACTCTTAAAAAGTCAAGACACTTTCCCATTGTTTTCCAAGTATATAGTATTTACACAATCCCACAGATTGTGTCAACATTTCATGTGTAATTCTGCTAATCTATACTAGCTGTTTACACAAATATATCCTTTGTATGTTTATAATATCCTTTATAACAATTTTTTTTACATCTCTTGAGTCATCCAACCAAGTTTTAACTCATTTTGCAGCAGGGCTCTTATATAAGTATTTGTTTTTCTTCAGTACTTTTCTGTACTGAAGAATCAAATATTCACTTTCTCCAGAAGGGTTTAGAGGCATTCAGATATGACACTTGAGGATACAGTTTAGGGGTTATTGTGGTGGTGTTAAGCTGGTGATTCTGTGGTTCTCTTTCCTTTCCTCTGTGTTTTGAATTTCATAAATGAGAATATTTCATGAAAAAGATTTTAATGATAGGTTTTAATGATCAGGGAAAACATTTCAAAAATTCTATATCAGTTAAAATCTGAGTAAAAATATAAGTAGCTTGGGATTTTCATTGAGTTAGATGAATATGGATTTGATCTGCTTGCGTTAAGCTGCTTCAGAGCAGCAATATTAATAGATGAATATTATTATTATGGACATGATAAAATGTCATTAAAAAGAGCATCCTTAAATTAGGGAAAGTTTGTAACACCAAAAATTTTTTAAAAATATAGCATGTGATTTTCCATTTTGTGGTCTTCAGAGGAAGTCAGCTCAGATCTGATTGACTGGACATTGCTTGTCCTAAGATTGAATGAATTTCCTTTTCAATGTATTTATTCTCCCCAGAGATTATAATAAGAATTTTGAGTGACTAGCTCAGACTTTGAGATTCAGCTTGAAGGTATTTTATTTAAGGCAGATGAATCATGCATCATTTTAGCCAGAAAAAAACAGGTAAGCAGTGAAGATGCTCCGTACTTGAGAAAATCAGTCAGCTACTTATTTACAAACAAAAATTTACTTCTGAGCTTCTATCACTGCAAATGCACCAGTGTCAATTATGTAGGCCAAGATTTAGGTCAGAGATTTTCAAGCTACATTTACTCAGCAAGAAAAAAAAAATCATATTTCTTGGGTATAATACCCCAGGTATAATATATGCAAGTGAAAGGATGGATAAAAGACTGGCTTTGCTTACTGTGCGCTCCAATTTTTTTAGACACAGACAAGCAAATGCATTGAAAACATTAAAAGATAGAGGAACATTAAATGCGTTGATACAGCGAAGGATCATGAAGCTCAATAAGCTGAAGTATAAGGTTCTACATCTGGATGGGGCAATCCCAAGCACAAATAAAGGCTGGGTGGGAAATGGATTGAGAGCAGCTCTGAGGAGAGCTTGGGCGTGTCGGTGGATGAAAAGCTGAACATGACCTGACAATGAGTGCCCTGAAGGCCAATAACATCACAGACTGCATCAAAAGAAGTGTGACCAGAAGGCTGAGTGAGGTGATTCTACCCTTCTACTTTCATGAGATCCCACTTGGAGTGCTGTGTCCACTTCCCAAAACCCAAGGTAAGAAGAACATGGACCTGTTTGAACCCAGTCCAGAGGAAGGCTACTAAGTTGATCACAGAGCTGGAGAACCTCTCCTATGCTCTCCTACAAAGAATTAGTTTTGCCTAGACCAAAACAGAGAAGGCTTCAGAGCACCTTCTGGCAGCCTTCCAGTACCTGAAGGGAGGCTACAAGACATCTTAAAGGGACTTTTTGCAAGGAGTACTGACTTCAAACTGAAGGAGGGTAGATTTAGATCAGATATCATGAAGAAATCCTTTCCTATGAGGGCCATGAGACAATGGAACAGGTTTCCCAGAGAAATGGTGGATGTCCTGTCCTTGGAAGTACTCAAGGCCATACAAACTGGGGCTTTGAGCAACCTGGTCTACTGCATGGTGTCCCTGCCCATTGCAGGAGGATTAAAATTAGATGATTTTAAAGATCCTTTCCAATGCTAATGATTCTGTGATTCTATGAAAACAGAAGTTTTAAAAATCTGATCCTCTGCTTTAAATGCTGTGTATTAGTGAAAAGGTTTTACAGATCAGAATTCATACAGCAGTTATTTAATTTTAGGTGAGTATCCAGAAAAGAAGAAGGAAAGAGGAGCAATGTCCTTCATCCTCATTCTGTTTCTAGATCAGATTTTTCCCTATTTAGCTCAATCTAATTCAGAATCTATATGCTGTGGGATACTTTTTCCTATGTTTCCCACCTCTGGTCCCTCTTTCCTGAACCTGCTAACGTTTAAGGACAGCATTATCCTCTTCTAAATTCTTGTCTGGGTAAAATTATAATATGTGCTCAAAAGTGATGTGCTCTGGGCAGGCAGTTCTTTGGTTGCCAGAGGACCTTTAATAAGATATCTATAGATGTATCATCCATTTAGAGCAATGCAAATACTGCTGGGAATTTGGGGTGTTTTTAGATTTTTATATTCATACACAAATAAGAGACAGTAGGTTTATATGTTTTGCATGTTTTTCATGTAACTGGCTGAGAGTATTTTAAAAGTATATTCTAGCACTTTAAGAATAACAAACATTGAGACTCAAGATTTGTAGAACTTTTTTCACACCTTCAATTTAGAAATAAAATATTTAAAAATTAAAGTTTGTAATCTACTAAAATAAACAGCAACATTCTACTGACATCTTCATTTTACTTTACTGCTAATAATAAATTCTTGTGCTAGCCATGGAAAGGAACAGACATACATAAACGGACACACAGACACTGCAAGACTAAGGATTTTTATGTTTTACCTATAGTTTTTAAGTGTAATGCAGTAAACTTGTTTTTAAAAATAAATTAGTTTCAAGCAAGTTATGCTAGGTCTTAGATAATAAAGAACCACAGGGAAAACTGATAACCAATATCTGTAATTCCTATGAGGTTAAATTTTAACAGTACACTGAAGGTTGAACTTCAAACAGCATTTGAAACTGTTAAAGGAAGCACACCCATTCATATCATCAGTGGATGTTACATCAAAAATAAAAAATATGCTTATGGGATGTTTTCAATTAATCTATAACATGAATTTACTTCATATAATTTATAAGCATTTAAAGTGACACTCTTCTTAGCTAATCTGAGATTCTTAATCACTGCATCCTTTGTACCTAATACAGATATTCCTTTAACCTGTTTAAGGATTATTCTTGTGTTCTGATTTGTATGTGAGGATTTTGTCTAATTAATTATACCTTGGAGATGATAACAGTGGTCAGTTAAGCTAATACTCCTATTATAATTTCTTTAATATCCAAATGCTTAGGATTTTAGAAGTGGATTCTATTTTAAAAAGCTGATACTAAATAAAAGTAACAGACACTTATAAATAGAAGACAATCTATGGGAAGACAGGTAGTGCTGAAGGCAATCTTACCCCTGCTATATTGCAGCTGTGTTAATT
The DNA here is from genome assembly GCA_013400435.1 of Pycnonotus jocosus. NCBI lineage: Eukaryota > Metazoa > Chordata > Aves > Passeriformes > Pycnonotidae > Pycnonotus > Pycnonotus jocosus. The sequence continues at coordinate 37,247 of VWYP01016363.1, forward strand.
ACCAAAGAGTGGGAACAGCCTTGCCCTCCCAGCTCTGGGTGTGATACAGAGTGAGCTGGTTGGTAGAGAGTCAGCTGGAGTCTGCTGGCTGAGCTGTGAGGAGGAAGGGACAGGAGGTCGGGCAAGGGACAAATAAGGTGAGCTGCTGTACAAGGGATAGGCAGGGTTAGGTGGCCGGGACAGGAAGCAGTGAGCTGGAACTGCAGAAGGAAGAGAGAAAAAGAGCCAGAGCTGTGTGGAGCTGCCCTTGGGAAGTTACATAGAAAAGGTATGAAAACTTTTAGATAACAAGGTGCTGATACTTGAAGCCCTCTGAAGTTTTGATGCACTCTGAATGTCATGGCCGTCTCGACAATGACACAATCAGTGAAAGAATTTGGAAAGAGGGGAAGTACTGGGTAGAATTAAGATGTATTTGAGAAACACTCTGAAGTGCCAATTGTTTCTGCTTTTCAGAATTGTGGCCTACAGGGACTCTATTACTCAACTGGGCACCTCCAGCAGATGTCTGTACAGTTAGATGTGAAGACTTCAGACATTCGCTGTCAGCTGGTTCTGCTGATGCTAACCATCCAATAATAAAACAGGAGATAATGTGACCTTGTGAAAGTCTCATCAACTGCATTCCAAAAGTAAGAGGTAAAGACTACTGGGTAAAGAGAAGAAATAAATAAATAAAGGGAGGGAGAGAAAAGAAGGAAATTAGGAAGAGTGATAACAAACACAAAGATAGTGGGGATTTTGGCCCTGGATTATTACATCCTTTATTAGGAGAAAAATTAAGGAATTACACTAAAAAAGTGAGAGTGAACTTTCTTTTCTGAACTCCAGTGAATTGCTTTTAGTTGTAATGAACTCAAACCAGATACCACCTAAAGTCCCCCAAGCTCCAGTGTGCTGCTTTAAATCCACTCAAAGGTTTACATTAGCCATTAGAAGTGCAGACACTTAGAGGATTTGTGCTTGAACAAATATGTCTTTGTTTATTTTAAAGACTCATCTGTCTGAGTAGTTGCCTTTGGCTCCTTATCTCTGAGACCAGATTTCAACACTCCTTCATGTTCACAACAGCATTATGTCTTCTCTCCTGTTTTGTGACAATTCTTTGTAGAATTTTATCACTCTTTAGTCCCAGAATGAAGATGAGCAAAAATTTATTAATAATTAACTGTGGAACTACCCATGCAAGACATGTATTAATTGATGCTGTATCACTGTTGCTGAATCAGATTTCTATCTTTCTTAATGATCTATTTTGGTCTGCTGATATATAGTATAACTATTTTGATTTTATGTGAATACAATTACAGAATACTTCTGTATTGCTTAGTTACTATTAATTTTTTGCTTAATATTATCAGTTTTAAAAACAAGTACCATTGAAGATGAAGCAAATACATACTGAAAAATTCACAAAACTTACTTGTGGACTTCAGGATCATTTGTAACCATATGCTACAGAAGCACAATATGCAGAACTGTTCATAAAATTATAGGACATCTGGTTGCTGGAAGAACTCCTTGTTCAGGAAATTGAAAGAATTACCATTACTCCTCTCTTTCAATTGTTCTAACACAGTCTAACAGTGAGAATCAAGCTACAGGACTTGCAATCATAATCTAGTCCTCACTAGATTATGGACTTGGGTTATCTAGAATTAAAATAGAAATTACAAAGGTTAACTGCTCTTTCAGGTATTTTGTAGAAAGCTTCTTTTTTTGGTTAGTGAAAAAAAACCAACAAACTAAAGACACAAAACTGAAATAGGGATTTTACCTGTTAATGAAATGATTCCATGTTCAAACTTTAGACTTGATTTTAAACTTTTCTCTTAATTAAAAAGGTACTATATTAGCATATTTAACCTTAAAATATATCGCATTTTGAAGATAAATTTGAAAAAATACTACCAGTCAATATGGTTGACATGTTGGCAGAGTATGAGAGACAGAAAATTAAAATAATAACAATAAAGAACAATATAATGTGAAGCTAAACTCAAATACATGTTAATATTGCTTTGCTAGAAAAAGGTTTATAAACCAAATAGTTTATACCAATCTGTCTATTCTTTGAATATTTGTGTCTCCTTTTTAGGGTCATTTATGTTATCTGGGTTTTGGGTTGTTTTATTGATTAGTTATTTTATTAAATATTTTGATACTATTAAAATATTAGCCTTCATTTCTGAATATGAGTCATGAAAATGCTGATCTTAAACTCTATGTAATAGATTGAGCATCCCAGTGGGAATGAAATATTCCCACAGCCTCAATGGAAATAAAAATGCCTCCAGTATACCTGTGTAACAGATTGAGAAGTAAAGTGAAGATTGTTTCACAGTTGACATTCTGGGAAGGGATTGAGTAAATTCTGTGAATAAGGTGTTTTTACAGCATTCAAAATTTAACAGGCCAAAAGTACAATCTTTAGCATTGTTTCACATTTTTTTTCCTGAATTTCCAATATGAGACAAATGCTGCAGCTACAGCTGCTTCTGCTCCTTCTTCCACTCCCCTCACAGCAGCTGCACAGCCTCTCACAGCCGCCCTGCATCTTGACATAGTACTCACTGTACATCGGCTGCAGAGGAGGCACAGCATGTTTTCAGTTTGAGCTGTCAAAAAAGACATAAAGGAAGGGTAACCCTTCTGGAAAAAAAATCACAAATTTTTTTGTGTTTCATCAATCAATCTATACACCTATGAATATGTTGACAGTGAACCAGTCATGCCCATACATCCACATCAAGTTTAAATAGTGAGCTTCATGAATGAATCCTTAGAGTGTGGTATTATTCTAAAGCTATTTTATTTATTATATTTTGATATTTAATATGCTGGTGGCTATGGTTGTCTTCAGCAAAGACTGCACTAAGTTGATTTCACTGGCAGAAACAATGCATTAACTCTCTTGGTGCAGACAGAAGACTTACATTCCTTTTTAATATTTTATATTATTTATTTCCTCAGTCTAAAGAAGCCTTGAGAATAGGAACCAATAATCTGTTATTAAATCTGGATTAATTGGTACTGCAAAATACACTTCTGTTTGTCACTAATCTTAAAACAGTGAAATGGTAGGAGATGTGGACCAGGAGCAGTTAGTTTTTCTTTTCACATGATCATGTCTACAAATTCTGTTTTCTTTTGGAAGATGCACCATATGTTTTGAAATGATTTTACCATTTTCATACTAAGCTGTTTACCATATTAATGATGATACTCACCATTAACATTGCATTCCCAGTGTTCAAGAGCTGGTTTTTATTTGTTCCTATGTAAGAGGATTGGAGCAGATGTGGAGCATCTCCAGAGTAGTCCAATGAGGTTTTTGTGTCTGAGATGTGATTCTTTGGATAATACCTAGAAGGACAGAAAATGCTACTTATGTTATCCATTAGTCTTTTCTCAGAAGGAAATAAATACTCTCAGAGTTATAATCAAAGTCTGATTATCTTGTAGAGTCCAAGGAACCACCTTACCGAAATTAAAAATCTCAAGGAAGAAATGGTGCTGTACTATCTTTTCATGGCAAATTCACCCATTTCATGTGTCAGATAGACATGTAAAATTTCATGTTATATTCTATCCCAAGTGGAAGTAGCAAAGCTCTATTTGAGACCTTAACCTCATGGGGATTCGTGCTCCAGTTGGACCACTTGCTCTCAAAGTCCAGTATTGATGTCACACCAAGTTCCATCTGCTCATGCAGTAATATCCACCAATATATGTGGTTTGAAAATGTAATATTAGAACTCAGTTGCTGTTGTAATAGTAGAACTATCTTTGCAATTTGTCCTAAATTTTTACATAATTTTACAAATATGATGAACAGGACAATTTTCAATACAGATCACCACTCAAGCTTCTTTTTTCACTAAATTTCTCCATTTTTTTCCCTTTGTTTCCTACAACAGAATTACTAATCAGTGAGAAGGCAATATATTTTACCTCTAATAATTCATAAAACAGTTTAATTTTCCAATGTCTTATCAGAGTAACTTTAAAAATCAAAAGATTTTGAAAATCCAAGGTCATTCTACCAAACTTAAGCTTATCTGAATGTTTAGTGACTACTTTAGAGAACTCTGAAAGACTATTAAAACATAACTTCTTGATATAAAAATTAGTATTAGTTCTTCCTATGTCTTCTGCTTCTCCATTTATAAACAAATTCTGGTTTGCATTAAATCATAAACCAATTTTCCTTGTCTTACCCACAAGTCTGTTCTTCACATCTACACTGAAACCTTTTCTAAAAATTGTTTTCTTACTTGCTTCCTACCTATCATCTAAAATAAGGCAAATTTAGGTGATGGTTAACATACCAGTTAACAGTTTGGTAATTCCATATTTGATTTATCTTTTGTTTGAAATAACCTAGTTCTATGCTTTTTATTGATATGCTCTAAAAGTATACTACTAATGAATTAGTGTGTGGTATTTTATTACATCCTATCTGATAAAGACAGCAATGTGGAATAAGGATTTGCCTAAGCTCATTTGCAGTGAATGGTAATACAAATAATTCATCTAGCATTTCTATTATGTTTTATCTTTCCTTTAATGTTCTTCTTTTGAGATGATCATCTGTCAATCCTATCACCTCTCTTCAAAACCTTTTATTTCTGATGTGATAGAAGTTTTTATTATTAGTTTTAATGCCTATTGCTAGTTGCTCATTAATTCTTTTTTTTTCATACAGCCTTATGGCTTTGCAATTCTTTGACAGGTTTTATGTTCCACTTATGAAAGAGAATTTTCTAGTTTTTCTAAATCTCCTTCATTAAGCACGTAACTGCTTCAACTTTTTCTTTCTTTGCCCCTCCTTTGCCCCTCCTTTGCCCCTTCTTTCCTCATCCTTTTAAAGTCATTGCTACTCAATTACTTTAAAAATCTCTAGACTGTCCCTTGAAATTGCTTTACTTTATAAAGTTATTCTATTGAATTTCTATTATTGTCCTTATCTATGTTAACTGAATACATTATAAAGACGTTTCCTTTACTAAGCTTAAGGATTCTCTGAAATAAATGCCTAAATTCTCAGCAAGCAATGAACAGTATTATACTTCAAGAAAATGGTTGAAACTTAAAGGAGAATGAATAGCAAAGCTCTGTGAACTACGTGCATCTGAAATGAAACAGCATTTTAAAAGGATCAACAAATAATTCTGAGCACCATTACCTAAAAACACAGTAGAAAAATAAAGTTAGAAATTAATAATTGCAAACAAAAAAATCTTGGATTGCAGCAAATAAGAGTATGCACTTGTTACAATCAACACTTACTAGCTATGCTTATGGCAAGCAAAAATACCTTGGCAGATGGCAACACCGTTATACATCACAAATATGAAATGCAGTTACTAATATTTACATTTCAGTATTTACAATTCCTTACCATCTCATTCAGATAGAAAATACTGTTAGTTCCCGTTCTTCTTCTCTGAATTTAGGGACTTCAAGTTAAAACCCATTTTAGCAAAATTTATCTGACTTAAAGCTTTTAAATTTGAGAAAGGTGTCTAAAACAAATGAAATTATCTTTGCAGAGGGTTTTAACTTAACACATTTTTCCCTGCTATTAATCATGTAAGTTGATCTGATTTTCACGGTGTGGCTGCCCAAGGGAGGCCACAACTCTGTGACAACACTGCAGGATCTTACAAGGGCATTCATAGTCAGAGAGGATGTGGCAGTGTAGCAACAGAGATTCCTTCCTGACTTCTTGAGATATCTTATTATGTAGTTTGATTAATGTGATTAATCTTGTGTCTTACTGAAACTTCTTTCAGATTTTCACTGAAGTATTAGTAAAGTAAACCCAGTTTTGTCTGTAGTGTCAACAAAAACTGAAGTAGTGAACAAGAGTTTCCTCTCAGATATGTCAGTAGACACGGACATGACACACTTTTTTACTTATTATATAATTATCATATTTTTTAAAAACATCTTGATTAAGATTTCTCTCTTAGGAAGTTATTTTACAGACAAAAATATCAAGTATTCTTATAAATAATGTTTTTAAATATTTTCTTTCAATGAGTTCTAATATGAGATTTGCAATTAGGTACAAGTATCTGATAAAGTTTTTTTTACTCACAGTTCTCCAAGAGGTATAAAACCTTTATTCTACCAAGGTCATGCCATATTTATTAGATTCATGTTATAAATCTGAATTGCACAATATAGCAGAAATAACCACAAGACACAAAAAAATTGATATGACATAAAATGTGTTTCAAACCGATATCCAGAAACTTCAACAACACAGTAAGAGATTAAATAACTTTATTATTCTCTTTATAGATTTTATTTAAAAAAAAATCTTGTGGTTTACATGAAAGAGGAGTAAAAATATTTTCTGCCATGTTTCTTTTAGAAATATAAATATGAAATACGAAGGAGGTGATTATCAGGTCTGTTTCCTAAGAACATAATTCTCAGCTCTATAAATATTATTTAAAAAATAAAATATTCAACAAGCCATGTCAATGCACTATTAAATTTTAATTCTACTTTCTCCTTCTTAAGGTTATGTTGAAATATTGCAGTTATCTGAGTATTGTGTTCCTGTGAAACATATCACTTATGTCAAAAAGATAAAATATGATAATGTGCAATTGGCATCCAGGCAAAATGTAAATTCTATTGAGAGCTTTTGTCTTTCATTATGTCATTGAAATATTCAATATTGCTTAATAAATTTCACCTAGAAATAAACTTGAACTAGAAATCATAGGCTAAAATCACGATTCATGGGCTTCTGCCAAAATTAATGAAACTATTTTTTCATTGTCTCCTGACTTAATAATTTCAAAAATAAGCTGCTGATTTACAGACTCTTACTTTTTATGCTTCAGAAAATACTTGTTTCTTTTTAGTAATTGCACTGTCCCTGTATTCCCACTGCATCTGAAACTGGGGATATCTGTTATTTCAATAAATTAGAGTCTCCTTATATATAATTAAAGCAATTGATACTATGAAAAGAAATTTGCTTGTAAGTTTAGGCAAATTCAGAGTGCAGGTATAGGGGTTAAATATAGTTTTTGTGTTGTTTCAGGGCAACTTGGTTTCTGTATGCCTCAGGGGCCCCTTTAGATCATTGGAAAGACCTATGGGCATAGAATATTCAAAGGGGTAAATTCTAGTGTGAAAGAACAAGTTTCTTCCAGGGAACACCCAACTTGTGGGTCTGTGTCTGAGCTGCTCTTTCTGTCTACTGGTAATCAACCAAAGGCCATGGACACTATGTTATAGTATTTTCTTGGAGAGATTATTTTCTGTAGGGATGCTAAAAGAAACAAATTGCGATGACTCAGCTTTGGGAACAGGTACCTTGTGAAGCAGTTCCGATTCTACTCTTTCAGGGTTGCAACCGTGGGTCAAAATGCCCCAAAGAGAAACGTGTAAGAATCGTGGCCTGAATGCAGGAAATATTTTTGATAGTGCTTCATGATTGTAAGGCCTTTAGCTTCTGTACTTTTCTTCCTCAAGTGCTGTAGACACTTCCAAGTCTTTCCCTTTCTGCATTTTCATTTCATGAATTATACAAAGTGAAAAACTTTAATGCATCATGAGCATCAGTGAATTGAATACAACTCCTGTAAGAAAAGAACCTACATCAAGGTTAATGAGATTGGTTATGTCAGAATTTGAGAGGTGAACCTAGAGCTCCCCAATCCAAAATCTGTTGGTAAAAAAGTTAAAAGTAAAAATGAACATTTATTTTCATTTTTATCAGTACTATATATTTAGTTTTCCTATTTTACAACACACAAAATATGTTTATTGTATACAACATCTCTGGTAGTCATCAAATTTCCTGTCTTGGGACCAGTTTAGAAAAAGCCACACAGAGAAACATTTTGCTTTCAATGGACTTTGATACACTCTTGGGCTGAATTCAGGATGTAAACTGCAAAATATATGTGGTTTCACAGTTCTGGTGCTTCAATTCTCTGATGGTGCAATATGCCATCATTCATCAGCTTTCAATTTGTGAAATATCAATAACAAGAATCTTAACTCTTCAGAATTTTGTTGTAGTTAGCTGAATAAGAATCTTAAAGAGGTATGATGCAAGTCAGTAAAAACTTCCATAACATTAGGCATGTGTCCATGGCTGGTGTCTGTATTTTTGGAACCCTGTCTCCCATCAGTTTCTGAGTCCAGCATGTTCTCTAGCAATGGCTAGATTTCAGGCACATTTGGGACTGCATTGCCTCAAATTCCCTTGTGTTGGAGCCAACCTGGAGCTCCAGTGGCTGTGAGAAGTCTCTGATTTGGACACTAAGGCATAAAAATTTATGTAACTTACCAGTGCCTGTGAGTTAAGTTTCAACCAATAGTCAGTGACCTTTTTCTTCATTAGGGAAACATATTTAAATTATACAATATCAATTTCTAAAGCACTACTGAATGAATATTCTGCTTGGTTTAGGGTGTTTTTTTTACTACTTCTAAATTTATATATTCTGACTTTTCGACATGCTATGTATTTAAGTAGGCACAGTACAACATAATTTCCACATTACTCTTCTCACTGGTGAACGTGGACCATGACTTTCTTCTTGCTACATGTTTACTGCAGGTTCTGAATCATGCTAGAAATTTGCATTTTAGTCCTTTCATTTATAAACATATTATAATTCTTTTCCCAGAAAAAAATAATTACAATTTTGTGATGATCGTGACTTTTTTTAAAATTTCTAATTTGCGATTCTCATAGTATTAGCTTGTAAATCAGTGACATGGAGAGAAAAAGGATATGATATTAACAGCCGACTTTCTCTTGCAAGATAGCATGAAGGAAGCATTGACGTTTTCATTTGATATCAACATTCTTAACTTAAAACGTGCAGTACAGGAATATTAGCTATCTTACTGCTGCTTTTGTGAAATTTTTGTAATTACAAGGGAAACATGATGCATTACTGGGATATTTTAAAACACTTTTCCTAATTACATATTTATACACAGTGATTTCTGTATCCCTTAGGCTTTAATTAGTTTCTCTGGTATTACTTGCAAGTTTTCAATAAGATACTGAACTTGCTGAAGATTCTACTGGATATGATTTTGTAAGTAAATGTTTGACCTTTTTTTCCCCCCAGAAAAGTAAGAATCAGCATAAGTAGATAAGTATCTCACTTTCTTGACTTTGTTGTTTACTTTGCAGAAGGCTAGTCTGGGAGTGATTTCCAATGGGTCCAATATCGTTTTGAAATGAGCCCAAGAGACTTTCTTCTGACGATCCCACACAACTGATAGCATGCAATTGTTTTCCTGTATTGCAGATTTGCATTTCCATAAGAGAACTCTATCGATGAGATGGTATTCCTCCTGTCACATCTCGTTCAAACTGAGAAATCAGTGAGAAGATTTTATGCGCTTCTGTGCATTTGCCAGAGGAAGAATTTAAAAAGCAAATGTTTTCCCTATAATCTTCCACAGCCATATCTGTTCTCTTCATCTCATTTTTATCTCAGATCACAAAATACGTTATTTTAAATTCAGGATATTAAAAAAACAAGAAAGAGAATGATGGAAAAACAAAGAAAGAAAAAAAAGGCAGAAAAAGGAAAAATAAGTAGGAAAAGAAAAAGGCCAAGAAAATGGAAAAAAAAAAACCAATAACAAAAAGGAAAGAAGAGAATAAAGAAAACAAAGAAAAATAAAAAAGAGTAAAAACAAAAGAAAAATTGAAAAGGAAAAATAGAAAAAAATAAAGAGAAGAAAAAGAGTAAAGGAAAAAGGAAAAAAAGAAAAAGAAAAAAAAGAAAAAATCAGATAAGGAAAAAATGGGGAAAAGAAAGTAAAAGAAAAACAAAAAAGAAAGGAAAAAGCAAGAGAAAAGGAGAAAAAAAAAGAAAACGGGGAAAAAAGAAAAAAAAAGAAAAAAAGAAAAAAATTAGAAAGAGAAAGTGAAAGGAAAAGGAAAGAGTGTAAGAAAAAGAGAAGTCACTGATTATGGTGTTTTAAGGCTTTTTTTTTTTTCAGCAAGAGAACTGATTCGTTTTCTCTCTTCCTCCCACCTTTCTGTTTCAGTGGTACAATTTGCTGTCCTTTAACTGTCAACAAAGATATTAATAGCATCATAAGGTAATGTATTAAAATTATATGACCATATCCTATTAGGAAAAAAAAAAATAACCTGAGTTAATTCAGTGGTTTAGTTAAGTGTGGTCCATAAAAACACATACACTAAGACCACTTAAACCAACTTGATAAAAGAGCACTGAAATTGTCTTCTCTAGGCAAGAACTTCTCACTCTGTTTTCATTGCCATCTCACTCCTTTTCTCCCTCCTCCCTCCATGTAGTAATGTAACCCTTTCTAAAATACTTTTTCTCTCTGAGGGCCCACCAGCTTGTCCAATGTGTTCAGTTGTGTTCTGCAACATGTCCATGGTTTAGCTGCCTGAAGCCAACTGTGTCTGGCCTGGGGAAGTTTGTAGCATCTTCTCACAGAAGCCACCCTTGCTATCAATCCAGGACTCCTTCAGGAAATGGTCTGCACCAACAGTTTCAATTTTTAGGTGACTACCAAGAAGTAAGAGGCAAAGGTATAGGTGTTTGGATCCTTAAATATCAAAAATATGTAGGCATGTATTATACTTGCTTGACTTATAAAGTAAGATTGATTCAACATGAGCAGCTAAATTTTCAGGCCTCTAATTTCAACTACTTGAGCTCCTCAGGTGACCCACTGCATTTTAAGAGAGTCATTGTAGTGTATTTACTGACCTCAGCAGTCTGAGAATTCTACCAAAGATTATTCACCTTAATATGTGACTACTGTTAAGATAAATAAGTTCCTCCATTGTCCCCTTATGTTAAAATATCTTCTTCAAAATAAAGTATGTCCCCGTTACCAAGCTCTTTTTCTTCTCTATTCTCTAAGAATAAGAAAGTGTGTCTGAGAGAATATACATATTATTTTGTGGGTTGCATGTAATGTAATCTTTATGATTTTTCTCTGAGCTTCACAGCTGTCACTAAAGCCACCAGAATGAAATTGCATTTTTTATTTTCAAATATAAATCTCTGAAAAATTTTACTGTGTTTCTTTTCTTTTTTCCCCTCTAGTAAATCTAAGGTGACAAATAACTAAAATCTCAGCTCATTTAATTTCAAAGCAGCATAATCTTTCTCTGTTTTATCACTAATTCTTTTGGGTATACATTTCTTATCTTTTATTAATCACAAATAACTTTCTTACATTTACAACTTTGTAATCAGTCTCAAAGTAATATATGCAGGTAGATTTGAAAATTGGTACTGAAACACAAGAAAGCTATGTATTTAAAAACTACTGAGTATTTGGCTTCTGCATTCTGAGTGTTTGGTCTCTTTCTCTGCAAATTATTATTTTGTACATGCATTTTGTACATGATTTAAATGCTACATTTGAGTCAGCCAAGGAAGACATATCTTGTTAAACAATGTTTCTGGAAATATAACTAATTTTAAGGAAAATAATTACTTATGCAAATAAAGTGAAATGTGTTAGTAAAAATTCATTTGTATTCTGTTTTCCTGTAGAGGAAAAAACTGTAAAGGAAACCTCATTGATTTTTTGGTTTTGGCAATAACACAAAACAACAAATGGTGCTGATAATTCTTAAGTGTACCTTTGGAGTTTTGTGTAGTGTGTTCCCACTCCTTTTACAGTACATAATTTATTATTGTCAGAAAAACTGATCAAGATTCTGGTTTAATTTATATATAGGTCGTCTTTTTTTCTATGCGTACTCGTTAAAGAGTCAAAATCAAACTTTGTAAGAATTAGCTGAGATATCCAGCTTTATTCAGACTCCCCAGAGGCACTGGGGGAAGTTATAGTTCATCGTAGGTGATGCACAAATGGAATACTATCAATTTCTTGTAATATTAGCTATCTTAGAGTTATGCAGATTGTCTAAGCTGTTGTGTAAGTGCCTTCCACAATCAGATGGGAGAGACAAGTACCTCTAGAGGCTTTTAGCCAATGACTTGAAATACCTGGTGTAAAAATTTCTTTGTGATGACTTGCATTTCAGATATACCTGGATTTACACATTATTCTCAAGAATCTGATAAAGTCTGCCAAAGAAAAACTATCAGGAAGCAGGTCACGTTGGGTTTATTGTTGTGCTTAAAAATGTTTTAGCCAAAGCAATAAAATTATCTTTGCCTTTGTTTTTTTTCTTTCTCCCTGAAAGAACATTACTCTTAATTAAATGTTAAATAAGTTATGGATTGCCTCTACTCTCTGGAAACAAAAATAACAGAAAAACAAACCAAACCAAACAAAAAAAAACCCAAAAACAAAACAAAAAAGACAAGAAGGCGAAAAAGAGAAACCGAACAGGCCACAGATTTTTTTCCTATGAATAGTCAGGTATTCCTTCAATAAAAAAGAGGACATACATTAAGGAGAAAAAACCCATGTTTTTTCATTCCACCATCCAAAACATTATATATAATATGTCATATCTGTAGAATATTTATCAACATTTCTTTCAAACATCACAAGGAGTAGAAACTCCCTAAACCACTTATTGATTTATTTGCTAGTCTTCATACTTAGACTTTCCATCCCCCAGTGTGTATCATAAATTCTAGCATCTCCTACAGAAGCTTATTTTAATGAACTAATTTGTGCAAGCAGTTTAAAAATAAGTACTGTACTATGAACTTAATACATAGTGTAGCTTTTCACTTAATGGCTTCTGGGAATGTCGTTACCTCCCCTTGATGCAACAGAGTTTAGTATGTAGTCAAATGCTTAGTACAAAGTCTTTCAATTAATAGAGTAGTCACATTCATCTGATTCTCTTCCTTAAGATAACTTGGATTTTTTCCATATTTGATACTTTTAATTGTCTAAGAACAATAAAAGTATTTATTTTAAATATCTACCCTATATATTCAAATCCGAATCTTTCCTTTCTTCATAGTGGAAAGAAATATTTCTGGTTTTGTTGGATTATGATTTCCGATATTCAGGTGGTCAGAGTCTTTTTACCCTCCTGGATTCTTTGGGGCAAGAAAGAGACAGAGGCTTCAAGCTTCAGCTTTTCCAAGGTCTATCATGGTGTTTATTATTCCTCTAATCTCATAGCTCACTCTGTCCTC
>VWYP01016364.1:0-13874 GCA_013400435.1 Pycnonotus jocosus
GGGGATTCGGAGCGATAGAGTCCCAATTTGGTTCACCCAGTGTCGATTGCCAGCTCAGCATTGTTTTGCTTGTGGCTTTTTCAAAACTTATACTTTAATTATTTAATAAATTCTCTTTAATTATTAAATTGGCTGATTCGTTTATAACACATTGTTTGTAGAAAATGAACAGTCTGTAGTAAGAGAAAAGATTAGTTTAGAAATTTCATTTGTGTTTTTTTTTCCCTTTTCCTTGCTNAACTTATACTTTAATTATTTAATAAATTCTCTTTAATTATTAAATTGGCTGATTCGTTTATAACACATTGTTTGTAGAAAATGAACAGTCTGTAGTAAGAGAAAAGATTAGTTTAGAAATTTCATTTGTGTTTTTTTTTCCCTTTTCCTTGCTTCTCTTAGTATGGGTTAATAAAATCTGTTTTACTTTTAAATTCGGCCTGTTTTGCCTTTTTCTCCCTAATCCCATCTCCCAGTTCGTAAACAAAATTCGGTGAACGTGAAACCACCATACACTTTTACACTTTTGGTAGTCTGGTTCAATGTTCAGCTAACTAACTATGACACTTAAGTCCTAAAACCCATCTGGAATCCCCTTCACACTACACCTGCAGTTTATCATCTGTTTGATAGATATTCCTAATTTCATTCTAATCTTGCCATCACCTACCACTTGAGAGCTGAGGGGAACAATCCAATTCCCCTGCCCTAGTCCAAGCAGAACATACTCAGCTTTTTCATTCTCTCATCACACATCTTGGGCTCCAGCCACTAGTCCCCTTGGTGATTATTAAGTGTCTTTTATATACTGTAAAGCCCCAACAAACTATATGGTATTCCTGATAACAGCCACCAGTGGCACAGAAAGAAAAAGAGCATTTTCCTGAACTTAATGGCTGCATTTTTAGTAAAGTAGTCCATAATTCCTCTTAATCAATAAAAGGATACTTATTCATGTTCAATCTATTGTTCATCACTGCTCTGCACAGCACCTGAAGGTTCCTGACCTTTTTATTCTCCTAAAGACTTTCTATTCTGCACTTCTGCCACCCTGCTTTCACAAGTGGCTTTGTGACTTCTCTCTGCACATGCCATGGTGGCACTTTTCTTGATTATTCCCATATTATAGTTCTTCCGTTATACTCAGAGCCTTGCACTTAGAAACCTATGAAGTAGTGTCGGAAAGCAATTGCAATCTGCATGGGAATCACTCCCTCCTGCTTCTGTTGTAACTTCCTACCCCATAGCTTTTGACAACTGATGGGAAGACCCAACACTATGCACACAGGAAACCTCAGAAGTGACCTGCATACAGCAGTTGCCCCTCAGCAAAGCACACTCCCATCAGCATCAACAGCACCGTAAGCAGAAAAAAACCCCCTAACCACAGGAAGTTTGAGCACATTATGAAGAAAACTATATAGTTACTGTAGGAAGAGTATTAGAGGGTACCACCTGCTCCACTGGAGAGGACACTCAGGGGGAAGATATCTGTCGAGGGAACCCATTACTAGTCTTTATGACTGGCCAATGTGAAGTTTTCCCTTTTCTTTCCCTTTTTCACCTCCCTTCCTCCAAAATAAAATAACTGTCACCTTTAGAAGCAAAACTATGAGCTACAGATGTGCTAATAAATTCTGTATTTGAGAACTTGTCTCAACGCTTTTCATGCAGTATCAGGATCTCCAAGACTTGTCTACACAGCTGCTTTCTAGCCAGTCCCTCTTCAGTCCTTGTGATACATGGGTTCTCTAATCCAAGGTACAGAATTTTGCATTTGCTGACCATCAGCTAGTTCTTAGCTTGTTTTTCCTACCTGCTGCGATCCTGTTGAACAGCCCTTACCTTCCCACATATTGACCATTTCCCCTTCCCACAGTGTACTAACATCCACAAACTTAACAAGATTTATTCTACCTTACCAGGTTGTTTGTGTATATGTTGAACAGTCCTAAGGAATGCCTCTAGCGATTGACACTTGTCAGACTTCCAACCACTGACTGCTACCTTCAAAGCTCACTGCTTCAGCCAATTTTTTACCCACTTTAAATTCCACCCAACTTAAATTCCACCCAACACCCCTCTCCATTTTGGCTATGACAATGATACCACACAAAGATCTTGCCTGGAGTCAAAATCAACAAGTAGGGCTCTCTGCAAAGCAAATAATCTCAGAGGATAAAAAACCCATCAGGTTGGTCTCTGTTTTACCTTTGCTGGCTATTCTCAATCCCTTTAATGTGCCTCATATCCTAGGATTCCTTCACCACAAAGGGAGAGGAAAGAACTGAGCCATTTCTACTTTCCTGGAACCTCTTTCTTGCCATTCATGGAAATGTACGCCATGCTTTCTTCTTCCACAGTAACTGGGACCCACCACAACACCACAACTCTCTAAGGACAGATAGGGGTCTCACACTAGCAGCCCCCAGCTCCCTGTCCTGAGTTCATTTTCTTGCCAGTACAACACTGTATTTTGGATCCAGGATGACAATAATCTTGATCACACAGATACTCTGGTTGTGGCTCTGTTGTGCTCACCCCAAGTCAAGAACTCTTAGTGTCTCATGCTCTACCAGCAAGGAGCTGCACAAGAAGCAGGGCGGGGAGCACAGGCAGGACAGCTGACCTGAACTGGCCAGAGGGATATTCCACACCACAGAATGTCAAGCCCAGCATGTAAACAGGGGGAGCTGCTGGTGAGGTGCTGATTGCTGCTGGTAGACAGGCTAGACACAGATCAGTGGGTGCTAAGAACCTACACTGGGCATCACTTATTTTGTGTTTTGTTTATCTGTCTCTCTTGCCCTTTTAATTACAATTATTATTATTATTCTTATACTTCACTCTGTTTCAACACTTAAATAACTATTCTTACCTCAATCCATTAGCTTTACTTTTTCCTGATTCTTCTCCTCATCACACCTGAGTGGGAGGGAGTGAACAAGTGGCTGCATGGTACTTAGCTGCCAGCTGGGGTTAAACTATGACTCTGCCTCCACACCCACAGATGCATCGTGTCTGGTCCCATGGGCTTGTGTATATCAAACTGTCTAAAACAGTCCTTATGCAAATTTATTGCAATAATTCACTCTGTCAAACTTCTTCTTAAAAAAGGGACTTGGTAGACCTGACAGCAGACCTCTTCAGTAGAAACAAAAACAAGACAAAGGCATTGAGTACCTCACTTTTTTTTTTTCATTTTTTTCACCACTAGGTTTCCTTCAACATTTTGCTGAAAGCCTACAATTTTCCTTCATTTTACCTTTGCTGCCAACACCTGCAAAAGCCTTGCTTACAGCTTTTCATCCCCTCTCATTTCCAACTCCAGCCAAATTTAGGCTTTCCCAGTTCTCCCACATATCTAGGCAATCCTTCTGTATATTTCTTGGGTGTCTTGACTGCTTTCACGAGTTATATGCATATTCTCTTTCTGGATTCAAGGAGCTCTCAGTCCATATGTACTGGCCTCCTGCCACACTTGCACAATTTCATGCACTTTAGGACACTTTATTCATTCTCTGAGGTGGCTGTCTATGGAGGTAATAAGCTCTCATGAGCCCTGTTGTCCTTCAGAATCCTATCAACCAGCTCAATGAACAACCTGAAGGCTTCTCTCCTGAAGTCCGGATCTTTATTCTGCTACTTATTAGCTCCCTCAGGATCTCAAACTCCATCTCATTGACACTGTAATGACAGCTACTTTCAACCTTTTTGTCATGATAGCCAATAAATTACTTCTGATGCACTTCTGCTCTAGATGAAGCTTTTCAGCCCCTCATTGCCTGCACCGTCCACTTCCTCTAGAGAATTCATGTGCTGCTACTGGCTTTTTACTCTGTTCAGAGCATATTTGTGTCTGTCACCTTAACTCTCCTTCTCCAACTCACCTTGTCTTCAGTGTCTGAACTTTTCAGCGTTGCATCACTTGGTGATTCTGATGTGGCTGCAGAATCTGGAAGGATATTTACACCATTGGTGCCACTGCTGAGAACTGCAACACAGAAATAAAAAATTACATTAACTCCCTAGATATTTAGACTGTCATAAAAGTTTTCTTATGCAAATTGCATGCAGTTTTCTTGTTTAAGTCCATTAAATGTCGCAATGAAAACTAAAAAGTTACCACAGTATTTTGCAAGAGACATGAGGACCACAACTCAGCAATTCTTAGTAGAATCAAAATTCCAATGCAGAAACCCAAGTGAGCAAATTAATATATACAAATGTTTAAGGACTTCAATACGTACAACTTCAAGCAACCATCCTGCTCCAATCTAATACTGTTCACAGCCAGCAGGGCTTGTCTTCTTGATCTGCCTGCTCGTATACTGAACTTCTACTGAATATTTTTACCCCAATACTAAGTCCTCTGCAGAGTCCAATCTGTGTCAGGAGGCACATTAAGAAATCAAGCTAGAAATGTTTGGTTCTGTGCCAGATTCTGCATTCACTGAAGTTACACCTGTTTCTGTTCAACTAAACTTCCACATAACAAATGTCATCAGGCTGGGGAAACATGGGGTTTAGGAGACAGGGACACTTGAAAGTGTTTTACATTAACTTCCACAGTTTAATCATGCCTTTTTCCATCAACTACATCAATTTCCGTAATTCCATAATACAATAAACATTATATGAATGACCAAACTTAAGAATTAAAGATCTATGTTCAGAATTAAAATTGTACTTCAAAACCCCAACTCCCAAGCCTGGAGGCACCTCTCACTGATTTAGGTACTTTACTGTTACCAATTACCAGTAATAGCTTATTACACCATGATCAATGCTGTTATTTGAGATTTACTGCTATACCACAGTCTTAAAAGTCTCTTTATTCCAAAACTCAAGCATGGACTACACCAAAATTAGAGGTCTGTCAACATCAGTCAGTCATCCTACACAAGACCTTAAGTATCCACTATGTTATGCTTCATGTAATACATTACCACTGAAGATGTTTCTTTTCTGAAAGGAGAAAACTAGAAAAACCAAGGTGGGTATTGAGTAAAACCAAACCACCACACTAAACAAATCCAATATTTTTGTTCTCTCTCCACTGTATTTAGAATGCAAAAGTATTATTTACCCATCTGTGAGAAAGCTTTTGGTTGTGGTGCCTGTAATACTGCTGGACGAAGCACACTTCGCTGCTGCTCCTTCGGTTTCTGGCTAGGGAGACCTGCAAATGCAAAATTTTTTCATGAAGTATAAAACTTTAAAGTTGGAAAATTCAGCTTCATCTAATCTTCTCTAACTGCTTCCAACAGAACACACAATGAAAAAACAGACACTACAAAAGCTTCTACTCACTTCTTTTTCATCCCTCCTTACTCAGCACCAAAACAGAGTTAGTCCCAAATAGGGAAGACTATTTCCTAGCCTAAAAAGACACTTTAAAATATATTGTCTACCTTATCCAGGAAAGCACAGAACAAAAGTTTAGTATTGATCCAGAAACAAAAGCCACTATGTAAGAAAAATGAACAGTACACCAGCAATCCTACTTATGCACTGACATTTTATTCAACTACGCATTCCAAGTCGTCTTTTCTCCTTCCAATACAGTAATTTCCAGATATTAGTAAGATTTTTTTTTAATCTATTCAAACATACCAGTACCAAAATAGTTGTGCTGTGTCATTTAACAACCTTTTGGCTTTTAGAATTAACCTGGCCTCTTTGGTTGTCATAGTAAGATACATAGCACTTCAACTCTAATTCTGCTATGATTCAAAAAGCTAATTGACCTTAAACAACCTAATGAAAAAAATCCCACACATTGTAACATCAACTCCAGAGGTTTGTGGCAAGCCCAGAAGGTTCAGTTTTCTTTACTGAAAAAAGTCAAGATGAACCCATGATCCAATAAAATACTGCAACAGAACTCACTCATAGCAATTAGTTCCATTTCAGGTCACCCATATTCAAAGGGCATGACATCAGATTATAAAGCTATCCTAAGTTCAAACATTCATAAGCTCAAAACAGCTTGTTCCTTTCTTAAATTTACTGCTCTTCCTGCAAGTGAAATGAAGTTTCCATGCAGTTTTGCAATAATAGCTTTCATTACCCAAATAGTTTTGGGGTTGGTTTTTTCCCCCCTCAAATTCCTAAGGAGCCGTAACACTAATATCTTTCTGATAGCAGCTGGATCTACATCAGTAAACAGGAAACTCAGTCATAGCCAACCTTTAGTGCAGAACAGGCAGGATCAAGGACCTGCAACCCACATTGCTGCCAAAAGCCATGGACAGGAGAAGTGGGCGCTCTCTGACACTTCCAACTGCCCTGGCCTGGTCGCAGACCAAACACTCAGTAATGGCTGGAACTTGCTCAAGGCACTCCTGGAACACCCTTTTTCTTATGGTTTGCTACCAAAGGAATTGAATTCACTGTCTGTAGGACTACTCCAAGCACAAACAGAAGCATGCTAAGCAGTGACAGCTGGGAGATGCACTTCAGACATGCACAGCTGATCCAGTGCAAAACACGGATGCATCCATACATGTTACACAGTGGATATGGGCACAACCACCCTAGAGAAGACAAGATTTTTTTCTGCAGACACATAGGTATTGGCACCTTCTATTTACAATAGCCAACTGATGAAACTATTAACTAAATAAAATGCTTGAGCTGGTTTCTTTGTACTGTTGCAGAAAACAGTGAACTCACCTGCACTGGGTGCCTGACCATGGATAAGTATTGGTGGCTTCAGCCGGAATCCACTGCTCTTTTCCTCTAGAAGTGAAATACAAAATTACAAGGACAAAGCTATAACATATTAGAAATATCCATTCAGCCATAAAATTCCTCATGTTTTCCCCACTGTAACAACCCACAAGTTCTATAAATAAGCAAAGTTATTAGGAGATTTCCAAAGAACAAATTTTCTTTTCAAAGAAACCTGTATTTCCAGTAATCATCACAGCAAATATACATCATAGACAAACACATGGTGTCACAAGCAAAAAGTTCAAATTTTTTTCCAAAAGAAACAGATAAAAACCTATGCTCACCAGAGAAATGGATGAACACATTAAGACATTAAGACACATTAAGACATGAACACATTAAGTCCTTCTGTGAAGGACTTAAAATAGATAATAAAGGTTTTAAGCAAGAATCAAACTAAAGAAAACAACCAAAACTATGACTGAACACGACAGCTGCTAAGAAGTATCTAACTGCTAATTATCATAAATTAAGTGAAACTTAATTGTTTAATGTTAGTTTCTTGTAATAACAAGCTTTTACTCACGCTTTTGTAGTACCAAGATTAAAGAAATTCCTTTGCTCACACTCACTACAGTTTAGTTTTTAAACTAAGTATCAAAATCTAATATATATATACATATATATATATATATAAAAATCTACAGCTTTTAAAAATCAAGTTCTGAAGAACTAAGTAATAATTATACTTTTTCCCTTTTAGGGGCTTAATATCTGTACTCAGAATAAGACAACTCAGTATCTTACAGCCTCACTGTGCTTGGTTTATAAGCATACAATACTGATGTGCATTACAGTGATACCAATAAAACCAAACTAGAACTACAGAGACTAACAAAATCAGCAGTTTTGTCAACACAGGGCTCACAGGTCTTAGCTGAACACAATCATGACCTTACATTATCATTGTTTTGCTTTCCAATATAAAAGAACAGTATCCCGAAGTAGATAAATGAGAATTTCCCACATGTTTTATTGCGAGGCTAGCAGGAAAGGGTCATACTGCAGTACTCTACCATCACTCCCAACACATTTAACAATTTTGGTATTATTTTAATTACCTCCAGCAAGGGTGAAGTCAAACAATGAAGTGAGCAAGAGAACAGTTCTAAGATCAGAACCATCATCATTTCCATTCTCACAGACAGGGTTTTCTTCTGAAGTATCAGAGTACTTTGGATCATGACAAATTAACAACAGTTCAAGAAAAAAGCAGAAAATGTAGAAGCTCACCTGGTTCTGAGTCAGAATTGCCTGCAGAGGGTTCACAGAAGCTTGATGGCATAAAGACATTATTCTTTGTTACTGCAGTCAAGGAAAAAGGAAAAAAAAAAAAAAAAGGAAGTTGTGTATGTTGTTCTTTATTATAAACCTGTTCCCAAACTTCTAACTGAAAACTACTCTTCTAGTAATTTGTTTTCTTCTAAACTAAAACAGTATTACAGACAAAGTAGCAAACAAGCCACTGTCCATAAAATCCTCTCAGTATCTCCTGAAACAGAGAAATAACAAATTTCATTTTTTCTGAATCCTGTATAATTACAGGATTCCCAATCTGAATTGTACCTGAATTAGGAATTAGAAGTGGTGTTAGAATATATAATAGCATTGCAAAATGTATAATACCATTTCAAAAGGCCCCTGCAGAGTAAGAGCAGAAAGGTGTGCAATGCCTGCTGGAGAGTAGGAGTGAACAGGTGGGCTCTGATGGACTGCACTGTCTGCACCAAGAGGCAACTTAGATTTGAACTACCCTGCAAAGACAAAACTCCTACAGAAACAGAGGAGAGCACATCAGAGTACTGTCAGATGTCACTTCAGCAGCACAATAGTCAACAAAAGGGAAAAAAATGTTTGAAGAAACAGGCAAAGGACAGCGTTTCTTTTCCACCCTTTGCTGGGACCGAAAGAAGCAAGTAACAGGGAGTTTGGCTGACACCCTGTCCAGCAGTTCTAGTACTTCTGGCGTTATACAAAAATCACAATCCAGTTTATGAAATAGGGCAATCAGAGAAGGAGACAGATTTCTCCAACTGATCATTTTGCATGAAGAAAAGCATAATAGTATTTATTGGCTCTTTTAGCTTTTATAAGGCTGTAGAAAAAGCTTAAGTATATTGAAAAGAGAAATGAAGCTCATTTCTGAACACCACTGCACTAAGAGATGTGGCATTTACCTTTTATAATTAAGTCTTAAATATTTTTTCGTATTTCCTTTAATTCCACCTTCTCTCTTTTTATTATTGTCTGCCTTAAGCTTAAACATGACACAGTTTTCATATAAGTAAAATTTCCCTATTCTTGAGAGAAACATAACCCCACAAAAAGAAATAAGGAGGTGGGAAAGTAAAAGATTTTCTGGAAACTAAAGCCATTGAATAATGTCAATAATATTCAAAGAGGTCTTTATGGAAGTTGCAACTCAAATCAAAGTTGTCACTGCTTGACAACAACACACACCAGAAGAGACCAAAGGCATCAGGGGATAAATTACCACATCTTCTCAAAATACATTAGCTAGGCGGAGGCTTGAGAAAGGATACTGGACTTTTGGAACACCCAGTATTTAACCATGAAAGAGTTGAGTAAATTGTTTTCCTTCACTTCTTAACAGATGTTAGCATAGAGATTCTAATCTTGTAAAACAAAGACATTGTGGAATGGAAGTGTTCGAGATTATGGGGAATCTGGGTATACGCATACTGTTACTCTAGCGTAAAATCTACAAAACACCATTATTTTTGTGCATTCCTTTACTAAGAGTTGTTGGCAAGCAGACAGCAGCAACGCTGGTTACTCAATTCACAGCACAGCATCTGGAGACCCACTGAGCTGCACACCAGAAAGCCAGGATCTGAAAGAGAAGGGCTTCTTCCCCTGACTAGCATTGGTGCAGGAATTTAGAATTCTGTGCCCATCAGCAACTACATTTTGGATTTCACAGTCATTTATTTCTTTAAAATTAAAATCAAAATAACTAAGCCTTCACCTTTTACATCTACAGAATGTGCTGCATATGAGAGGAATTTTTTTCCTGTTCTCTCCTTCAAGGTTTTTCATCTCCTTAATTCAACTTAAAATGGTAGAAATAAAAGTAGTGGTCTGAAAATTTGCCTCAAATACTGACATATCTTAACTAAAATAACCATTGACCGAAGCTAAAACCTTCATATGATCTGTTGAGGAGAGACAGCACAAATCAAGACTGTTTCTGTGAGTGAACAAATATCAAACGTGACCATTCTCATGCAATTGAACTGCACGAATTTACCCCAGTGATCTCCCTGCCCTGATTGTGCACACACACAGGCTGTGGTCATTCTCTCCTGCTACATCAGGTGCTTAAGAAATGCACTGAATCTTCCCCATTTTAAAAGGAATAGGAGAAGAAAAAAGAAAAGGACTAAAACACGAGCTGAGACTTGAAAAATTTCCCTGGCAGCAGAGTGACTAAGAAAAACATTAAGCAATTAAGAAAAAGGTAGCACTTATATAAATTTGAAAAGAAGCAACCTGATCACAACAAATCAGGAAGACTTCTGGTTAATTCTGCAACTTAACAGCACAAGAGTAAAAGCCAGAACTACAAATACGCATAAACTTACAAGTAGTTTTTAAAAATGATTTCTATCTATCAACTCCTTTGGGCTTCACCAAATTTGTAAACAGGAGTACATGGCTGCTGTGGTCTTAACCCAAAGCACAGCAGACAGTAATAACATTGCTTAGATGACTAGAAAAACAACGTCTAGGAAGGAAAACCTTCCCTCATCTATAACACTGTAGCAACCCTTACCTGACTGAGAAGGAGGGAACTGAGTTAAAGATGAAGTTCTCTCACGTTTTACAGGTGGACAGTAGCTTCCATCCTCTCGATCAGAATCTGTAGAAAAAAAAATCAGAGAAAATGCAAAATATCCCAGCAAGACACACTGATGGCTTTTAATCTTACAATAATAAATCTTACCATCTCCATCTTCTGGACTTGATCCATCTGCTGATCTCTGAAATCAGATTACACTGATCAAACAAAGGTCACATACTGAACACTTCAGTCTCTTCAGTTTGATACAAGTTATTTAAGCATCTTTTCTTTATTGTCCATGATACACACTCAATGCAATAATCCTCTGTGACTTACATGTGAGCATAGAGTTCCACACAGATACTATCAAATACAATTAATTCCAAATATTTACCAAGTAAGATTCCTGAAAATTCATATCCCAAGCACTAATATCTTTATGGACTGTGTGACAATCACTACAGTTAAATTTTCTACATACTGAAAATTTGAAAATGACAGTTTTCAAAATTGGTTTAATTTTAAAAATATAAAGTTTCAAGCTCAGCACAAACATATGCATTACTAGGGAGTTCATTCCAAAGCACTTTACCTAATTACTCTAAGTGACATTAGCTCCTTCAACAAAATTATAGCATTGGAGGAATGTCTTTCAAAGTATGTTCTATAAACCAGTACGACAGTATTTTTATTGGAATTAGCAATGGATAGTCCCGTAACATCTTCCACAGTACCAGGGGGAAAAAAAGGAAGCATCACAAGTTACCAACAATCATACATATTCAAAAAGTCTTTGAAAAAAAGGTTTTACATATTTTCTGACAATTTGTATGGCTCTTTCTTCCTATTTCTCTGCCAGTTCCTCAACTAATATAATCTCCCTTGCTCCTCCATAAAATAATCTCATGACAGATTACTTTCTCTATGGAAGGTGATTAGGGCTGCATCAGCATCTTCATCTCATTACAGAACATCTTAGAATCATCAAATTGCTTAGGTTAGCAAGAACCTTTAGGAGCACCGAGTCTAAGAGATCCCTCAGAATTGCCACGCCCAATGCTAGAACATGTCCACAAGTGCCACATCCACAGGGTTTACAAATCCCTGCAGGGATGATGGCTTCACCACTGCCATGGACAGCCAGTTCCAGGGCTGCACAAACCTTTTGTGGCATGTGTTTTTTCTAATATCCAATCTAAATGTTCAAGTTGCAGCCATTTCCTCTTGTCCTGTACCTTTCAGACTAGAAGAACAGACCAACCCCCATCTTGGTTACACCACCCTTTCAGATAGGTCTGACATATTGGACCACCTAGTGCAAAACTACCCTTTTGTCCCACTCCTGCCTCAGGACATGCAGACAGACACCTCCCCTTCACTCAGTCTCACTTCAGAGATTGGCTGATAAATGCAGAAACGGCAGCTCATGGGCAGAGCCCACTGACTCCCCGAAACTCCTTACCCACCATGATTTGACCCACTTGGGCACTGAGAGCAGGCAGACAAACAGAAGGGCTGCACAAGTCTGCACAGGATCTGAGGCATATCTGGGGTGTAAGAATACCAGAAAGTACAAAACTTTCTATTTAGCACTGCACACATTTAGAACCCATACAATACTGTACTATCGGTATACCATTAAATGCTAATAAAAACCCACTTACACTATACTTTGCCTATTTAATTATCTTTAAGGGCTTTCCTGTTTTGTTTTACATTCAGAGGAAAGTATCTACCTTACTAGCACCCTACCTGAGTACTTTTGAAACCTTTAGCATTGAGAATAAGAAGCTACTGGCAGCTCTGGAACACAACTCCCTGCATTAACACACACCTATCAGCTTAGGTATGTTAATACTGCATTTGATGATCCAGTAGCTCTTCCGACATAATTAGTCAAGTAGTCCACAGTACTACCAGAAGGCAGTCTTATTAGTCACTGCCCTTGCCAACACACAATACTTTCCCAAAAGATCAGGCTAAAATGGAAAACCACGATATCATGTATTTCAGCAACCAGCATCTGAACTCAGAAAATATTCCATTTTGCACATAATATTTGCACATAATTGTTGTCACATATTGTCTTGGATTGGAAAGACAGGTGTTTGTTAGGGAAGGCAGGAGTCTGTCTTTGAAAGGAGAAGGCAAACCCCTTTCTTCTGAATTATTATAATTTTGAAATTAAAGGGCTCTCAGGCAAATGAGGCTAGGAATAAAAGTTTTTTACTATTATGTATAACAAGGCAAACAAACAATAACTATGGCATTAACAACCAAAACAGAGCTAGGAACTTCATGACAGGCTTCTTGGCTGAGACAGGAAGGGATGGAGGAGAGGCTTTGCTTCAAAAAACCCTGGGGCAGTGTGTGATCCTGGTGCCCTTGCAGGACTTTGAGGAGCACTAAGCTGGAATGGCAGGAAAGAGCAGAAATCCCAGGCTGGTGGATGAGATGTGCCAGAAGCTCCATGTTGGTAGCTGGAACTGCAGGATGTTCTGGCAGGGCAAGGGGTGCAGGGCTACAGCACAGAAAAGACTTAGAGTAGAGCTGAAGAAGTGGCAGGGGTGGGACAGCAGCGGCCCGGCTGCCAGCAGGGCAGGAAAAGGCGAGCTCAGAATTCCCGGGCATACCAGCACATAGTGGTAGGTTTTTAGGACTCGACTCTAGTGGTGACAATGAGTTCTCTTCAGAGTAAGCAACAGCTTGAACCTCTTCTTCCTGAAGCTGAGAGCGAGAGAGAGCTCAGTTGGCCCTAGCTCCGTCTTTTGCCTGCCCCCTGCAAAACTCACTGTATCTTCTCTCTCAGAGAGAAACTCTTAGAGACAAGAGAAGTGAAGCCAGGTGCTGCAGTCCTGACTTTGGCCACTTCTGTTTTGCTTAAGTACCCGTAAGTACCTAGTAGTTAGTTTTCTAGCAACTTATGGGAAAAAAATTCTCTAAGTAAAAAAGAAAGAAATGTAACTTCTAACACATACACAAACAATTTGTCCCCATTTTTATCAAATATCCTAAAAGCAAAAAGAAAACACTAGGTAAAAAAATTGCATGAGTGGAACTACAGATCTCTATATGTAAAAGTCCTTAAAAATAAACAAGTGATTTCCACTTGTGAAATGTCAAAAACTTAAGATTTTACTAACATATGCTTCATTCTTCATGATCAAGTAACACGTACAAAAAAAGTCAAACTTATATAGCACAGGTCTCATATCATCTTACTGTAATTTCATAACTGACAAGCACAACTAATGTACCACAACCATGTTTAGTGGGCAACAGGCATCAACATCCAGAACCAACTCTGTACCCTACTGAAGTAAATAAAAGCTCC